>VDFB02000015.1:437272633-437872633 GCA_007258455.2 Sequoia sempervirens
ATGAGGTACCCATGTACAAAACAAAAAACTCTCACAAGCTGAGAAAAGGAGAAAAACCTTGTGGGAGAAAACTCCTCTCCAAAAGAGAGAAAGAAACAAAGAAAACTAATGAAGGAAGGAGGACTCCTCAAGACCCCCCAAGGACAACTTCCTTCACCCCAAGCATCGATCACAACTGAAGATAATGAGGCGATGCCAAAGGTTTAGTGAAGATGTCTGCAACCTGCTGATCTATAGGCAAATACTCCAAGCTAAGAACACCATCCTGGATGAGTTGCCTAATGAAGTGCATGTGGATCGCAATATGCTTAGTTCGTTGATGCTCCACTCGGTTGCATGAAATATGAATGGCACTCTGATTGTCACACCAAATAGTAGTGGGCTGAGTGGAAGGGAATACAAACTCAGTCATCAATTGACGAAGCCACAAAACCTCCTAACTAGCCAACACAATACCTCGATACTCAGCCTCCGTTGATGATAATGCAATAGCAGTCTACTTCTTGCATGACCATGCAATCAGACCAGAACCAAGGCAAAAGAAAAAGCCAGAAGTAGACTTCTGATCATTGACATCACCAGCCCAATCTGAGTCAGTGAAGCCCACATTCTGAGATGCTCTTGTAGTGTAGTGAATGCCAAAATGAGTAGTGCCCTGAATGTATCTCAAGATACGCTTGGTGGCCTTCCAATTACTCTCATGAGGCTCCTGTGAGAAGCGAGATACAAGTCCAACCGTAAAGGAAATATCAGGACGACTATGTGTCAAGTACAAAATATTTCCAACCAACTGCCGATACAAGGTAGGATCAACTGTAGGAGTAGTGCAACTGGAAGACAGTACAACACCTGACTGGAATGGAGTAGGGGCAGGCTTGCAATTAGCCATGCCAAATCTCTGAAGCAAATCAAGAGAATACTTCTGTTGGAAAATGAAGATCCCCTCAGAAGTTTGATGAACCTAAAAACCAAGGAAGTAATGCAAAAGACCAAGGTTGGTCATATCAAATCGCTCCATCAATGCTTGTTGTGTACTTTGAATCATGGAAGTAGAACTCCCTGTGAGAATCAAATCATCCACATAGAGCACAAGTATAAGTAGATCCTCTCCATCTCTCTGTGTATAAACTGTGGGATCGGAATGGCAGTGATTATAGCCGGAAGCAAGCAAGAAACTATCCATCTTCTCATACCAAACCCGAGGGGCTTGTTTGAGACCATACAATGAGCGTCGAAGCCTGCAAACAAGTGAAGAGTCCTGCACAAAACCTGGTGGCTGCTCCATATAGATCTCCTCATGAAGATCCCCATGCAAGAAAGCACTCTTCACATCCATCTGAAACACTAACCATCCCTGTGATGCAGCTATAGCAAGGACAAGACGAATAGAATCCATCTTGGCAACAGGAGCAAAGGTCTCAGAATAGTCAATTCCTTCAACCTGAGAAAACCCCTTTGCAACAAGACGAGCCTTGTACTTGTCAATGGAACCATCTGCTGCATACTTGGTATGATACACCCACTTGCATCGAACCAACTTTCTTCCCTTAGGAAGAGGCACAAGATCCCAAGTATGATTCTTCATCAAAGAAGAATACTCATCATCCATAGCACTATCCCACTCTAGAATACCTGAAGCATCTGAAAACTTTTGAGGATCATCTAAAACTACATGACTCAAAAGACTAATTCCAAAAGTCTGAGAATGAGTGCGGAGAGTGTCTGTGGGATCACCAACAAGAGAACTAGCCTCTTCAAGAGTAACTCGAGCCCATCGTGGCCTAGTGGGTGAATGAGGAGGAGGTTCATCAAGACCATCATCAAAATCTTCCTCAAGTAGCAAAGTATCATGAATTGAAGAAGACTGAGTAGGTTTTGATGAAGAAGTCGAAGGAGGATCTAAGTGGGTGAAGGTCTCAGAAAACTGAACATCACATCGAAAATGTACCTCTCGTGTGTTAGGATCAAACAATCCATATGCCTTCACATCCTCACAATAGCCAACAAATATGTACCACTGACTCTTCTTCTCCATGGATTTACGCCGACCATTCAGAATGAATTCCCAAGCCTCACTACCGAATGTACTCTGAAGAAGGATATAGTAGGCTTGTGATGAGACCAAGCCTCCTCAGGGGTCATATTTCACACTACCTTGTGGGGCATATGATTCTGAATATAGTTGGTACAATTGACAGCTTCAGCCCAAAAGGCGGGAGCCATGGACCTAGACTGAATCATACAATTGGCCATTTCCCTGAGAGTTTTGTTCTTTATCTCCACCACACCATTCTGCTGAGGAGTGTTAGGAAATGTGTGCTAATGAAGAATACCATGCTCACTGTAAAAATCCTTAAATGCCTGATTGACATACTCCCCCCCTTTATATGTATGTATCTGTCGAAGAGAAAAACTTGACTGCTTCTCCACAAATGTTTTGAGGGTCTTGAAGTTGGTGAGGACTTCACTCTTGAGCTTTAGAAAATAGACCCATGTCCAGCAGGAAAAATAATCAATGAATGTTAGCACATACTTAGCCCCTAAAAAAGAAGGAGTTGGGAATGACATGAGATCACTATGGACCAACTCAAGGGGTGTGGTTGCACGTGTAGCTTGACCCTTAGGAAAAGAATCTTGCTATTGCTTTCCAAGAACACAACCTTGACAAACACCATCTGTGCAAGTGATCTTTGGAAGACCAACCACTAAGTTATGTGCTTGCATTTGCTGAAGATATCTGTAGTTCAAGTGCCCAAATCTCTCATGCCAAAGCTTACTCATTGAATCAGCATGAGCAACAAAACATGAACCCGATGAAGACTCAAATCCATCAAATCAATACAAATGATTCTCATGATCAACTATCCATGTGGCAACAACCTTCTCATGATCCTACAACTATCTAATAGTCACATTCTATGGAGTAAACTCAACTAACTTCCCATCTCCAGAATAACAAATCTGATATATGGAAAGAAGATTCGCGGAAATATCAGGAACAAGAACATCCTCAATGCACCCATCTAGCATATGAATGGAGCCTATCCCCAAAACTAGAATCTGTGAAGAGTTCCCAACTGCAATCTAAGAAGTAGAAGTATGAACTGTGGAATCAAGAAGATCACGTGAATTGGTCATGTGATGTGAAGGACCTGAATCAAGAATCCAACTGTCTGAAGGTGAATGCATAGCTTATGCTGAAAGAGCTTGCCCTTTGCCCATGGAAGAAGGCTTAGCCACTGAAATATTGTGCTTCTTCATAGCTTCCTCCAAGGCCTCTAATCTCTTAAAGCAATGAGATGCATCATGCCCAGTTTTTCCACAAAATGAACAAGGATCTCCTTTCTTTTTCTTCGACTTGGAAGAAGAATCTCCAGAGGTAGAAGAAGGAGATGAAGTGGACTTCTGATTGTTCTTTGACTTTGGTTTGGAGGGATTCTCACTACGAGAAGATGATTATGCTTTGGGCTTCTTATTGTTCTTTCCTTTACCCTTGGATGATTAAGCCATTAGAGCATGATTCTTAGAATTAGGTAAGGCATCCAACTGAATTAACTTGGCCTCCTTCCTAGTAAGACGCTCACAAAACAACTCAAATGTAGGAATTTTGTAATCTTTCCCTATTGCATCCATAGTTGAATAGAAAGTAGAAGAAAACACTTGATAAGGGCCCTTTAACTTAGACAGAATCAAGAAGATACATTCATCACTAGATACATCATGTCCACATCCTTTCAATTGTGACAAAATCATCTTGAATTGTGCAAGGAAATCCTGAATTGAAGGAAATGCATCTGGAGAGAGGGATTGTAGTTCTGCTTGAAGTTGCAAGGTTCTAAAATGATTTGTTTTACCAAACAATTCTTCAAGTTTGTCCCAAACATTCTTAGGTGTTTTGCACTCCGAAATATGAAACAACAAATTATCAGATACATGTAAGCCAATGAGCCCTTTTGCTTCATCCATTTTACATCTATGGACAAAATTTTCATAATCCCTTGTAAATTCAGGTTGTTCTGCATCTAACATTGGCCATAGACGCTTAGATTGTAACAATTGAGTCATTTTTAGCTTCCATGTATGATAATTTTGTGGAGTGAGGGGTTCAATTTGCCTTAGATCTGCCATGAACACCAAAAAAAGAAGACAATGTGGCACTGAAATTGTGCCTTTCACCCCCTAGAATGTATTAAAACTCAATTTGCAACCCCCCTAGCAAATTACAATGAACAAATTTTGCAATTTTTACAAGTGACAAGCTCAAATCAACCGTTTATAACACACGGTGATTTTTACAATTTTTAGAAAAAAGAGATTGTCAAAGCTGAAAATAGAGGTTACAAACAAATTCCTTGCGATTTTCTGATCAATTTCAAAAAAAAGTTTGCCAAATTTTGACTTTGTTTGCAAAAGTTACACCAAGAACAAGCAATAAATTCACTTGTACCTTCAAGCTGAAAAAATGGCAAAAAATGTCAAAATCTGGAAAAATCACCTACACCACTACGAAGTTTGTCAAACCAGCTTTCCGATGATATCTCGTTTTTAAAAAATCCAACTTCGTTGTGAAAAGTTATGCAAAATTGAAAAAAATTGCTTATTTTAGGCACTGTGAACACTAAACAGGAGCTAAAAATTGGCCCTCGGAGGCTGGCGGTCGGTCACCCACATGACCAGGGCTGGGTTGAAAAAAAATCAGCGGTCACCTGGCGGTTTGCGGGCTTAACCCAGTGGTCTCCTCTGTGGCAGATGGATGCAGCTGGCGGTGAGCTCCGATTTAACCGCCCACCTGGCGATCTAGGGAACCGCGGGCTCCAACAGTCTGCAGACTGTTAATGTCTACGGCGGCTGTTAATTTTCCAGGTCCCGCCCAAAGCAGGTACAGTGCTTTAAAGTGCTTTAAAAAATTTAATATATTTTTTGAAAAAAAAATTTGAATTTTTTTTTAAAAAATAAAATATTAAAGCCAAAAACTATTTTTTTGAATTTATTACGTGCGTACCTACGCAGGGGGGGACATACGACCTCCTATGCTAAAATTTTTTTGCCCCGAAGACAACTTTTGCCGAATATAGGAAAATTATATATCAAAAAAATCGGAAACGACCACCTGGATGCAATGGAAGGCTTATTTTTTGCTCAAAGTGCTCCTATAAAAAGTTGTTCACCAAATCTAAGCTCAAAACCCTTCTTTGCCAAGGTTGCAAATGGTGACGAAATTGAGTGAAACAAAATCCAAATCTGACATTTTTGAGCCTCCTAGATGCAATGGGACAACCTAAAATACTGCCTCTATAGCCAAAAGCGCTGCAATCACCAGATCTCACCAAAATGCAAGCATGCAATGTAGGATACAAGAAACTCAAAAAACACAATAGAAATTGATGGAAACTCTCTAATGAAAAAATGGAAGGGGCTTTCCAGATTCAAAGTTCTGATACCATGTTGGAGTTAACAACCCAAGATCTTCAATCTACAACACCAAAGAACCTCTATAAGAGATACAGAGAAGCAACAATGGAAGATGCTATTCCACCAAACAAGGATTGCAGTATGATACAATATGATCAATGCAATACAATACAATGCTATATGCAATACCAAATATGCTAGAGATGCCTTGCTTATAAAGGCAAGGATTAGAGATAGGATAAGACAAGATCATGTCAAGTGTCTTAATCCTATCACATGAGACAACGAACTCATAACTACCTAGGGAAGTGGAAATTCTAGATAAGACAACTAATACTTATCTAGATATGACAACTAATTTCCTAAGTAAACTTAACATGTGAATTAAGTCCCCTAAGTCCCTAGTAAAGGAATAAACTAGGTACAAGACTTATTCACACCAACACTTGATTGGGTGAATAGTTTAAATAAAATAATAGATGTTATAATGAGAATTAGAATTTTATATTTGTATAAGGTAAGTGGTATTAATTCTTGAATTTAAAAAAAAAAAAAAATTAAATTGCTTATAATGCTTTATTTTTATTAAAAGAAAAATAATTAAAAATTATTTAATTTTTATTAGAGGATTTACGGGAATGAGTGAGGAATTTAATAAAATTCTTGCTTTAAAAATATTCTTAGAGAGAATATTGGCATGCAGTGATAGGAAGCTTCTTCATAGAAAGAATTTGGTTGTAGAATAGTGTGTGGGTTTTGGGGGGTTTTCTCATTTTAAAAGAAATTTGAGGAGGATTATAGTAGATTTTTGGACTCATATTTTGCTTCTAGCTGGAGGTCAAGTTTCTGAGAAGGATTTAGAAGTTGGAATTTCTAGAGGCAAAGCTTTGCTCCTACCCTCACTCCTTCAAACTTCAGGAAAAAATAGGTTCTATACTATTTGTTTAATTTCTTTCTTGTTTTGAAAAGATTGTCCTATATTGTCCGTGTAAGAGGAAATTGTTGTGAATTAGTTGTAACCCTCTATAGAAAATTTATTAAAAGTTCCTCTATAGAAAAATTGTGTTCCCGACTGTTGAAGTTTTGTTGTTATCATTTTGTTGCCTCTGTAGAAATTTTAACAATAAAATCAAAGAGCCTCATGAAATAAAATCATTGTTAAACAATAGGAAAACTACAAAATGGAAAATAGTAGAAAACCTCTGTAGGTTGCAATGGAAACCTCTATCAAAATTGTGAAATTTGAAAACCCTTGTAGAAATTTTCTTTACAATTTCTGTAGAAATATAAACTTTTGTATAAATAATTTTATTTTCTACTGTTCAGTCTTGCTATTATGCTCGATTGAAATATTTGAAATGAGTGTTATATATATACCATGCAAATTATATATATATTAAATATATGCTTGAAAAAAAAAATTCTTAAAGAAATTAAATTCCCATACGGAATCGCTTTTAAAAGAAAATATAAAAATATATATAAAAATAAAAATAAATTTGGGGAAGGGGAGGGTCGGTTGGTACCACACCTCCCCATACCCAAGGGTGGTGCGCAGCCACCATGGCTATTGGGTGCAACCTTGATGAGGTTGTGGCCTCCCCTCACATGGAGGACACAGTCCTCCCAGGCCGCGCTTTAAGAAAAAAAATAGAGTTTATTTAAATTTGTTTTTGTTTTATTTAATATTAAAAGATTTTAAATCTTTAAATCAGTTGAATTCAATTTAAATTTCTTATTTTATGTTAATAAATATATATATTATAATATATGTATATATATGTATATATATATATGGATTATAATTTTGTGATTAATTTTATAATGTTTATTTAATTTGTGCTTTGATATATATATATATATATATATATATATATATGCACATGTCCAAAATTATAAAAATATAAGAAGGTTATTTGTAGTGATTTCTTATTGTTATTGGACAAATTGAAAGAAAATATTTTTTTCTTTTCAAATCAGATCGAGTGATTTTAATAAATGAAATAGCTCTAGTTAACTAATAGTTTAACTCCCATGGTGGATTTTGTGCAATGAGTTATCTTAAAATGTGATTGTTAAATAAAGTAAATTTGTGTTCTTAAACAAAATCTTGAAGTTGAATAATTATTTAATTTGTTGTTTTGCTTTGAGTTCTTTGTTGATTTCCTCGAGTTTGGTTATAAACATATGGGGCCCTTATATTAGTTGTCCTTTGGGATTTGCACGACGGAGCATTACAAAATGTCATAAGGGGGGAATAAAGCATTAGGAAATCAAATGAATTAAACTAATCTAATTCAAACAAGATTATGATCCCAAAATCCATTACTCATGAAATGAAGCTCTAAAATTATGCAATCAAACAATGTAAATCCTAAGACAACATACAATGAATTCAAAACTTTAAAGCATATACCATCCCATGTTGGAGTTGTGTTTATATTAATATTTGAATGTTGGATTACTCGATTCAATACAAAGCCTCCATTGTTGGTGTTGCAAAAGCTTCAAGAATGTGCATAAATGGTGAACTAGAATGCGAAGATGTCAATTCTCAAGTGTGCTCAAGAATCAGTTGTGCAGCGCTTCGCTATGTAAATTCTAGATGATTTGTTAGAGGGTAGAGGAGTGTTTTATAGATTTCATGTTTCGAGATGAACGATCAATATTTAGTTGAAAAAGATCTTGATCAATGGTTGAGAACCGTTGAGAGGAAATAGATTGGAAAGATTAGTGGATTTAAATTACATAATTTGTGTGATTGATGAAATCAATTTGAATATTCAGTGGGATTGAAGAATAGATGGGTTAGTTAGGAAATAGTTGAATCAGTTAGCTAATCAGAGTGAGCAATCAATGATCTCAATTTGCTCAATCACAAAAGAGGTGAGGATAATTAATTAATTGAATTAAATAATTAACATTTAGAGTTTGAATGTGCAAGTCATGTTTGACTTTAACAAATAAAGTTGTATTTGTTTGTTGACCTTTTTGAATGATGTTGAATAATTAATTTAATTATTCTAATTTAGAGAGGGGAAAGTGATTTAATTAAATTATTAAGTAATAAAAATTTAATTAATTTAGGAGAATAGGGTATATTAGTGACATAATTAATAATTTGTGTTATTTAATTAATCAAGAGGAATAAAGTTAGATTAGGTGACAATATAGTGAATTAATTAAATACATTAAAGATTATTCAATTAATAGAGGAAAGTAAGGTTTTTGATGTAAGTGATGTGAAATGTAGTGATATTAATGATAATGGTGTCGATGATGAAAAATGTCATTCAAGATGTGTGATATGGGTTCGGGTCATTTTTACATGTCTATAATTATTATTATATAATATTATATAATATTATATTATAATATATATATATACTATTTAATAAAAATTATAGTATATATATTATATGTGCAACTATATTATAGTTTATAAATTATAACTAATTATATGTGTGTCATCCCTTAGTTTATATAAGGGCAAACCCAACATCATTAAAAAAAGCCTATAAAATGAAATTGATATATGTTTCTTATACTATATAAAAAAGAAAGGGTTGAAACTTACTTTTCATAGTTTGTTGGTTGAGCTACGCGACACAACAAGGAAGAGGTAACTAATATCCATTCACTTTGATGCATATTATTAGGTATATCTAGGAGAGTTCATATGGTATTCATTGCATTATCTACATCATTATGTACCCTCAAAATCTATTCAAACATAATGACATCAAAGTACTTTTTAAAACTATCAACCATCCTCTTGTAAGGTGTAAGTTTTTGATCATTTTTTTCATAGTCATCATTAACATCCTAGATACCCTACTGAGAGTTGTCATAGATATTAAGGTGCTTGATCTTTCATTTGATAGTTGTCTTAAGTCATGTAAGAAAAGCTTCATATTCTACAATTTTATTTGTATAGGGGAATGCTATTCTTTAGGACTTAGGAATTGTGTCTCCTTGTGGTGTAATGAAAATATCTCTGATTGTTGAACCATGAAGGGTATAGGATCTATCAAAGTACAATTTCCATGTTGTAGAGGTCTCTAATATAAAAATTTCTTCATCAAGAAAGTCTACTACAAGAGGGTGATCTACTATAGTACAAGCATCTACTAGTTGATCAACTATTACTAATCCTTTTATTGCTTTTCTATCAACATATTTGATGTCAACTTCACTTAAAATCATTACCTATTTTTTTAGTCTACTTGTGAGACACAGTTTATTAAGTAGGTACTTTAGAGGATCTATCTTTGCTATGAGCATGGTTTGATGATTTAGCATATAATATTGAAACTTCTATGTGGAAAAAACACTAGCAAGACATGCACACTCAATAGGACTGTAATTAATTTCATATCCTACAAGTGTAAAAATGATGTATTATATCACTTTATATTATCCTTCTTCATCATTTTGTGCTAGGAGAGCTCCCAACACTAATGGAATAGCTGATATCTATAGGATTAACAATTTTTGGTCAATAGGTCGCATTAAGACTGGTGGCAATAACAAGTAATCCTTAAGTTGTTGGAAGGCCTACTAATGGTGATTGATTTATTTAAATGGAACACCCTTATGAAGAAAGTGCTAAAAAGGATGGAATTTGTCAGCTAACTAAGAAATGGATTTGTGAATTGACTATATTTTCCCTTGTAGACTTTGAAACTACATCATATTAGATGGTGGTCACATATCGATGATAGATTTCACCTTTGCAGGATCAACCACGATACTTCTATGAGAACAATATATCCAAGGATTTTTCTAGAAGTTACTCCAAAAACACACTTTTTTGGGTTTTAATCAAACTTTATATTGTTCTAAACCTAGTGAAAATCTAATCAAGCACATCTAGATGACCTTCTCTTGTGATATATTTTGCTAATAAGTCATCAACATAGTCTTCCATAAGTGTATGCATCATATCATGTGAAAGATGGTATTCATGGCCCTCTAATAAGGCATTCTGACATTCTTCAAGCCAAAGGGAATTATGTTCTAGTAGTAGGTACCCCAAGGAAAAGTAATATTTCTTTTGTGTTGATCCTATGAAGCAATTTTATTTGATTATAACCAAAAAATCCATCCATGAGCGAAAAAAAATTGTACCCAATTGTTAGATCTACTGTGATGTCAATATTCAACAAGGGAAAACCATCTTTAAGACAAGATTTGTTTAAGTACTTGAAGTATGTATAAATTTGAATTCCTCTAGTTGGATTTATGATTGGTGCTAAATTGGATATCCATTCAACTTAGTCTATCAATCTAATAAAGCCAACGTCTAGTAACTTTTCCAGTTCAATCTTGACCAATAAGGCAATCTAGGGGTGAATATTAGTTTTTTTTTTGAAAGGATACACAATTGGAAGAAGAGGAAAATGATGAAGGGCTAAGTCAATGTCTACTCTAGGCATGTCAGAATAAGACCAAGAAAATTTAAATTTCTCATGGAAAAGAAGCTAATGAAATTTGGTTTTTTAGTCTCTCTCAAAAATGTTGCAAAATGTTGATTGTACTGATATTATCTTATGAATTCTCTACCAACAGTGGTGATCTCTCTTGACTTGTAGGGAGTAAATCCAACCTTCCATCCTTGGGCACCTCAGAGAGGTTTTCACCCTTGGATACTTCCTTTATTTTTACTTTTTCTTGGTCTAGAGGTGTCTTTCAATTTTCATTGGGAGACCCATTATTTTTAGTTTATTTAATTTTATGACTAGAAGTTGGAGTAGACTTGCCAAAGTAGGTAATATAATCAATTTCTATGATAAATATAGCTTTATGATCACCTAGAGGTATACCCTCTTGAAGTCTTGTAAACTTGGCTATAGCTTCATCATTTTCAAAAATGTCCAAGCTTGATGGTCCTTATCGATCCCAATCTATTAGTTGTGGATGGACTAGGGGCAAGTCATCATTGATATTACCAAATCACAAGGATGAGGTAGATATGTTAAAGATAAAGGAATTTTTAGTGTCCCAAAAGTTCTCAATCCAGGCTCGACCTTTAGTATGTTGGTTTTCAGGAGGGTTGGTCTATGTGCTATCCTTAGAAGTCTCGACATCATTAGAAGTGTTAGCGCCTTTATTTGAAAGTAACTTAGTATGATGAGTATTCAATTTTAATGGTTTATACCCAATCCCTTTGATCCTTGGTAATTTTTTAAGCTGCATAGGCTCTATCATTCCTTGTTTATGTGTACCAAGTCCACTATGACCATCATTACCTTTATATTTCATAATAGAAAAACCCTTACCATACTATTTAGTTGGCAACTATGTAGGCTTTTCGTCCTCTTCATCTTTGTAAATCCTCATAGAGATGTCATCATATATAAATTCCTTTCTTATTCCACCCCACTTAGCGAAAGTAGTGGGATTTTTATGTTGAATGATGACCTTAGGATCCTTTTGAATGAGGCACAACTTACCATAAGATTTTGGTGAGGCTGAAACTTACCAATATAGTATGAGTCACAATGTTTTATTCACCACATCCATTGTCTTGGACCTTGTTCTTAGGAAATGGTATGGGTGGATTAGGAGATACAGATAATAATGCGAGATCAATGTAGTGGGATGAGGTGGATGGTGAATCTTCTCTATTGATAGGCACTTGATGCTTAGGAGTCCCTTTTAAATTAATACAATAGTGGAAGGGATCAAGGTCCCCTGATATAGTAATTTCATTCTATTATAAGGAAATTTCAAGCATTAATGGTACATGGAGGGACTGGCCTTCATGGCATGGATCAATGGGAAATTGAGGATAATGTTGTAAAGAAGGTCTAGGTCTGGGACTTGGAACATTGTATCTTGAATAGATAGACCTACTCTAATGGGAAGAAAAATAACACCCTTAGAAGAGAGCTTTGCATAATTGTATGCTCTTATAATGATCCTTTTCGATGTATCTATACATGCTTTAAATAATCCCATTGTGGGAACCATTTTTAAATTACAAATGTTTAGGCCTACTTTGACATCTATCAGAACTCGTATGATCAAGTGTGATTGTTGATAAATATCTAAAGATGTAGGGGATCATTATGGTTGGGCTTCTATGAAGAGAGGTCATGCTTAGTGAATCTAACATGGTGTGTGGTAGTCAAATACCCTACCATGGTCTAAAACTAATTAATATTTAGGTTTTTGGGAATTGAAAAATCCTATAAGGCTTTATCTAGGAAGGACTTATGTTTAGAGGATATGCATAGTAGCTCAAGAATAGATATATGAGCAAGGTTTTTCCCTAGATGATCCAAGGGGTTATACTAATTCATCAATTGTGATTTAGAAGTGGCCCCTTGTAGAGTCACTTTGAATCTATGGGTTATAACTGCAAACTCAAGATTCTTCTTTTTAATAGTTATGGTGGAGATGTTATTATAAGTCTGTTGGATATGGCTAACTATGTATTTGTATGCAACATGAGTGTAGTTGGCTTGGTCTTTTGTGTTTGGCTCTGAGCTGGAGGCTTTTCCCTATCCATAATTTTGTAAGGAATATTTGAAGATGGTATGATCAGTATTTGAGTATCCCTTTGAATTATTGATCACTACATGATCCCCCTATTCTATAACGTCCTGAATTATGTTTTTAAGTTTAAAGGATGAGGAGGTTTTATGCCATTTTATCTTATGATACTCATAGAATTCGGTTTCATTCCACCAAGTCAATTTGAAAGGTATTGCTTCATAGTGTCTGACCTCTAGGACTTGAATAAAATTTGATTGTAGTAGCTTCTTTAAAACTGACTCAATGGGTTCCCCTAAGGGTGAGTATTTTTATCTTAGATTATCAGCTCTAAGAGGATAATATTGTGCATTTTTTTGAATTGCATTTACTGATTTCTCATGATTTTATGATTGGTTATTGCTATTTTATGTTTTCATAGAAGGTCCTTTAACATAAAGATGGGGTGAGCTTTGTTTATGAATTTGGCATCCACCACCCCATCATTCATCACATTCTTATTTTGTGACCAAATTTTGATTTTTTTGTTTGAAGTGCTCGAATTATTGTTACTCTTTAAAAAAAATTACCAGGCTTTTTGTGACAAGGGATTTCTCAATGGAGATTCCTTTCTCAAAACCTCCTCCAATATATTAGAACATTGAATCTGAAGATGAAGCATTACTTCATAATTGAGGTTCTCCATGGAGATTTGCACCAATTGCTTTTCTAGTATAAGACATGGACATTTGTTGGCCAAGATTCTCCATCTTTGTAAAAATGAAGAAAATGATTATCCATCCTTCTGTTTAGTTTTGCATAGGTTTATTATGTTTATTTTGTTATCGATGTTGTAGGAGAAATGTGTAACATATTTATTAGCCAATTCACTCTATGTCATGATACTAGGAGGCAAGTGTGTGAACCAATCTAGTTTTTTTCCCTTAAGACTTCATGGGAAAGACACATTAAGTATGTGTGATTATATGCAACATCCATGTAGGTTGTGTGAACTCTCTCACATTCTCTACATGATCTCTCTTTCCCTTATATTTATTAAAGTTTGGTACATTAAATTTTGTAGGGAAGGGTGGCATGTATATACTTTTATCAAAAGGATAGGGACATAAGTCCTCAATTGAGTAAGTCTTATTTGTTCCTATAACTTGTATATTAGAAATTTGTTGTTGCAAGTGTTGTGCCATTTTCGTACACATGCCCCATTGGATGCAGGAAGCCTCTTTTCTTTCTTTTGATTTCGTTCACTTTAGGTCTTGCCTTTTCCCCTTAAGGTATAGGTCCTTTAAATTTTGGGTTACTTCACCTTTTGAGCTTTTAATGATTACATTTATATTTGGGTGAATATTATTTGCAACAATTGACCTCATGTTTGACATTTGAAATCATTGGGTTCCTTAGGATATCATTTGAACCTCAAAATGGCTAAGTTTGGTCTAGATTTGAGAATTCCTTGAGGCCTCGAAATCCCTGAGATTCTATTTTACATAGAATCCATGGGTGTCTAGATTACCTGAAGTCCCTCATTTCGCTAATTTCTCGACCCTTTAGATTGCCCAAAAAACCATCCCTTCACGTATTTTGGGACTAGGCATATTTCCAAAAAGGTGCCTTCCATCGCTAAATCCTTACCCTCGTGGATTCCCTAAAATCCTTATTTTTGCGAAAATTTGAGGCAGTCATTGAATTTGTCAAGTATCGGGAGTCACTCATACCTCATACTTTATGCACCTCAAAGAGTAAGCTCAAGTTGCGAAATTTTAAGCATATTGATGTGTTGTCGAGGTTCTTTGTTACCTTTTATGACTTAGCAATGAGTATGACTGAGTCCCAAAACCTGATGTCTGCCCAGTTAGAAAGATTAGGATGTATGCCCAAAGTCCAAAGTCTGGCGGGTGCTTGTTATGGAATCCCTATACCTTGGAAATCCCCAAATTAGTATTCTTTGTAGAATCCTTTTCCCTCTAGGTTACCTAAATTGTGGGTTCTTTGCGAAATCCGTTGAGGTGGGAAATCTCTAAACTATGCATTATTTTTCCTATGAATTATTGTGTTTTGCTAAATCTGTTCGCTTGTGTATTTCCTGAAGAACTCTCTTTCATGAAATCCTTGAGGGCTCAGATTCCCTAAAAATCTATAAGGAGCCAAAATCCCTGAAAATCGTGTAAAAACCCGAAATGTGCTATAATTTGGATTTTAAGGATTGGGAACTTGGTTTCTTGGGCATTACTGATGGATTATGAAGTGTTACATATTGCATATGAGATATGATGTTTAATCTAACTATGCAATGATGTGATCATTAATCTTGCTTTGAATTTTGAATATTATGGTGTTTGTTCTAACTAGATGCAGGAAAAGTCTAGCGAGGCCAAGGTGGGGGGAAGACAACTGAGCTACTCAAAGATGGAGCTATTACATAAAATCATTTAGAAGAGGCGTATATGTACATCACTATTTTGCATAAATATCAGGAGATGGAGATTGAATGGAAAATAAATGTGAAAATAGATTGGGATTGATTTCTTCATCCACACTCTCAGGTCAGGTCGACATGAATGAAGTGAACTGCATATAGTTCAAGAGTTTTTCAGAAACACCAAATGGGAAAAGAGGATGACTAGGGGGTAGTTACCTCAAATTTTGTGCATGCTACATCAGCCGACTGGAGATGCAGGTTGGCTACCTAGAGAATAGTGCCGAGACATTTTATTTAATATTGATGTATCACTTGGGGAATGATTTTAAATACTCTATTTTTAATTAAACGGGCAATTAAATTGTATTCGACTAACCTATTTTAGCCGACCTATGTTGGCTTCCTTGATTTTATTTTATTTGGGTCATGATGTAAAACTCTACAAATATGAGGTCTCTTATTATTTGTAAAGAGTTAGAATTTGGTTAGAAAGTTAGATTTAGTCAGTTAGTACTTGTAAGAGGAGAGGAGAGAACTGGAGATTGTTGGTAGTCTTATATACTTGACTCATACCAGGCAAGACATTGCCTATGCAGTAGGCATGATTTCGAGATTCACACAGAAACCTCAAGAGTTGAAGTGGAAAGTGCAACCAAGAGGATTCTTCACTATCTTCATGGTACTCTTGGGTTTGGGATTCACTACAAAGTTGGTTCATAACTTGACTTGGTTAGAAATTATACAGATTCAGATTGGGTTGGTGACACTGAGCATCGTAAGTCCACTTCAGGTTATAGCTTTTCACTTGGTTCAGGTCCTAACAATTGGTCTAGCAAGAAGCGAAATGTTATTGCTATATCATCTGTAGAGGTAGAGTTCATGGGGGTTGTTAACTCAGCTACTGAGGCTATATGGCTTCAAGGCATTCTTTCTAAGTTTGGTACTCCCTTCAGGCAGCCTATAGTCATCTATTGTGACAACCAGAGTACTATTCAGATATGCAGGAATCCAATTTAACATCAATGAACCAAACACATAGAGATTCATATGCATTACATTCGAGAGTTGATTCATGGTCATATCATCGACTTAGTCTTTTGTTAGTCTTCAAAGCAGGTTGTTGAAATCTTCATGAAACCCTTCACTAAGAGCAAGTTCATTCATCGACGAGCTCTTCTTGGTGTGAGGTCTATATCAACATCATCATCATCCTTGGGGGGGGCTTTCTAGTCTTCTTCACATCTTCTCTCTTTTTGGAGGATAGTTTTTTCCCACTGTGTTTTCTATCTTCATTTTTTAGAGAGATTGCATTATGTATGAGTAACTAATCAGGCTTCATGGTCAAGACTCAATTTCTTTTACATTGAACATGGATACCTCACCAGGCTAGTAGTTGGGACCCATTTTATCCATGCCCACCTAAGATATGCTTAAGGGGGGTGTTAGTGTATACTTTATAGTTTGCATACACATAGGCTGATAAGCCTACTTAGGCATTCATTGTGGACAAAGTGAGTCATTGGCATTATTAACATTTGTTGCCTAATTGGTTTGGAGACTAGAGAGGTGTCGATTGTCTTCACCACCCCATGCTTGTTTGATCTCCTTTATATACATCTCCTTATCTGTCTAATATACAAGTTGAGTTTATGCATTATGTCTTCACCGTGCTTGTTGCTAATCTCTATGTTTTACTATTTCTCTCAATTTTGTTAATAAATTTGATTGAATTGTTAACTCAGATTGAGTGTAAGTGAACTAATTGCATGACGAGTGGACTGAAAATGATTAGTCAGTGGACTGAAATTGATTGATTAGTGGATTGAGATTAAGTCTTAGTCAGAAGGTGAGTTAGAAATGCATGAGGTTTAATAATTAATTATCATTGCTTGTACAAGGTGAATTAAATAAATAAAATAAAATAATTTTATTTATTTATGGAGAGTGGATAATGTTGAGAAATTTATGAAATTAAATAATTAAAATAGTTATTTAATTTATGACATGGATAATTAAATAATTAAAAATAATTATTTAATTTTAGAAAAAGGGATAATGAAAAATTAAATAAACCATATTAATTTATTTAATTAAATTAGAAGAATATAGATAATTAGTGACGTAATTAAATCAATAAAATATGTTTAACTAATTAGAGAAGAATAATATTAAAGTGAATTAATTAAATTACTTAATTAATAGTAGAATATGAAATTGTTTAATAATTAAATAATTAATAATTATTTAATTATAGAGATAAGACAAGAATTAATGTAAAAATATTGCTTATAGACTAGGACAATTTTCAGTGTCTACATTTAGAATATTGTTAGAGTGTAGAATATTAGTGTGTTGGTAACACATCATGCACATCGAAGATTAATACATACTTGTCTACTTTCTTTGGTAAAATCATTTTTGAAAGGGTTTTCGCATGTAAATTATGTGTTATATGGTTTGTTAATTTTATTATTACTTATTTTTGTATTGACATAACAATGTGTTATAGTAATCCTATAAATATAAACTTATTTCATAATTGTATACACTTTGTGGAAGATTTAATTGCAATAGTTTCATCTTATTTCTCGACAAAGTTGTCAATTGATTTGTTCAAACAAATAATAATAAAAAAATTATCAAATTAATGAAGATATTTTGGGTATATAAGTAAGTTAATTACATGATAATATTTGTATTTATCAATCAAAATTACCAATGATAAGTTTTAGAATGATGAATTGGTTGTTAACATTGACACTAGACTACACAAGATTGAAATTGAGAAAAGAAGAGAAGGGCTCCAATTTAATCCCAAATTTATATAAAATAATTTTTGGTAGTTTGATGTAATTATGATCATAAGGTTCGAGTAAATCTAATATTAAGGTTGATGAAATTACCAAAAAAATCTCATTGACAAGCTAAAAAATGTATAATGGAATATTTTAGTGGAACAAAAGTTTATTACATTTTATATACAACATCAAATAATTTCAAGTTGATTGGATCTATAGATAGTGATTGTACAAGAAACATTGATGATAGAAAGAGCAGATTAAGTTATATTTTCTTATTTTGTATTAAGTGCAATTCCATGGGCTTCCAAGGAGTAACTTATTGTCACCCGTTCATTAGTAGAAACAAAATATCTAGTAGCCAACTCAACATGATGTCGAACAATGTGAATGGGAAGAGTGCTATTAAAATTGAAGAATGACTAGGAAGAAGTGATAACAGAACAACCTAGCTATATCATTGTACACAAATCATGTTTCACAAAACAAGCAAACATATTGATACAAAACATTGGAAAATTCATCAACAATGATGAAATATGCTTGAAATTTCGTAGATGAAAAGATTAGTATTTTGATATCTTGGTGAAGCCATTCAAAGGAGACTTTTGAACAGGTAATATCATCCCAGATATAAAACCAGAATCGCCCATTATTTCAACTCTAAAAGTGGCTTCTATTGTCCAAACAGATTTTCAAGTCCACAAAAGACTGTGGACAGCCACAGGATTTCATCCACTCTGCTCTACAACAGGTAATGTCAAAAACCAGGATTTCATCTAGTCGTCATGCTTGCACCAAGAAATTAATTTGGCTTTATTTGGCTTGCAGTTTATGAAAAAATATCCCACTTGCGCATATTTACCTACTGAAAAGACGCCATGCTTGAGAGGTAATGTCTATCCAATGTGCAAAGTATTTTCTCTTTTATTGCGTGTTGCAATACATGTATTTGTTTTCGCTTGTAATATTGTGACAATAGAATTATTTTTTAATATATTTTTTTCTTAATACATGTAGATGATGGAAAATGACATAAATTAATAAAAAATGTTTTGTTAAAAATATTTACTTTTTGAAAATGATTATTTTTAAAGTTGTTATGTTGGCTTTATTTTTAATAGATGATATGAAAGACATCAAACCTACTCCAACTCCCTTGTTTTTTTTGATTTGAACTTAAAGCTCAATGCTCTTCAACTTTGGTTGATGGTACTTTGTATACACACCTTGTTGGAAGCCTTATTTATTTGACTCACACAAGACTTGATATTTCATATTCTATGGGAATGGCCTCTTAGTTTATGTAGGAGCCCCATTAGTTGCATTGGGTGGTAGCCTAGCAGATTCTCAATTATATTTAGGGTGCTTATAATTTTGGGATTCACTACACATCAGGCATTGATATCAACTTGATAGGCTATATCAATTTAGATTACATAGGTAATTCTCAAAATTACAAGTTCACTTCAAGTTACATCTTCTTAGGTTTTGTTTATTTGTTGAGAAGGTAGTCTACTATTATTCAATCTTCTACTAAGGTTGAGTATTGGTAGGCTATGAATGACACTACTAAGACTATTTGGCTTCACCATATTCTCATTGAGTTTGTATCTAGTTCAAATTGGTCATATTTTGTGACAACTAGAATTGGGCTAAGAACATAAAGGTTCACATGTACTACATTGAGAGCTTATCCATGGGTAATGTAGTGTTAAAAATTGCATATCCTTATAATTTCAAACTGCATTATGTCCTCACTTTAGCCCTCTAACATAGAAAATTTAAATTACAAAATGGTAACACATAAATATGATATTTATGAAATTTCATGATAATCTTGACCTTCTAAATCTAAATTTTCTAATATGGGAGTGCCCCAAATGGATGTCCATGTGAAGTGCTAAAATCTTATAAAAATTTATGGCTTTAGTGTTCTTCAGAGTGTTACCTTCCCATTGATAATTCAAAAGTAACAATCCTACATGCAGTTGGGTTGAACAAAAACATTTTGACTTTCCTTTTTTGATCTATCAACTTTTTTTCATTCTAAAGTATGTAGCTCTTGAATAAATTATACCATTTTGTAACAAACAAGATCTATCACATTGTGCATGTCATTTTCTTCAATATTTTTGGTCATCACCTTCGTGAAATTGCAAAAAATGATAAGGTTGAAGCAATAACATTCTTATTGGGTGTTTTAAGCAACTTCCATGTGATTTTGTTCTAATATTATTGTCCCCTTTCTTATCATTCTATCATTTCATGCTAAATCATTTGAAGATTTCAAGTGTTAGCATAGTGTAGTTAGAGTTTTCTATATCACAACCAATCATATTGGCTATCATGGAGGTTGGGAGACCAAAATGAGGGGTTGACTGAGGTAAGTCCCTCAAACAACCACCCAAAATGTTTCTCTTCTTTTACTTGTATGCATATTTATTTTAGAAAAGGAACTGTCATCTGACACCATATTTCTCCAAATCTCTCCCTTTATCATTTTATTATTTCATTTTGACTATTTAAAAAACTAGTCTCTTCAACTTTTTTGTTATTTTAACATTTTGTATAAATCATGAGCTTGTTATTTTCATTAAGTGCATGCAAGGCTTTATTCTAGACTTGGTTGTAATTTTTTCATGCATATGGGTTGGATGTTTGTGCAATGTGAATAAATCTTCATGACGTGCTAGTGTCCAAGGAAAAGTGATGTAGGAGCATCTTGGGCGTATGATGATCCGCATCAAAACAAAATTGTTTCAGTTTGATGTGTTGTTTTAATTTCATTGTTACACTTTTGGAGTGCAAATAATTTTTGAATTCATGATCAGGGTGTTGGAGAATTGACAAAATGTCTTATTTAAATCATATTTTCAGTTTGATGTTTCTTGCACTGAAAATAAAAGAATATGTGGCTATGTTGAAACCAAGGAAAATGTATAGAGAAAACTTAATAATTCGCACCGTCGAAAAGAGAAGATGATCCAAATTTGAAAGGCGACGCTTCAGAATGGAATGGAAGTTGCACCAATCTTTTAAAATGTATGTACATACAGATAAAGAAATAGATGCATAAAAAGGAAGAGAAGGCAGAAAGATTAATGAAGAAATAAATAAAGAGTGGATAACCATTGTGTGGGAAAATTTGAATGGACATATAAATAAAAGGACTCCAGTGCGTAGGATGTGAAGAGAAGAAGATTAAACAAATCAAAATATCTCGTAATGCAATGTACAGGCCGCGCCATATATGGTGTGAGAAGATTTAGAGAACATAGGGAGAAATAGACGAGGGGGTGGCGCATGTGGAGAGAGGGAAGTAAGCAGAGAAGAGAACACAAATAAATATAATGCTTTTAGAGTGGAACCACCAAGCTGCAGCTTAGGAAAGTGGATTATGTATGCATAATTGAAAAGGTAAAGTTGTTGTCTCGAGTAGAGGGATAGTTGTGCAATTTAAAATTACAGATTGGAGTGATGCCAATTGAATGGTACTTGAATAGAGGAATTGTCAAAGTGCAAATTGCACAATGTATGTAAGATCAGGAAATTGGATTAAATAATAAAATTAATTTATCTTCATTGATTTTTGAACAAGTTTTGGATTGAATTTTAAATTAACAAGGTATTTCCTCATGTAGGTTGTGTTTGAGTGAGATGATATAGTTCAGATTGAGTTTTTTTTTTTGTCAAATGGTATTAAACTAGGGGATCTTGAAAGTGGAGTGAATTCACCAGGACCTATGGGTAGAGTCAAAGAAGTGAGGTGAAGAAAAACTCATGTGAGGATTGTTGTAGGTATAAAGAAGCCCTGAGCAATCAAGAGCTAGGGAGTCATGAAAAGAAGTGTGATTGCAGATTCTCAAGCTTGAAATGAAAGTTGTGAAAGATTGCAGTAGATGAGATGGGTATGTCATAAGGAAGAAGCCCGTGATTTGGGAAACATGGATATTGTATGAAGAAAATAAGACATGGAGGATGATTGTGGATATAAATAAGTGATTAGATAAGCTAGATAAATTGGAGGCACAACTGAGTGGATAAAAAGACATGAGAAAAGAGGATGAGGATGGAATGAACAACAAAGAGCCTATAGAGAGATAGTCGAAGAGAAAAATGAAGATGCAATGATGGAATATGAAGAGGTTGTAGTGAATGATGAGGAAGAAGATGATTTGTTATCAAAAAATTTGGTAGTGGAGAATAAATAGTTGGGAAAGATTGCAGCGATTGAAAGCAAGAAGACAAGTATCATAATGAAGAAAGTAGAAGTTACTGATGCAGTCAATGGTGAATTTGCAATAGCGAATGAAGGGGTAAATCTTTTTATATTTTGTGATAATGCTTTTGTAATATAGTTTGAGGTAGTCAGGGTTGAAGAATATGGAGAAGAACTTATGAAAATCTTCAATTTCTATAACACATGAACACCAGGATTTTTACATGGAAAACCTAAAATTGTAAAAAACATGATGAGCATTAGCTCACAATATATTATAACCAGTTATAGTATATTACAGAAGTGCTCACCGCAAGTGGACTCACGGTCCAAGTGGACTCATTACCCACTAAAAGAATAAAAGAGATAGAAGAAATTTTGTGGCTCACAACCTAGATTGAACTATTACAATTTCATCTATCATATGCGTGAAATGTAGTTCCAATGAAGCTCAATAGACTGACTTTACACACTTCATTAGATTCTAATTTGTAGTGTAGTAAAATGCATACCCTTGCATTTTCACACTTGTTTGGGCCCGCCTTGATTTGTTTATCCTTATTCATGTCTTAATTTTTCCTATTTTGCATCCACAAGCTCAATGAATTATATCTTTTTATGGCTAATCCCTAAAATCCTCAATGGATAAATGATAATTTAATGATTTTGATTGTGTCCTTGATTTTTTGGTTGGGACTAAGATGCCACCTAAGGCGTCTTTGTCCCCAAAGGGTCTTTGGACCCTAATTTTGAATGCACCTTAAAAAGTTCCCTTTTTGGAGCCTATGCCCTAAAGATTCATGTCTCGAGACTAAGATGCCACCTAGGGTGTCTTGGTCCTCCTTGAGGTATTTTCAAGATTTAATTTCGAATTCTAGCTAGATTTAGCCTCCTTTAATTAATGAATTCATATGTCAGATTTTTGTGGTGTAATTTTGGGATATTAAGCATGGATAGGTATAAATACAAGGTTCCTTCTCTCATTTTCATATACCAAGCAAGATAATAAGCAATCTAAGCATCCAAGCATTCAATTATTCTAACATTCAAGAGTAATTCATCAAGCATTTGGAGCCATCATCAAGATTCAAGCATCATGTCAAATATATTCTTCCATCATGTGTGTGTTTGAGCTAACATTTGTGATGTAGGGTTTTGATTCAAGCAAGCAATTCAAGTCCATAGCCATCAAGAATTTCTTTGATTCAAGATCTACATTCAAGCTAGCCATCTCACACAAGTTTGCAGATTTCACAAGGGTTTGGTGAGTTGTAACATTGCATGTTGTTTATTCATCATTTCTATTTCATTTCAAGGTTTAATAACCTACAAGGGGTTTGACCAAGGAAAACCCCCATTTACTAATAATCAACAAGTTTTTCCTCTCTTGCTTATTTGTGATTGCAAATTTAGGTTGAAGACTTGAAGATCATTTGAAGTGCAAAGCTACAAAGTTGTATTGTAGAGTTTTCATCTTCACGAAAACTCACCTACAAGAAAAATCTAGAAGTTTCAGAACCTGATATCTGGGAAGAAGGAAGTGTAGACCCTGAGCCTCAGGACCACATTCAGAGATTCCAAAAAATTAAAATGAGACAAAGTCACCAGCTAGGGTGTCTTAGTCCTCTTGAATGTATTTTTTAGAAATTATTTTAGATCTAGTTCTGACATCCGAAGATTCTACATTTTCCATGAAAAACAACAGCGGGACTAAGTCAATAGTAATGGCGTCTTAGTCCTCTATAGCACATTTTGACAACATTTTTTCATTTCCAGAATCCTCATCACATTTCCAAAATTCCCAGGTACACACATCCTAACTTCCTATTGCATAATTTCATCATTTATCTTACATCATTAGATTTTGTGAGTTCAAGGTTAAAGTATCTTTTCCAAGCTCTTGCTTGGTGATGAACCCCTTAAAGTTGAAAAAATACCCTCTTAGGTCTTCCTTGTTGAGAATTGACTCACCTTTAAGGTTGATAGTAAATCCAATTAGGATTCCTAGGACATTATTGAGTTGTCGAGATAAAATAGGAGTGGGAAATTTCCATCCCATTTCCCATTTTGATCTTTGGTTCATTTTGGTGAACCCGACATTTTGAGCATTCATTTTCTAATTTGGAGTCCATTAAAGTCCTAGATCTAGGTTGCATTCATTCTTGCATTGCATCTTACATTAGTGAAAGTGCATTTAGGGTTTCTCATACTTTCATTAGTAAAAGTGCACCTAGGGTTTCTCACATTTTCATTAGTGAAAGTGCATATATGTTGCACTTTTGTTTTCTTGCATCATTTTATCTCATTGAAAAACTGAAAAGTGCATTGTCAATCATCCTAATTGCATTTAAGAACATTGCTATTGCATTCAAAATTGAAAAAATTGCATTCAAATTTGCATCCAATTGCTTGTCATTAGTTACTTTTTTTTGCATTCATTTGCACACTTTTTTGTTTCTAAACATTAGGTCTCTGGGTAGGCAACCTGGGAACATTGTAAACCACTCAAAATTTGTTGATTTTCTAAAGAAAAAAACCTCTACTAGGACAAAAACACCCTTCCTAGCATCTTAGTCCCTCTCAGGGTTTCTGGCTCAGAATCATGTCTCCGTTGTTTGCATTCTATTCTAGTTTCTGGAACCTTAAAACTCCTTCAACAAGACCAAGACGCCCTTGTTGGCATCTTAGTTCTTGTTGACTTTTACTTTGTAGTTTTTAGGGTTTGAAAATACTTTTATGTGCTTCTTTTTTCTGCCATTGGTTATCTATTTTAGTGGGTTGACCTTTCCATTCATTTTACTAGATCTATTTCATGCATTGCTTCATTCCAAATTTTATTCACAACATTTTATTGCATATCATAATCAGTAAATTACCTTGTTTGAAATCTGAAAATTGCATCTACACATTTCATTTTAGGCCTTTACATTGCATTTTGAGTTTGCATAGATTACTTTTCACAAAATGTTAGTCTCCATCTTTTCCAAGTTTGCAAAGAAAAAGTTAGTGAATAAACATGTTAGTCATTCATTCAATGCATTCCCTAGTTATGAGAGTCTCTTAGTGCAAGAGAGTGGAAATGTTGAAGCTTTCCTTAAACCTAAACCCCCTCTTATCTATCCTATTTGTGGGAATGATGTGATAGAAGAGGATATAAGCATGGACATTCATGATGATCATAGTTGTTCTTCTCCCGATACCTCTCCTTTTAGTGACAAAAGTATCTTGGTGAAAGAAGATGCAATCAAACGTGAGAATCATGAAGTTCTTGATTTCCCTTCTCCTCATTCCCCTTGGGAAGATAGTATAGCAATAGAATATGAATTTATTACCACCACTTAGTTTGCATTCCTCTCCCAACACTTCCCCTACTTTTGAGAATGCTACAATCGTGAATGACCATGAAAATGAAATTTGTGAAGAGGACATGTTGATGTTAAGAGATCTAATAATTAAGAGCTTTGACAATCCTACTTCTCCCACTTGGGAAGACATTATAGAGCATAGGGATATAATTCTAGATAACCATGATAATCACATTGGCTCTTCTCCTAATATCCTTCATAGTAATGAAGATGATAGTTTTTTGTTAGAAGATATACTTGAAAGTCATGAAAATCTCATTTCTCCCTTTCCTAATGCTCCTACCATTTGGCAAGATCTATTTGAATGAAAAGATCCAATCATTAGCAAGCATGATTCTCCTTCTCTTGATGCCTCCCCTAGTTGTGATGAAGCTACTTTACAAAACCTAAACATGGAATGTGATGAACATCTTGTTTATTACTCCCCTACTAGAGTAGGTATTATGGCACAAGAGAATAATACTTTAGCAAACAAGAATGAAATCATGGAAAATGATGATAATCACACTTATCCTTCTCCTGATATCTCTCCTAGTTGTGAAGAAGAAAGCAATGAAATTCATGAGAATCCTATTTTTCTCTCTCCCCCTAGGGAAGACATTATGGAACAAGATAATGCTATCATTGATAAACAAGACAATGCAACCATTGATAACTCCCTTACTTGTGATGAAGTCATTTTATAAGAACCAATCCTTGAATGTCAAGAACATTTGGTTTGTAGTTCTCCTAAAAACTCTCCTACTAGGGAAGACATCTTGGTGGAAGAAAGTGACAATTTAATAGTAATGTGACTTCCTTAGATGAAGATGATGAAGTGACATTAGACTCCCCTTCACTAAGAGATCATAAGTAGTCTGAGGTTATGCACATTAGATACCCCTTGGAGTACTCTCTTGAGCCTAAAATTATCATTTATCCACCCTCTCAAAAACCACAAGTCCAAAACAAACTCGTCCTTATCCTCAAACCACCTAAGAACAATGTGATTAGTTGAAAAATGGATGCTTTATTTTTTTGGACATAGAACATCACTTTTCTCCAACTAACATTCAAGGATTCCCTAGAGATCTCACCCCAAGAGTCGAATAGAGGCAAGAGATCTGCTAGAAGGGAATCCTAGGGTAAGAATTTAGATTACAAGAGGGGTTCACCATCAAGTTTAAACTTGGAAAAGACAATGAAATGCAAAACCTAGTTTGATGGAATGCTTCACTAAATGACTTGGAAATACAAACAAAGTAGAATAGAAAACTGTAAAATAGAAAGTGTGCACCTGGAAACTTGTTAGAGATGGAATGGAACTCTGAAATCCTGAAAAACCTAATTTTCTGGCCTAGTGGAACTCATTCACCATTTTGGGAAGCTTAGTCCCAGTTTTGGATTTTTGCACAAGAGCAAGTTTCGGGCAAATGGGTATCCAAATCTGTAAAGATCTATGAAAAAAATCTATAGTGGTACTCATTTTCCACTTGTGGTGAATGAATCTAGTTTTTCTTTTCTGGAAATTCAAAGTTCTGATATGCACCTCTCAATCTACTCTTTCTATTCCTCTAGGTTTCTAGATCTAAAACTCTATTTTTGGGGCTATAGATGACCTTTTAGTGAAAATTTTGACCTTGAAAATGGAGAGACAATGCTAATAAGCTTGTAACCTAATCTTCAATGATCTTCAAGTCTTCAAAGCGCTTAGATCTGCAATCACACAAAGAGAGAGAGAGAGAGAGAGAGAAAATTGTTGATTGTTAGGGAATGGGGGTTTTCCTTGGTCAAACCCCTTTTAGGTAATTAAACCAAATGATGAAATGAGATAGTGAGGCATGAACATGAAATAATGCAATTAGAACCTTGCCATGATGATGGATCTTGGATTGTTGTAACAATTAATTAAGAATCTACCCTTAAATGCCTTAGAAATGATCTTGAAAGCTATCTTGATGACCTTGTGAAGACTTGGAGTGCTTAACTCTTGAATGCTTGGCTTGATAACATGAATGCTTGATTAAATAGATTTGAAAGCTTGTTTATATAGGAAACCCACCCACATGACCGTTAATTTGATCCCCAAGGCTAGCATAGGAGAAATTTGAACTTAAAACCCAGTTTTCCCCGCTCAATGGGACACATTCGCCATCCTAGGAAAATGAGTCCCACTAGATGGGACTCATTCACCCAAAGTGGCGAATGGGTCCCATAGGGGCTATTTTTCCAACTAGGATGTTGGGGAGTGAAGAAATTAAACTTACATGTTGATATTGTCAATTTTTTGATCAAAATTTATCTTGGGATGCACAATATGGGGTCATAGGGGCCTATTAATGATGATATAAAGGGCATAAATGCAAGAGGGCCTGAGATTCAATGTGAAAGTGTAAATAAATACACTTTACAACACAAAATTAAGGCAAAACTAGGTCTATTTAGCTTAGAAGGGCCCTAAATCCCATGTGAATGTGTAAAACACATTACAAAACTAGATTAGGTCCACTTAGTTTACAAGCCTCCTAAATTTAATGTGAAAGTGTAAATAAATACATTTTACAACATTAAATTAAGGCCTGAAGTTAAGTTAATTTAGCTTAAAAAGGGCCCAAGACCTAATGTGGATGTGTAAAACACCTCACAACACTAGATCAAGGTGACATTAAGTCCAATTAATCATTAATTATTCCTGAATTAAGCAAGGGGTACATTTTTCTACACTACACAATGTTTTGTAGCAACCAAGTTACAATATCATTGCTCATACATACAACACTAGGAACAATCTACAACCAAGACAAACACCTTCAACATTCCTCCCATTGCCTAATCCTATCCTACCTAACCCTATCTTACTAGGTCCTCCTCATGGAAAGGAGTATGATCTTCTCAAACAACTAAAGAATAATCCTGCTAAGCTATCATTATTGGACCTTATTCAAGCCTCCCCTCACTACCATAACATGATTCAAAATTCCTTACAACAAGTTCCTATCCCTTCTAATGCACAACCAAATGACATAGTAGCAATGATTCAAGGAATAAATGTTGACATTGTTTTCCACCAAAGTGAGCTCCCTCCTTTGGAAGTGCAAAAACAATATGATGCTTTCATCATCATAGCTCAACACAATAGCACAGGGATAAAGCGAACCCTTGTTGATAATGGAACAGCCTTAAATGTGTGTAGTGTAAACCTTTTGGATAAACTTGGTGTTGATAAATCAAAAATTCAAACCGATTCTTTATCTATTAAGGAATTCGACAATGTAGGAAAACAACCACTTGGTGTGATTACTTTTCCTATTACAGTTGGAAAGGCCACATTAGAAATATTGATCCATGTTATGCCTCATGATCTTTCATATAACCTTCTTTTAGGTAGACTTTGGATTCATGTAATGAATGGAGTGCCTTCTAATCTTCATTGTAAAATGAAGTATATTTGCAACAAAAAAGTGTACATATTGGATGATGATAATGAGCCTTATAGTGTCTTACAACTTGAGAAAAATAGTGAATCCTTTGAAAACATTGACACCAACTACACAAGTAGAACCTGTGCAACCAAAAGGAAAAGAAAAACACAATGAAGAAGTCATGAATCTATTAGAAGATGATTGGGGTTCCTTAGATTTCGAACATACATTCATGGGAGAATACAAGATCATAAACAAAAACTCAAAAAAAGGAAAAGAAAAAATGGTAATTTCAACACAAAATTTGGACGACCCTTCGAAAGCATCCGCCTCAACCACTTTAGAATAGTAGAAAAAAATTACACAAAAAACTTTGATGAACTCAATTAAGAGCAACCATTGAATCCAAGAGAGATGAAGAAACTTTATGGAAAAGGTTATGAAACGATAAAAAAATTGGATATAGTGGAAAAGGATGTGGTGCTAGAGAACAAGGTATTTGTGTCCCTATAGATCCTAACACACAAGAAACAACTCGTGGTCTTGGTTATTATCCTTTGATAGAAATAAACAAGCCTTCACTTAACACCAACACTATTACAAAAGTTTCCTCTAAGCCAACTTTAACATTGGTGCATCCTAAATAGATAGACACTAGTGGTCTTGATTTTTTTCCTTTGAAACAAACGGAGAAGTCCTCACTTAACATTAATGTCATCACACAAAACACTTATGATTTGAATTTGATAGATTTTACACACTCCTGTAAAGGAGAGTACAAAATCTCACAATCTAAAGAGTCTTGTGTATGTATGACAACTAATGATGGCAATCTAGTTATGGCTTCATATATCATCCCCAAGTGTGTTCCTTTGTGCATATGTTGGTTTTCCATAGGATATTAATTATGGGGGCTTGATCATCCCTCTTGGTTATTGTCATCCTATCTTACTAGCATTCGTACATGGGAACCCCTCTTGATTGAGTGGTTGGATACTTTAGTGTAAGTTTGAAGCAATTTCATCCTCTCACTAAAGTGGGGGCTAAATCTAGAGTATTAAAATTCATACCCTTGCATTTTCACCCTTGTTTGGGTCCGCCTTGCTTTGTTTATCCTTATTCATGTCTTAATTGGTCTTATTTTGCATTCACAAGATCAATGAGTTATATCTTTTATGGCTAATCCTGACTAACCTCAATGGATAAATGATAATTTAATGATTCTGGTTGTGTGTCCCTGATTTTTAGGTTGGGACTAAGATGCCACCTAGGGCGTCTTAGTCCTCTTTGAGGTATTTTTGAGATTTAATTTTAAATTTTGGTGGGATTTAGCCTCCTTTAATTAATGAATTCATATGTCTGCTTGTTGTAGTGTAATTTCAGGATATTAAGCATGGATAAGTATAAATACAAGGTTCCTTCTCTCATTTCCATATACCAAGCAAGATAACAAGCAATCTAAGCATCCAAACATTCAAGTATTCCAGCATTTAAGAGTAATTCATCAAGCATTTGGAGCCATCATCAAGATTCAAGCATCATGTCAAAGATATTATTGCATCATGTGTCTTTTTTAGCTAGCATTTGTGATGTAGGGTTTTGATTCAAGCAAGCAATTCAAGTCCATATCCATCAAGCATTTATTTGATTCAAGATCTACATTCAAGCTTTCCATCTCACAAAATTTTGTAGATTTCACAACAAGGGTTTGGTGAGTTGTAACATTGCATGTTGTTCATTCATCATTTCCTTCATCATTTCTATTTCATTTTAAAGTTTAATTACGTATAAGGGGTTTGACCAAGGAAAACTCCCATTTACTAACAATCAACAAGTTTTTCCTCTCTTGCTTGTTTGTGATTGCAGATTTAGGTTAAAGACTTGAAGATCATTTGAAGTGCAAAGTTGCAAAGTTGCATTGCAAAGTTGTCATCTTCACAGAAACTCACCTATAGGCAAAATGCAAAAGTTTCAGAACCTGAGATCTGGGAAGAAGGAAGTGTAGACCCTAAGCCTAGAGACCACATTCAGAGATTCCAAAAATTCAAAATGGGACTAAGTTGCCACCTAGGGAATCTTAGTCCTCCTAAAGGTATTTTTTAGAAATTCTTTCAGATTTGGTTCCAACATCCGAAGACTCCACATTTTCCCCGAAAAACAATAGCATGACTAAGCCAACAGTAAGGGTGTCTTAGTCCTCCATAGCACATTTTGACAACATTTTTTCATTTTTAAAATCCTCATCACATTTCCATACTTCCCAAGTACACACATCTTAACTTTTTGTTGCATAATTTCATCATTTAGCTTGCATCATTAGATTTGTGAGTTGAATGTTAAAGTGTCTTTTCCAAGCTTTTGCTTAGTGATGAACCCCTTAAAGCTGAAAAAACCCCCTCCTAGGTCTTCCTTGTTGAGAATTGACTCACCTTTAAGGTTGATATTCAATCTAATTAGGATTCTTAGGAAATTATTGAGTGGCCAAGATAGAATAGGAGTGGGCATTTTCCATCCCATTTCCCATTTTTATCTTTGGTTCATGATCTAACACTCTACTTTCCTTTGTATTTACATCACCCTAAAATTTTGTTCAAAATTCACAAATATCATTCATAATGTATTTTCTTGATTCGCATCATTCACATCACTCTCATGTAGTACATTCATCAAAACATTGAAATTTATCTAGCATATATATTCGCTTCACCCATAACATCAATTAGGTCAACCTAATTAGATGTACCATTCAAAATATACAAAATATAACTTGTCAGCTCAAAATCCTTCCATACACGCCTCACACCAAGATTCAAAATTTAAAAGACTTTGAAATAGGTCAGCATGGACCTATAATAGATCCCACATAACTTTGCAATAATTATTTAAGATTCGCATACCTTCAAATTTATTAGGTTGGCACCGCAGAGGACCTAATACAAAAATTCTCCAACTGTATACCCATATTTGAACATGTGTACCTCAAAACATCATGCCGCCTAGAATAAACACTCTATTGGAATATTTCAACATATCCTCAAATCTACAAAGTCAAAATCCAATCTGCAGACAAGTGTGAACTCTCCAACTCTATGCACAAAACTAGAAAACACCTATAAATGTTAAACTGTCAAATTTTTGATACTCATAACTTTCATACCAAAAGCCAAAATAAGATGACATTTTGGAATTAAGTTCCTCTATCAACCAATAAAATTATGTTAGGTGTGTAGAGAAAAACACTAAATAGCATACCGATGCGGACCCAAAAACTAGATCCCCTGTACATAGAGTCACTAGTATTAACACTTAGTCAATTTTCATCACATTGGATTAAACCTTCTTGCAAAATTGCCTTATGCAAACATCCTAAAACATGTTAGATCCAACCAAAATTATCTGCACCATGATCTCCAAAGCAAGATACAAAGTTGGCATCAATTCACAACACTACAATGCATACTATATGTATCTTGTGCTTATTTCACATGCTCATGTTGCCAACAATACCATCAACATGACATCTCATTAGATTCCAACATTTATTTTCTTTGAAACAATGTCACTTTGAGCATTTCTTCAAATAGGGGAAAAATGTAGATACCTAAAATAGTTCACCTATTGTCACATGTATCATTCACTTACCATAACATTTATTAATTATCATTAATTTACCACATCATCATTAATAATCCCTAAGTTTTTATCCACTTAATTAAATAATATTTTAATATTTAATTAAATGTGAACTAATTATCCACTCATAATTTATATAAATTCATCTCTTTAGCCTTCATTTATAAACCTCTTTTTCATTCTTTAGTCTACTTAGTCTACAAATGGAAACTTGGTGTGCACAATTTCCATCAATTTAATAAATAATTGAATATTATCCTCTCTTGGTCTTGAAATGACAAATTTCTAATTTGTAGTTGAGTTGACTTCACAAATTCTCTAGTTAACTTAGTTCATCATCCTTATCCTCATCTCTTAGTAATTTTTTTTTCTAGAAAATCCTATAAATACAATATTTTCCTCATCATTCACATCTCTCAATTAGTCTTATGCAAGTACATTTTATCAAATTCATATCAATCATCTCGAAATGACAAATTTCTAATTTGTAGTTGAGTTGACTTCACAAATTCTCTAGTTAACTTAGTTCATCATCCTTATCCTCGTCTCTTAGTAATTTTTTTTCTAGAAAATCCTATAAATGCAATATTTTCTTCATCATTCACATCTCTCAATTAGTCTTATGCAAGTACATTTTATCAAATTCAAATCAATCATCAATCATAACGTGGTATGCTACTAAGATATGCATGGACACATACATTCGAGGTGAAGCAATATCTTTCTTATTTGAGGTTTGTAGTGGAGTACTTAGACTAGTATTTTATTTGATTTGATCTTGCACTTTCAAGTCATTTATGTTTTCTAATTGTGGATGATGAAAATTTGGATCTAAATAAAGCGAAAACAATGCAATGAAAGTACAAAATTCACACTTCAATAATCACTCAATAAAGTGTAAAATATATACATAAAATAAAATGATAGACAATAATACCATTGTAAAGACCTTAGATTGCTCTATTATTTCTTTGATAAATATGTGAGTGCTTGATGTAGATTGCTCTCAGATTTTTAGCATAACCTTGATATCAACATGATAGAATGAAGGCTTGATGCTTGATGATTGATAATGGATGCTTGATAGATGCTTGACTTGATAATGATATCTTGGTAATGACAATGATCTTTCTCTTGATAATATTAAAGATCTTGTGATATGGTCCAATTATGTTATTGGGGATAATGCATGAGTGAAAATCTCATTTATATGCCTCACCTAAAATTTGATCAATGCTGGATATTAACTTGAAAAATCAATGGATGAGAAAATTTGAGATAGGGTAGGACCTATAATTTAAATTTTGATGAATGAAGGAAAATTAAAAAATTAAATAAATAAATTTATTTAACTCAAAATGATAGTGGGAGAAATAAATAAATATTTATTTATTTATTTTAGAAGAAAATATTTAATTTAAAAAAATTATTTTAATTAATTAGATATGATAAAAATTATTAAGATAATTAAATAATTAAAAAACTATTTAATTAATATAGATATGATAAAAAAGATTAAGATAATTAAATAATTAAAAAACATTTAAATATTATGAAAGGAAGGGGGGAAATATTAGCTTAATTAAATAATTAAAAAAATTATCTAATTAATATAAATTTAAAAGAATTGATGAGACAATGGTGAAATGATAAGATGAAAATTTAAATTTTTTTAGGTGTCTACACTAGTTTATTGAATTTTGTTGCTCACAATATAACTTGGAGAAAGTTTGATAATGCTTTAGAATGAGATCTTAAAATAGCCTTAATGACTTCTTGGACAAGAGGAATGTACTTTGCTTTGATATAAGATCCCCTATATCTATTAGGCCTTTGATATGCTCCTCTAATAGTATGCTTTATCTAGTGGGAGGTTTTTGGACCTTATGATTCTTGTGGATTTTGGAGCTTATAACGTCTATGGATCTCATGAAATTTTTATGTTGAACTTCTTGTATGGATTGAATCATGGAGATGATAGCGCTAGGAGGTTCTTGAACATGCTTAATAGACTTAAGATTAATAATATTCTTAAATGATGGTGTTTCCTATAGTTATTGTTGGGAGTATCATCCTAAAGTGGTGTTTCCCATGTCATGACTACCATAAGGATGACTAATATATATTTAATTTTGGTAGAGGGATGGCTAGTACTAACATGTCCTTGGTCTAAAGGCTCCTAGAATATACGGTTATCCATAATTTTTTACTTAAATATTGGGAAAAGCTTGGACATAATTGATGTCAATATCATGAGTACACTCATCTTGGTTCACAAGGCTGCTATCATCGCCATCATTATGATGGGATTGATTTGGGAAGAGAATTGGATCAAAGGGGCTCATGGTGTTTGGTGTACCCTTGATTATAATTTTTGGCCTTGTTTACATGGGATAAGGGTCCATGATTCATTTTGAACTATCATTTTATAGTTTTTTTGTATTATACTCCTAAATTCATAATCAAAACAAGAAACAATAGAAAATTTAAGAATCATATTCCAAGTTGATAAATACATTGATCAAATAAAATGAAAGGAGACAAAAGGATAACTCAAAATAAAAGAAAAAATACATCAAACCTGCATGATTATTTTGATGTGCTATATGATGTCAAAATGTAGACCGTGTTCAAATCAATAGTATGCACCTACAAATATATCATTCATGCATATGGAGATAAGGATAAAAGGGTTTATTTACAAGATTTTAGATAGGAACATAAATGGTGGACATTCAAACAGATGGTTGAAATTGAATTAGCAAAGTAGGGAATATTCATTGACTAAGAATAGTCAAAGGGATACAAATGAGTGAGGATAATTATCTTTTATTTTTATTCATTTTTGGATAAATAAGTGTGCATGGAGTAAAAATAGTAGAGAAATATTGGAGGGGGTTACAAATGAATACTTAGAATTTATTATTTATTTTGGATGGATAATTGATAGTGAAATGAATTATTAAATCATTTATTTTAGAAAAAGGGATTTATGGAGATATTTTTCATAACCTGATGGAAAGTGAAAGGGGGAATTTAGGAGGGGAATAGGAAATGGGAGTATATTTTGGCTAGAATGCGACATGTTATTATAATGTGAAGCAATATAAGAAGATGGTTAAAAGTAAGTGTCTTCAATTATAACTTTGTAGGCCACCCTAAATGGAAACCATGGGCCTAAAGGGATAAAAAATGTTAATTTTTAGGGTAGCACAATCAAGGATGCTCATGCACAACTTTTAGATGTGCAAGTAATTTATAAAAATGGATGTACTTATGTCTAAACTAAATCTAGACTAATGTTTGCAAGGAAATGGAAAAGGAGGAGGTATAGGGTTCAAAGAGAGAGATAAGGGTTAGATTTAATATAAAATAAAAATGGTAGGTTGAGGCACACTAAAGGAAGAGATCAATCAACCCTCTCTTCAACATATAGCTAATCCTCATCAATGAAAATGCAAATATCTATGGTGATACTTCCTCAAATTACATTATGTAAATCTATTTATAAAGAACAAAGATAATTCACTTCTATCCAAGGGCATAAGTAGACAAACATGAAATATATTTTTGAAATCAAATTAGGGGGCATTCTTTGGGATTAGATATTTAAAAAAAAAACTTAAAACAATATTTCATTAGTGAAATGTCAAAGAATAGATAATATTTTTCCATTTTACAAGAGCAAAACATAGCATAATTTTTGAAGATGACAAAAACATCTTTTCAAATGATCAAAAAATCATATACATATAAATTGCTAAAAGGTAGATTCAAGAGAATTTATGCAAAAGACCAAAATAATTTTGCATGCTAAACCTAAAAATAAATATCCTTCTTTTCAACTAACTAATTTTATGTATCTCAGAAAAAGGGATAGGGGGAGTAAGGGGAAGAGAGGGATTTTTATATTAAACATTTAAAAGAGGAAGACACAATTGATAATAATTTCAAATAATATAATTGTCACTCCAATAAATTTTATTAAAATTGGAATGTAGTTAGAAAATTACTACAATTTTTATCTATAATTGAAAATCTCTTAAATTAGATTCATTGGAAGAAGAATGAAAAAGTTCGAAATGGATACTTTAACAAAAATATATGGTGGATGAAATCATGGCTGCAATTTTATTTGAATGTTGTGAATGTGTCACTATAACATAATTTCATCTTATGTAGTATCTAGATCCTTCAACACATATAAAAGTTTCAACAACATAAATTTGATGTGAGGAAAGCTTGGGTGGTGTTAAGAAGTATTGTTGGAGTTTACTATGTAAATTTTAAGGTTAAAGACTTTGGTGTGCCTTATTTAAGCCTTAAGACTAACTAAATAGTGAAAGTTGAGAGTGATAAAAAGATTTGAATGTTAATTTATATTAAGATGTTGATGTGTTAAATTTTTTACACATGTATTTGAGTTTATTATTGTGAACTATTGAATTATTAAAACAAAAACCTTGTGAGAGATCTTAAATTTGTAATAGGCTATGTTGGAATTACTATAGCTATTAAATGTAATTCCATTATTGTGAGAGATCTTAAATTTGTTTGAACTAAGTCTATTACCTTAACAAGGTTCAAACTTTGATATTGAACCTAGTGCTTTGACAAGCCTCAAATTTGATAATGAGTCAACTGCTTTGACAAGTCTCAAATTTGTACTTATTTTGTCCATGTTGCAATTTGGAAAAATGACCAAATTTTAGTTTACCAATATGAGTAGTCACCAACTATCAATCTGGGATAATTTGTCATTATCACTAAAAATAATATATTAAATAGCACACATTGGGTACAATTGTTACATTGTGGAGGAACAAAAACACATCAAATTTCCACCAATAAGATCTACAATCAATATGTTACTTGACATCTTCAAATGCACCACAATATCAAAGTGTAATTGTTACACCAATCACAGGGTGTCAACAATATTTGAATTCTCCACTCAAATCTAACATACACACAAGATTCCCACCTTGGTAGATGAGAGAGGAAAGTACCAACAACATGGTCTTCGTGGAGTAATAGTAGAGAGCATAAACCTTACTGAACAACAGGCTACATCTTAATTTTCATAGCCTCAAATAATTGGAATACATTAGTAAGGACCATAATCATCATAAACTACATATCCAATATACTCAACACAATCATACTATTTAACAAAATCATTTTGTATCAGAAGAAGATTTAATTTTTTAATGTTCTCAACAATTGGTGGTTGATGAATTATACCAAGTGGCATCTTATGAATATCAACATTAATAATAATTAATTATGTAGGCTCAATAAGATCTACATCATCATTAGAATAATTGTGATCTATCTAACCATAATTTATACACCTCATAGACTTCGAAGATGGATCTTGTAGATAACAATGTTTGACATAATATGTATGCAAACCATGTATGATATACAAAGGTGTAGTTCAAAGCAATTACTGAAAAGATGACCTTGACATCTATAATGGAAACAAATTTGAATATTTTTGGAATTAGTATCTATTTTCTTGGTTGTTTAGATTTTTGAACCTCACAAGAATCATCAAAAAATGTAGAATCAACATGGAATTTATTCACATGTTCTCCATTACAAATTTTATGGGTTTCAAATATTTTGGGACATAAGAGAGCCAACAAAACCCTTATAACCAAGACCACATTTTTCTCTTCTTTTTTTCTAATATTTCCAATCTCTCACATTAGATTTGGATGAAGTAGCAAATTTCAATTTGATAGGTTTTTGTTTTTCTAATTTTGGTTGGTGACATTTTTGGGCCATAGGTTTAGGCACAACATTTTGTCTTTAAGACACAAGGGAAGACACAAGAACTTTCTTCAAGGACATATTAGTTTTACTTGTTTGCTTTGCTGAAATACGAGAAGGAGGTACATCTTGCTTAACCTCTTTTTGATGTGTGTTTCCTAACTAATCTTGCAAACTATTAAGTTTTTGTATTGACTATAAAAATACATGAATAGAAGCTTATATTGTCTCCAACATTCAACTACCAATTCTATCTTATTTTTGGTGCTTACATCAATTTGTAGAAATAGAGAAAATATACTCTCAATATATAATGTAAACACGATTGTAAAAAAGACTTCGTAGAATAAAACTCCAATGAAACAATCACTGACCTTTAAAACTTGCTTGGACAGCCAGTATCATAATCTTTGAATGCCATTTTTCAAATCAAACTTTCCAAGTGGCACGAAAGAGAAATTTATTCAGGACCCACAAGCATATATATATATATGAGTATATTGAACATTTACTAGAAAAAGAGTGTGGGCTCAATAAACCGGACTTCCATGTTGATTTCTACAGGTGGCGAAATTTCTCATATGTTTATTCAAAAGTTGGCATTCATAATCAATATGACTTCCACATATGGAATCGATACTAATATTTAAATCATCCACAAGAATGAATATTAATATTCATCAACCACATTCAATAGCATAGATAGTAACATTAACACTGACCACACGAATTGATAAAGAACTGACAAACAAATTTGGAAGGAGATTTCACAAAAGAATTGGAATATCACAACCAATGATTTCAATTTCTACTTCCTATTCAACACGTAGAAGATCACTCCTTTTTCAGCTAGAAAAGTGGCTTCCATTGTCCAAACAGAATTCTAACTTCTTACAGGAATATATCTACCATCTATTATGATTCAGAACAATCAGAAACCAGTCTTAAGATCACATGGGATTGGAACCAAGCCCTGACCCACATGTTTTATTCGATTTAATCCACTTACGCATGCCAATTATTACAAATATAAAATTGCAACGAATTTAAAATTGTGTATTTAACTACTGAAAAGACACAATGCTTGGGAGGCAATGTCTATCCAGCATACATGATAATGTTATTTATGAAAGGTATTTCTTTCTTAATTGAATGTTTTCAATACAAGTATCAATGATAGAGGATATTTTCAAGAAAGTAGTGTTGTGATATTAAAAAAGATAAATAATCAAGGGTTATATTTCAATTGGTTGAGTATAATTAGGGGAGGGTGGTGGTATATTCTTTGATTACACCATCTATCAAGGTTCAAAGCTCTAGAGATATTATATAAAGGATGAGGCCGAGATCGAACCTTGACTTATTTTGGTCAAATGGATATGCCTTGATCCTTGGCTTTCAATCGACGAGGTATCAACATAGATTCATACTCTTGTATTGGGTAGCAAAATAATCTTGTTGATGATATTAAATCCTCGATAAATCCTCCATATAATAAGGGTAAAGAATTAACCTTTATTTATCTCACTAAAATTATTTTTTATATAAATTTACAATAAATAAATATCACATTTAATATATAATAAACACGTTGATAAGGTTTTTTTTTTGTTTTGATAGTTGAACGCTTTTGACTGGAGCTATGAACCAATGAGACCAAATTGTTGAGGGGCCTCATCCTTAGAAATATTTGGCGAGCAACACCCTTACACCTTGAGCCATCTTAACCTTATCACTCGAAGACCAACCGCAATGATCCTCTAGGCATGAAAGACTCGCGAGGGTCTAATACAACACTACCAGGCATGAAAGACCCATGTGGGTCTGATAGAAGTCCACGAGCAGCACACACCATCAGGAGACTGAATCCATGAGCAGCACATACCTACAGGAACACGCACGGTCACCACATCCGCCAAGATCACCTATATGTCCTCCAAGATCAGCCGCCACAATTCCTTCGAGCACAATGTGGGACTAGTAGTAGTATTTCTGCTAGTAGGCTAGGCAGGGATTTGAACCTTGGTTGCACCACAAATGGGCAACCATCTCACCGTTACACCAACAGGTGATCCCCTCGATAAGGTATTTATTTATAAAATAAAATACACAAATAAATTTAAATAACATATTTATACAAAGAGTGGCTACTTTAATATAATAGAAAAATTTATGTCTTTTTAAATGTGTATTTTGAATATAATGACACTTACAAAAATATTGTAAGAAGGGAAGGGTTTAAAAGTTTGCAATTGTTATTATGTGTAAATGATCATCTTCTTGCCTCTCAAGGACCACATATGTAGTACCTTACATGCATGCATAACACTAATAGGTGAAGGATATGAAGATGTGAAGATTAGTATGGTGTTGTACCTATAATACAACATAATATGTGAGCCTCAAGACCATTCATGTTTCTTAATGTGAGAGCATCCTTGGGTTGGTACAAACTTGTATCAACTAAAAATATGTGTTTAGCTCCTCATGCATAGGATTAATTTGTGTGCACCTTATGTCGTGGTAGTCTAGTTGCATGTAGACATAGCTCACCTACATATGTTATGTGTTTGTCCAGGTAATTTTTGGGTATCTTGCACACTTTATGTACTAGTGACACAACTTTGTTTGAATCATGTGTAAACTATGTTGATCTAATTAATATGGTGAAATCCTTTCAAGCTTAGTCAAGGTCATCAAAATTGTATAGAGAAGAGGTTTAATGGTGATAGAAGATATTAAGTGAAAATGAGATAGGAGGTTGTGATCCCCACAATGGTACCATGGATCTTGATGATGTTAAGGATGACATCACATTAGAGGAATTATCTATAATTTCCTTATTGAATGTTGAGGGTAAATCTAGGTTAATCTCATAAGTTACTTAGGAAGCTTAAATATACAAGTCCTAGTTATCTATTTATCAATAAGTTGGAGAAATATCCCTTGATTTTGTTGGTAAAATCAAGGGAAATTTTATCCAAATAAAATATATGCTATTTATATATAAGAAGATCTACAACCTTGGTTCAAACTAAACTTTGATGGTGCTTCGCGAGGAAATTCGAGGATATCCGGGGCTGGTTGTATAGTTAGAGATTGGTAAACGATTGGCAGGTTGGTTGAGCCCTTACCGATTGGCACCAACAATGCTGCTGAATTATAGGCTTTAATTATGGGGTTAAGCTTTTGTCATGAATTGAGGGTAGGAAAGCTTGCAATCGAGGGGGACTCCTCCCTTGTCCCCAATGCTTTAAGATTGCGGAAGTTGGTAAATTGGAAACTAAGTGCAAAATTAGAGGTGGCTCTAAAGCTTTTGGATGGTTTCAAATTGGTTACAATGAATCATATCCTTAGAGAAGGCAATATGGAGGTTGATATTCTTTCGAATATGAGGGTAGATGGCATCACAGTTAGAGAAATATTGCCCCCTAGGTAGATGCTTTGTGTTCAAATGGTAGGCGGAAGAGCGAGCGCCTTCCCATAGTAATTGTGGGAAGGTCATAAATCCGGATACGCATGGCTTGGTGTGGCACAGGTGGCATCTGCGTCATGGGTGATCGGTGGTGGTAATCGCCTTATGACGTCATTTTTTTTTAATAACGTTACATAAAATCAAAAGAATCATTCACCTTTTTGTTGGAAGGTCTTTTGAAGTATCTAGACCCACCAATATGCGAGTGAAGGTTGTGTACATAAAATCAAAAGAATCATTATTGGTAGCCAAAAAGTTCCTTAGTGCATCATTAATAGCTTCAAAGCATGATTCAACCTAGAAGTGGAGTGGGAGATTAGGAAGATGAACCCAAGTAGGCACTATAGTAAATGATTCAATGTAGGGATTGAATGAGGGGTGTCACAGTTTTAGCATAAGCAAATGTTGTCCCCATACCTAGAGAGAGTGAAGGATAGTATTTCGATCTCCAACATGTCAAATACCACAACAAAGGAACCATAAGAATATCCCATAGATTTCAAGTTTTTCTTTCATAATAGGTTGTTGGGAATCATTGATCCACTAATGCAGATCAAGAAGGTAGGGCTATAAATGGTTGAATTTTCAAGTCAATCTATGCTTTGCAAAGAACTCTTTATTTTCAACTATTTCCTTTTTAACCTCCTCACTTAATTTTTTTTATGGGCTTGACAAAACATTGAATGGGTTTATTGAATTCAAGGTAGTTGTTATGCTCCCTGAGTTTTTCTTGGGGTTTGTTTCCATGTTTGTTGTCTCATCCAAGTGTGCCTTGTGCTATGGACCTAACTTAGCCTAGGTAACATTAATAGGTTGAGTCATGGCATCTAAAAATTTCATCGCCATCAAATCGCTAAGATGAACTTTGTGGGAGTTTGAGGGAGAAATGGGGGTAGGAAGCACAACTTTTAACAAAGGATGATTACCTTCCATCGAAACCAATTGCAGAACATCAACACCATTTTTCTTGGTCCCTTTGCTAGCAATTGAGTTATCCACCACAGAGGAAAGCCATGCAAACTTATTACCCAAAACCCTTACTTCTAGAGTAGTTGATAGCAACACCATTTTTTTGGTTTTTTGTCAATTACACATTTTGTGATAATGAAACATCGCATTTTTTTATAAAAGGAAAGGGTTTGCATGATTTAGACTCCAAATAATTGAAGGTGGAATTAACATTTAATATATTACACTATGAATGCTACGAACATAAATATCCACAATACATTTATTTAAAATAATTTGACTTATCTTTTTTTTTTTTTTTGTATCTTGAGAATTTTTAATTTGGTTCAAGCTAGGTGAGGTCACATATGAGGGATCTCGTCTTTGACATGTACACACAACATTAAAGCAAATAATCCAAACTCTTGAGCCTAATAGTCAAGAAAGGGCACATAGCCTACAAGCACACCGACCTAACAAGGGTTTGGAGCATAATGATAAGGACATGAACACCAACTATTTTAACACAAAGATTCAAGTTTGCGAGCACAATGGATTAGCTATGACACAATATTCACAATCACAATTGCCCAACAAAAAATTGAATCTTGATGACTACAACAACAATACTTAACCATCACAGTGTGTCATAAACAATGACTTACCTAAATGACTTATCTTACATAATAATTTATAAATTTGATGTAAACATTTTAAAAATCTCTTTTAAATATATTTAAGACATCTAACTACCTCGTAGAAAACTCATTAAATAATAAATAAAATCGCCATCACGTAGACACTTTAAAATTCTTTAGACTTTAGGAGGAACAGTTATTACAGAACGTACAATCCATGCAATTCTTGCTTTCCCCCATCGTACATAGTATATTATTGCAGCACGTAGTTGAAAACAATTTCTACGGCAAAACAATCAATTAGCTGTGATTTTTTGCATGTCATATAAGAGTAAACATTAATCTCCTGACGAATAAAAAGCACATGTATTTATCATAACAACTACAATAATTTCCCTAATACTGCAAGCACATGTATTTATCATAACAACTATAATAATTTCCCTAAAACTGCAACCACACGTAATCCCGCCTGGTGACCTAAAAAAACAGTTAAAACAGTTTCTTAAGAAAAATGTGGATATTCTAGGTAATTAATCGATCAACCAGCCAGCGGCTCCCACGTTGAATGAGAGAGCTGCCCCGATCCTCAGACTGTCTGGCTCCACCAATGTTGGCCGTATTTGGAGCTGCCCAATTGTAGCGGGTTGCGAGCCTCAGACAGGGTCCGCCCGCTGCCCATGTCCAGTCGCAGTGAAAAAACAAACTGATTGTTTACTCCGGAGCCGAAAAAGAAATCTTTATCAAATAAGCGTGCTAAGTTCACTCACTTTGGAGGTGGGAACTCTTTCAAGATCCACGAGTTTAACATTTTACACAGAAGATGGTGAAGTACAGAGAAAATCAAAGAAACAAGCAAAAACGTTGCAACGTGGGTCAGCTTTTGTCTGCTAGTTTTTAGACATTTCAATGGACATTTGGGTTTGGGCTGCGATGTTACGACGTGGGCCGAGGAGAATAAGCTCGTTTTTCTGCTGGATTGTGGGATTTGAGTGCATGAGCAATTACTGTGGATAGCAAAAGCTCTGCTTCTTACAGACAATTAAAAAATCTACCATTTTTCCTGTTTCACTAAATCAATTTAGATAGCTCATGTAATTCTAGAATTGGTGGGAGACGATCTCATTGGAAAACTTCCTACCGGACTTATATTATTTGTGAAGATGGACGGAGACGGTAGGGATGAGGTCACACAGCCACTGGTGCAAACAGAGTCGAGGTGGGTTGATGGCACTGAAGTGCAGGAAAAGTGGCTTCTTGAAGATGATGCCAGTAGTAGTAGTATTAGTAGGGGGGACAAGCTCACCAGGCGCAAGCTCATTAAGAGGGCTAAAAGAGTGGATTCCTTTGATGTGGAGGCCATGGCTATTGCTGGTGCTCATAATCACCACAATAAGGTATTAGAGTTTCCTTATAACTTGTAATTGCAATCTGAATCTCGATGTTTTTAATCTTGATTAGCAAATCTTGGGTGAGATTATGGGCCACTTTTATTGCAATCTAAAAATCAATCTTTTTTAGCTTGGTAAAAATTGGGCTAGGTTATTTGTCATATTTAGTGCAGTCATAGTCATAGGTTATGTTTAGATTACATTGGAAAATTACAATGTATTCTATAATCATTAAGCTAAAATCTCACAATAGGTATGGTCAGATTACATTGGAAAATTGCAATGTATTCTATAACCATTAAGGTAAAATCTCACAATAGGTATGTTAAAGTTGTGGTTTGTTTTATTGTGATGGTGTGAGATTTGGACTTGGGTCATGCTCTTACAAACGTCCCCCATTCATATTAACCTTACATGACAATCCCCTTTACTACAAATATCAGTTTTCATTGTAATCTTTATGTAGATAAGTCTGTGTGGGTGTTACTAAAATTCCCATTACATTAAGCAGTCATGGTAACACACTTTCTTTTCAGTCACCAGAAATAAAATAATGCTGAATGCAACTACTATGATATTTCTACAACAATTTAGAAGATGAAATCTTAATCAAATCAAATAATACTAGGCACAACTGCTCACAACTGCTCAAACATTTGCAATCACACTGTTACTTAGTAGATAATAAGATCTTTGATAGGTGCATTTGCAAGATTCTGTTTACTCCTATTTTGGTGATGACATTGAACCCCTAGGTGTACGAAAATTTGAACAATATATAATGTAATGTCAGGTGAAAAATTCTCCCTGTTTTATTATGGGGATGCACAATGCCCAGGAGGCCTGCTGGCTAGGCTAGGCAACTACACAATTGTGTTTATAAACATTGAATCAAGCTCTGGTCACAATTTAATTTATGAAATTTGAAATCAAAACAATCATTAAAAGCCTCAAGAAATTGTTTCCTGTGTGGGGATTACCGATTAAAAAATCCTTCATCTTGTGCAACAAGAAGACCATGATCTTATCTTAATTTGTATTAACATTCAATTTACAATCTTCTGACCCATATGTTCTATCTAGTAGAAATCCATAGCAAAGCAAAGAATTGTCATACTCATTGCTAGTATTTAATATTATTGAATATTAACATTCAATATACTATCTTCTGACCCACATGTTCTATCTAGTAGAAATCCGCAGCAAAGAATTGTCATACTCATTGCTAGTATTTAATATTATTAACATTCAACATACCATCTTCTGACCCACATGTTCTATCTAGTAGAAATCCACAGCAAAGAACTGTCATACTCATTGCTAGTATTTAATATTATTAACATTCAATATACTATCTTCTGACCCACATGTTCTATCTTGTAGAAATCCGTTGCAAAGAATTGTTATTCTAGCATTTTATCAATGCCATTCTTTATGTATTTTATGTTGTGCCATAATGCAGTATTCATACCTATCAATCTGGCAAAAATTGTTAGTGTTACATTAGAAAAACAATAATCATTCATACCTAGATATGATTTTCTGCTGCAACAGTATTTAAGGTTTCTTGGATTCCTCTGAAATTTAGCTCGAATTACCCTCCAACATTGCAGTGATACATGGGGTGCCTAGCAGCACATCAATTCTTTTCATTTCTTGTATTGATTGATCTTCATATGTTGTGATCTTTTCCAAAATGGGGTCCTCAAGAAGAATTGGTGCAGGGGCAGGGGGAATGTGCAAATATATAGATGGATAGATAGAAATGTATCTGTGTATGCAAGGATTCTTGCATAAAGTCTTGCCAGATTACAAAGAAAATGTTGGGGGTAGTTTAATATCAAATAATAGATTGTCTAGTAAACCAAGGTTTTGTGGTAGTAGGTGTGATTAACATGATAAAGACCCATGTTTCTGTAGAGCAAAGTGGCAAAGAAGACATCTCCAAAAGAGTACAGTTTACAATTGAGCTAAAAATACTAAATAGCCCATGAAGTTTTCCTTACTTCTGGAAAAAGCAGAGTGATAATATTTACCAGAAAGTGTCTAATGGATAAAATATATTAGTATACTGTACATGTCCAATACTTGAAGTATATTAAAATTAGCCCATGAATCTTATGGGAATTGTTAAGATTTTTTAAAATTTAGAGCTTGTATCTATAATCAGCATTAATAAAGTCATTTATACCATATGTATAGCTTTTCAGGAATAATACTCTTGCCCAAAACTCATACTTCCAATTCCTTTCTTCTTCCTTTGGTTATGTTCTGCTAGTTGAATAAGATTCCCATTATGTCAGAATTTGGATTATAGTTACAATTTTTTTTCTAATAAAAGAGCCAGTTATTAAGTAGTTCATATCCAAGTAGAGGTTTGACAATAGACATCCCTTTAAATTTCCCTTGTGTCAGGGGCTTATAATATACCAATAGATGGGAAAGTAACCGTTATGTTGCATGCCAAAGTCTTGCTGTTTTTTTGCCTAATATTCAAACTTCCTTTTTTATGAAATTCCTTACAAAGTAGCTATTTTGGCAATTGATAGTGGCTAACAAAATTTGACCTTAGACAACCATTGCAGAATTTGTACTGGTGTGGTCATAGAATTTGGCCAACAAATTGGCAGCTAAGGACTATTTTCATGGTCAAAGTTTATCCCTGGAGTGGCTGGTGCTCTTAATCTGCCCTTCAGTTCTTTGTAGGGCATGTTTCAGGTGTAAGATAAGGAAATTGAGACCTCCTTGCAGAATTATGTACCTATATTTTTCTTCTTATCCAATCTCTAGGAAGCAGTGGTCCACAAGGATGCATTCCTGAGGATCTGGATCATGTTCAGGATGTTTCGTGGATGGTGGACAAGGACAGCCCTTCTTTTTTTTTGTTGTGCTTCTGTGGATGCCCTGGTGTCCTAGAGATGTCAGGGTGTCCCTGATGAATTCACTTAAAAACAGTAAAAAATTATTAAAAAGGTCTTAAAAATAAATATTTATATTTATATATTAAAAAAATTTATAAAAATATTAATGGAAGTAATGAAAAACAAATGTTAATTTTTACAGATTTTTTAATAGGGTTCTCATACTGTCCCCATAATCTGGGAAAAATTTTGCCATTCCCAAAGCTGTATCCTCCCATCCATTCCCTTCTCTCAAACTTGGAGAAACACTGCCACAAACAAACTGCATTCCAAAAAATTTCATGTCATAAGTACACATTAAATAAAATTGGTAATCAACTTTGAATGACAAGTATTGTGTTTTCTTTTCATTGTCAAGGTATGACTGTTTTAAATTCAACTTTTAAGGGTAGAATAGTTGGAGATGCAAATTTTTGGCTTAATTAAGTATCTAAACTATACAAAGAATAAGGTCAAAGGATGAATTAAATAAATAAATATTTAATTAATTAATAGTTAAGATAGAATAAAGTCTAATGTAATATGGTTGGATATTTTTGGGTGCCTATAATATTAAAGGTGGATAAGCTATATAAAAAATGGGCAGATAAGGTCAAACCATATAGATACAAAAATCTCTACATATATATAGAGGTAAACCTCTATAGTATATTTAAACCTCCCCTCTAATATATATAATTATGAGTTTATGGAATCTTCTATATAATAACTAATTAAGTAAAATAAATTCATATTAAGTGATATACACATACACATATATGTATTTGTATGTACATGTGTATGTACATGTATAGACATATACATACATATGTATATGTATATACATATATGTATATATGTATATATGTATATATATATGTATATATGCATATACACACATATATACACATACATATGTATGTGTGTATGTATGTACACACATACATACATATTGTTGATCATTAAAGCTTATGCCTCTCCAACAACCTTATGGAAAATTCAGTGAGTGGGGGACCAATTTGCACCTCATTGAATACCTCTAGGATTTTTATAGAAAGTTGGTTCTTCTCTGAGTTTGAAGAAAAGGGTAAAAAGAAATGTAAATATAAAACATGAAAATGGTGATGCGCCAAAGGTTTTACAACATTTTAAACCCAATTCTTCTCCTATAAATGATATAATAGACACAGAATGCCACAACTCTTCATTGTTGGGAAGAGAACGAGCAACAAAGGCTAAGTACAAGCACAGTGTAGTCTTTTAGATTTCCCCGCGGGAAGTGCTCATTAAGGTCCGATCAAGCATAAAAGTTCCAAAAGTTAACAAAAAAACATTCAGAAATTGCATAAACCCTTCCTCTTTTTACAACATAATATGAAAAAAAAAAAATTAAAGAAAATGGAGAAGTTCAACAGACATAATCCAATTTCCGCAAGTTATCATCATATCATAAAAGCCTACAACATGGAAATCAGCTACTCAAACTATTGAATTAAACTTAACATAGTGTCATATTTTTGAACGAAACATAAAGAAGGAACTTGAAAAAGGCAATAACATGCACAATTTCAAATATTTCTTCCAAATAGTTAGTACTTAAATATCAAATGAACTTAAAAAACAAAGGTCGAATGCCAATCCGATAATATTTTGAGTTAAAACAATATAGCATGTCAGAGAGAAGTAGTGTTCTACAAGCTTTTAGCTTCTAAAAATATCTCTATAACTAAGGAAAACTTAAAAGAACTTTCGAAAAAAAAACTTTTTCTTTCTGTAACCGCCTCCCATTTATAGTTGAAAAAGGAGAACTGCCTCCAACGTCCCAAAAGTAAATGTTGTCATATGCCAACATTTGATAGCTCATGATCCGGTCATAGATCTTTGATTAGATCACGACAATCCTTGCTCAATAATTCTCAACTACCTCATTTATGTCATTTAGATATTTAGCAAATATTGTCATTTGAAAACAATCAAATCCTAGAAAATAGCCTGGAAAAATCTTATTTGACCAATCACCTAGATTGACAGTGCCACCTTGAAGGTTCTAAACTAAAAATAAGAAAGACCCAACATGCTCCAACAAACTCCCAAAAGAGATCGCTCCTTAAAACACAACTTGCCCAAAACAAAAACATGACGTGTCGAGCAGTCAAGGAATCTCAAATCTATGAAAATAGCTTTAGAGGAAATCCTTGCCAAGCTAACACGTGCCCCAGCTCTTTCTTCCAAAAGGAAGATGATAAACGAAAGCCACACAACCACCACATGGCACATTGTGCGCCTTTCAGAACTTTTGCTTTAAGCGCAAATTATCCTAAAGCCAAAACGTATAAAAGATGAAAACCAAAAGAAGATTAAGGAAAAATTGTTTCACAATTATGGCAATTCATAGGGGGCCTTCACTTGCAGAAGCACAAACCTAGAGCTTTGGAAATTCCTAGAATTTGAGGAAAGTAGAATGTTGCACCTCCCAATCCAAATCAGTGAGTTGGATGAGAGCAAGGAAGACCGTGTACACTTGATCTAACTCAAAGACTTCCTTGAAGGAAACAACTCCCCATCTTGCTAAAATAGCCCCAAGGTGATAATAGAGACGGGAAAGGGGAAAGATCTTATGCTTGATTTCATCAATGGTGGGTGTCGTGCTTGAACCTGGGAGTTTTGTAGAAGTCTAGACCTTATGTCTGATTGCATTCATAATCTGCTCAACTGATAACACCTCTCCATCTGGTGAAAAAGGGGGAGGAAAATCATAGCCAATCAAAACATTGAAATCCTTTTTGATTTTGTTGACCTTTTTGTTCAGCACTACTTGGAGCTCCTTACTCTTTGTTGCGACTTTGTGGCAGTTGATGAATTCACTTACTTTGCTTGAGGCAGACCTTTCGATCCAAAATCACTGCACTTCTTAGGGCTTCATCAATGACCACATACAATTTGGAAATCAAATTTTGTGATTCTGCTACTCAGGGAGCATATATCTACATAATTTGGTCGACCATCGAGCCAACCTTTCCATTTAATTCCCAAGCATCCATTAAGAACTGTAGGGCTGGCTTGAGGATGGCAACCACAACTATGATTTGTTCCTAGTGTGTGGATATCAGCAGTCTTCAATATCGGGAGAGTCCCAGACCCTTGTGCAGCAATTAACTCTTAATGGAACTAAGCCTCTCTCACTCTTACATTCTCCTCCATTTGATTCTTCTCTCAAAGGGAATTTGTTAATTCAGAGTTCAACCTTATGATCTCTAGGTTGCGAGCCTACAAAGCAAACATGATCTCTTGTTTCTCTTGTCTTGACCTTTTTACTTCCATCTGGGCCTTTTGTAGATTGTTGAAAGCCTAAGATTGGACGTCGTCCAACTTTCTCTATATTTTTTCCTAAGTACATCGGTACTTTGCGTTTGTCTGGCGCTCAATGGCAAGCTCAACTCTTAGCTTTTCAATTTCAACATACAACTGAACCTGTTCACCTTGGGCCTCCTTGAGCAACTTGGTTGCTTCTCCTTACTGATTTTGTATGTCTTATGCAGGCCATCTCAACATCTCTCGCATTGATATTTGTCTACGTTATGCTCACTGTTTCCCTTACATTTATCAACTCTGCCTCACGCTTCTTCAATTTCCTATCCAACCTCTTGTAATCCGCATATTCCACCTTCTAGGTGGCCTTAGCTAGGACCACCTTGTCGCATGGGTGAGTTTCACTTAAATCCAAACCCATGGCTTTGATGTCATAATATTCCATCTACATTTGCCCCTCGAGCTTGGATACTAGCGGTTCATGGTAGTGATCAGTAGAGAATTTTGCTCTTCATTGAAGCAAGCTTCAATCTTCTTGGTATTTAGCTACATTGCGACATTCTTTAACTACCATTTCTACTTTCTGGCATGTCGAGCTTGCTTGGTTGCATCGAAATGCTCTTGGAGACTTTGTGGGGTGTCAGTGCTTTGTGCAGCAATGGAAGTACCTAGAGAGAGACCAAAAAGGGTGACAGAAGGAGAAACCTTGGATGTATGAGAATGTGGGGAGGCAAATGGGAGTGTTATCATAGAAAATGGTGGGATACCAAATTGAGATTGAGAAAGGGGAAAACCCATTAAGGTGAAAAGAGAAGCGAGCGAAAGGAGAGATTTTTTCCCAGAAGCGGATGGACTTGGAGTAATGGTCAACATGGATGCTTCAACTCTTTCAATGGGCGCCCTTGATAGGGCGATTAAAGAATCAATAGCAGATGAAGCGAATGATGCTCTTTCGGTGCGTGGGATTACTTCACAAGGTTCATTGTTGAAAACTGTTGGGGGTTCATTAAGGACCAAAGGATCTAGGTTCATGGATGGAGGATTCTTCTCCATAGATTGGGGCAGAGGAGTAATCAGAGATGCAAAGGTAGAAATAAGAGAGGGAGCCAAACTTACCTGAGTCGTGGCAGCTGAAACACCTTGCAGAGCAAACTCCACTTCATCTTCTCCTCTAACTGATGCACCAATGCCTAGATCTTGTACTCATTTCCTCTTTTCATGATCAAAACTAGTATGCTTTGATCTTTTGGCAGCCAATCCCACTGAAACTTGGCCTTCGATAACCATAGCGGACCTTCTTGGGGACCGTCAGGTTCTTTTCCTTTGCTTCAAGCACTAACGAAGGATGTGACTTATGAATCCTTTTGCCTCAATCCTTTTCTTTTGTCTGATTCCTGAGGTTGAGAAGCATGGTGCGGTCCAAGCTCCTCCTCCTCAATCTCATGACTAGTCTTTGGATTACTATTGTTAGCATCAACCTCATCGTCGTAAATCTTCTTGGACCTTTCATCATTTGGCCGCAGATCTCCAAACAAGGCATTGGGGCATCTCATCTCTTGTTGAAACCTCCAGAAATCTTCCTTCTTCATTTCTGACCACCCCAAGCGTTTCAATTGCATGTTGAGGGATTTACCCATTGGGAGGTTCTTCTAATACTCTGCCTACACTGCATAAAAATTCATCCATGTTGGTCGTTTGAATGGTATGCGGACCAAGTCGATGTATAATTTTGGCCTTTCCTAAGTCAAAATTTTCCTTGACTCAAAATACTCTTGATTCTCATGTTTCAAGGTCGAGAGGTTCTTTGTCGGATTGTAATCCCACATTCACAAATGAGAACCAAGCCTAAGAGCGCCAATTTTTTTGTAAGCTCACCCTCCACCTTCGGCCTCACTAGTGTTACCTGGCTATTGGCAATGCTAAGGGGAATCGAGTAAAGCCCTGTCTTATGCCTTCTAGCACCATAGATATTGTCGGAAAGGGTTTCCTAATGACATGCCTCCAAAGCAAAAACTCTATCCATTACAAATTTGGGGAGTCTAAAAGGCTCAGGCCCAATGAAACCATGGAATCTGATAAAAGTGAAATCTTCACCCAGAAAATAATCCATCGGGGTCTGCGAAGTCTTCATACATTGCAAGACCTCAAGAGAGAAGTGGCCCATAGGGCGTGGGAGCAACTATTGAAGTAATGGCCTCATAAAATAATCCACAAACCAGTAGTAATCCCATGTTCTTGACAATACATGAGTCCATACTAAAATTGGCTAATAGAAACCTTTTACATCAAACCTAGATAATGACAAGCTTCTCTCCAGAAAATCAGAATTTTGATGCAAAATCAAGTGAACCAAGAAAGAAGAATACCTAAATTTATACTCAGTATCATAGATCCTCAATTTCTCTAGCATCCCTTCAGCTATTGTGTTAGCAAAATCATAATACTTCTGACTTTTCTCCTTTTTAAGCATGAAAGCCAGGCCCATCAAAAAGGGATGGACTTCTTCATCATCATCAAGGCCATAAATCCAGGCTAGCATTGAGAAAACAAACTATGTATCCTTCTTGAATTTTCTGCACATAAGAGGAAAAGGAAAGTGATCTCTCTCTGGTCTTTCCTTCGTTTCATCCTCATAAAATTTCCCCTTCTTAGTCCTGGCTTCCCAAAAAAATTCCATCTCTTCCTCATCAAAGCATTCGACACCCCAAGTCATAGGGATACACAACATATCCCGTATGGCCACCCTGGAAATTGAAACGTTGATCTTGTTGCTGGTAATAACCCCTGTCTCCTTGTTGATTTTTTTAGCACATGCATCTACTAGCTCTAGGCATGGGTGCACAATGGGCAACATGAACTATGGCAAACCATAATTCCAGAGTTGAGACACGAAACTTTTAGCCGACCCATGCTGGATCATTCTTTGCAATGCCCCTTCCCTAAGGCTTTTAGGGTTAGTCACCAACTTTGGATCAAAAATGTTGTCGGCGAAATCTTGCACTGCCTCTCTTCTGACACAATTATCCAGTTACACTGATTTGGTGTAATCAAATTGTCGTTCTTCTGGTGCTAGAGCATTGGCGAACAAATCCCTTCCAAAGATATTTGTGTAACCTTTATTTTTGGACGAGGCTCCATCTTTTCTACCAGATGTTGATGCTTCCACCATTGTTGTGCCAATAAGTTAAAGAGTTTCTTCAATGAAATGACCACTCTCTTTTTCGCTACTTAGAAAAATCTGCTTTTGGGTGCAGTTAATTCCTTTGCACATACATGTAGTTAAGGCTCTATCGTTACCGCTAGTCCACTAAATGTTGCCACTGAGGTGATACGTGTGGATTTGGGGTCTATATCTCTTGGGAATGCCAAATTCGCCGCAAGAATGGAATTAGTACATTCTCCCCACTACCTCTTTCACAAATAAGCTAAACACATTAAAGAGCATGATTCTAGCTATGAAAAACATGCTTAAGTAGCGTAAGGTACTTTTGAAAAGATGTGCGTATTTATTTTATCAGAACTTAACACATTAATCCATGTCTTTTCATATAAGTAAGCTAGTTGGTGTTGATGATGGCAAAGGACACATGTCGACGATCGAGGCCTATGCGAGCATTTACTCCCAATGCCCAAATTTATTTCTCAAGACCTCTGTCAAATTTGTCATATGATTCATCTCCTCCCCTCTGGCTGATTTGATATTTTCTCTGTTGTCATCTAGCAAGAAATAGATTCTCTGTTGGTTGGGTTCACCAACGCATCTTTTCTATAAATAGCTATGCCACCTTAAATTACAATATTCATTCGAAAAAATAGCTTTTTAAGTTTAGCAAGCTTTTCCTGCTATGTCCCATCTCGCTAGCTTTTGTTGCTTTTTCATAATGTTGGTTGGCCTAGGCACTCCTATTCGACTTCTACCACGGAGGCCACAATACACCTCCATGGTGGAGGTCACCTATGACAAAATTAAGCACCTGGTGAAGAAATGTGACTACCTTGTTCTCATTGCGTTCCAATGGGTAGTCAGCCAGGACTATATTGAAGATGAGAACCAGTTGAGAAGCAATTGCAACATTGTTTCTTGCTTCGTGGCCTCCCTTATCAACTTGAACATCACCAAGCCCATGATAATTGAATTGTGCGACCAGATGTTTGACTTTGTACTGCTAGAAGGGCTCGGCGAAATCGTGCAAGTGGCTATCCCTAGTGTTGGCATTCCGAGCATCATGGACATCCTAGGCACATTGATTATTGGATAGACATAGCTTGGTTGCCTTTCCTCACTAAATTTTGCACCATGGACCTCAAAAGGCATCGTTCGTCATCTTTGCCAACGGCTAGCTTCCTGCTACGGGAGTACGGCATGGAAAGTGTTCTTGGGCTCAACTAGAAAAAGCATTTCAAATTTCGGGTGTATAGCCACGACAACGAGAACTGAGGTTCGTGTGGTGTCAAGCCTATGTGTGCTATGTGTTCACCCCACTTTTCACCCTAAAGACGAATAAGAAGAAGAACCTGACGACGAGCTACTTCGACTGCTTAACAATGGTTGGAGGCTTAGCTTTACTATTTTTTGCATGTTGCCTCCATTTTGCTTCTTTTGCTTTGTGACTCTTTTTTGGTTTGCTTGAGAGAGCTTCATGCTTAAATTTGAGCCTCAGGCTCGTATTACATTGTAAATTTTTCAATGAATATAATATGATACAATACTTTACTATTTCCTCTATGTTATTCTCATGGCTTATTCTCAAAACTAAAATGTATTTACAAAAAAATTTACATATGGTACATAACTATGAAAATTTTAAAAGAACTTGTGCATTTAATGGAACAATTTTAGATAAATGTTGTTCACCAATATATCCAAAGCGTTTCCTTCCATATCTTCAAACTCATATACATTCTTTTTCTTGCACATGTTGATACAGAAGGGTCCCTTCCATAGTGCTTCAAATTTTGTATGTTGTCCTAGTTTCGCAATGCACTCATCGTACTTTAGTACCAAGTTCTCTTCCCTAAAATTTGGATTGGCGGTCTTTTTATCAAACCATCGTTTTACTGTTTATTGGTGACTGATCATGGCTCCATAAGCCTTTTCTCTATCTTCCTCGAGTTTGAGGAGTTTCGCCAACCTTACTTCCATCTCGTCGCTTTCTTCAATCTCCAAGGCTTTTAGTAGTTGCAAGGCAGGGATCTCTATGGAAATAGGTAAAACTACCCTTTTCTGTACACTAGTTCATAAGGAGAGGCCTTCAAGATCTTCTTGGGTGTAATCTGATCTTCCCACAAAGTAGCTCGCAGGTGCTTGTGCCAATCCCTTTGTCGCTCTAACCCGATGCACTTGATCAACCTAATTAGTTTTTTGTTTGTCGACTTCGCTAACCCATTTCCTTGTGGGTAGTAATTTGATGAATTTTTAAGGTAAACTGCATGTTTGATAGAAAAATATGACATCACTGAACCTACAAAAGCCTATGCATTGTCAGATATGATAGTTTTTGGTGAGCCAAATCTTGTTACTAGCTCTTCAAGGAAGTTGACGATCTCACCCTCTGTAGCATTTTTTAGGATGACAACCTCCATCCACCTTGTGAAGTAGTCAATCGCCGTAAGGATCCACTTATGGCCAACACTAGAAATAAGATTTATCATCCCGATGAAATCCAAACCCCATTGAGCAAAAGGTTCCTCAGTTACAATTGGGCTCAAGGGCAAGGTGAAATTCTTTCTTTTTCCAACAAAATATTGGTACTAAGTACACTTTTTCACCAAATGGTGTGCTTCAGAAAACATAGAGGGCCAATAATATCTTGCTCACATTATTTTTAAGGCAGTAGTCTTGGTGGAGAAATATCCACCCTTAGGACTGCTATGAAATTCATTAAGAACTCTCTCTGCCTATGGCTTATTCAAGCATCGGAGCAAGACACCATCATAATTTCTTTTAAATAAGATACCTTCAATTAATACATACCCGGTACCTTGCAGTCGGTAGCATCACCTTTTGTGAGATGGAAGTTTGGTTGGGTACTGCCTCTTTTGTATATATCGTGTTCGATCTGTCACCCAGGACTCGTCAGACTCGAACTAGTTTGTGTAGACTTGATCAGTCTCTTCATCAACTAAGGAACTCAATTCTTGCGTGAGATATTCACACAGACCTCTTCCCCGAACCAGTTTGGTTGGTCTAATGTCGACATCATACTCTAGGATCTTAGTGATCTAGTTGGCCCTCTTTTCAATTATTTCGCCCTTCATGATATACTCCCACACACTGGGATGTGGAACAAGAATGGTGATTCTATTAGCTGACACCAAGTGTCAGAACTTCTTTAGGATTTTAACAATGGCAAAAGCCTACTTTTCAACAAATTTATACCTAGCTTCATATCCTTTAAGGTTTCTTGAGTGAAATGTAATGGGATGCTCTATGTTACTTCCTTTGTCCTTTTGAGTGAGTACCGAAGCTATGCTATGTTGACCGTTGTATACATAGAGTAGAAAATCCTTGGAAAATTCTAGGTTGGCCAACACCAAAGTGGTGGAGATAGCTACCTTTATCCGCTCAAAATCTACTTTGCCTTCAGGGGTCCATTTGAACATTAGGTTCTTTTTGAGCATTAGCGTGATAGGTCTCATGATGCCTGCGAAATCTAAAATGAACCAGCTAACAAAGTTGATCTTCCCTAGAAAAAGACTGTAGTCCCTTCTGGTTTATTGGTAGGGGCAACTCCATTATAGATCTCACCCTTTTAGGGTCTATCACTATTCCCTCCTTTGATACTACAAAATCGAGTAGCTTTCCTTGGAGTACTCTAAAAACACATTTCCTAGGATTTAAGGAAATCTCGAACTATTGACACATCTAGAAAACCTTTTTCCAGATGATCAAAGTGATCATCCTTTGACTTTGAAAAGACCTCTAGGTCACTCAGATATATTAAAATAATCTGATTAATTAATCCTTTGAAAGCAATATCCATTGCTCGCTAAAAAGTTGCACCAACATTTGAGAGACCGAATGACATTTTTGAGTATGCGAACTTTCCCCACTTAGTGGTAAACGTTGTTTTATGTTGGTCACCTTCCTTTACATATACCTAGTTATAACTCAAGAAACCATCAAGCAATGAAAACATCTCTGATTTGGCCACAGTCTGTAGGATCTGCTCCATTGACGACAAAGGGTAGTGGTATTTTAGCAAGGCTTTGTTCAAATCTCTAAAATCAACACAGAGCCTAATATCGCCATTTTTTTTTTGAAACGATACCAGATTTGACACCCAGGTGGAATGCTTATTTGGATATATGATCCTTGATTCGATCAATTTGGTGAGCTCTTGTGCCATCAATGCTTCGACCTTCAGATTCACTGACCTTTGTTTTTTTCGGACAGGATTTGATCCTTCCACCAAGTCAATAGTATGTTGAATTATGCCCGGATCATACCCTCTAAGATCATCATAGGTTCAGGCTATGACCCTGTCATATCTAGAACATAGATCTTTTAGTCTTTCCTTATCCTTTTGTGGAACGTCCTTTCTGACCTTTAACTTTTTGTCGCTTCTGACATCAAGCTCTTCATAATCCCTTATGTCCACAGTGAACCTTTGTTTTCCATTTCTTGCTTCCTCGCAGTCAAAAATATTTTTGAGAGAGATTAAACCTCGAGGAAGCTTATTACCTTTTAACTGGATAACTTACCCTTCTTGAGATTATGCTCTTGGTTGTGAACAATCATAAGCTCTTCCTGATTTATGTAAAAAGGTGGCGATATGTAGGTCATCCTCAAAAACTTTCCAATTTTGATCATTGTCTGGAATGGTTGGTCAGACGATGATCTATACTACATTTTTCTTTATTGTTGAATAAAAAACTGGTTCAAATTGTGAACCGATTGAAGCCATTCGATCAGCAACACTGTTTTGAGATCGAGGAATGACTAGTATGTTAAAAGCTTCAAAATTCTCAATCAAATCCCATATCTGATATCTATACGACTTCATTCTTATATTCTTTGTAGCCGCTTGCCCACAAACCTAGCTCACAACTAACTTTGAATCTTTGAATGCTTGTATTCTCTTCACGCCTATTCATTCTACAAGAATCAAACCATGAACCAAGGCTTCATATTCCACATCATTGTTTTAGCATGGAAACTGAAAGTGAAAAGCCTTTAGGGTCTCTGGTCTTGTTGGGGACACTAGTCGTACACCCGCTCCAGAACCAACTTTGCATTTGGTGCCATCAAAATATAATTTCCATAGACAGTTGTCACTCAGATCATCATATTCTTCTTGATCCTTTATCAATTTTGGATAGACTTGATCATCATCGAAGATCACATAGGTGCCTAGTCCTGTCGCATGAAAGTTTTCGAAAGGGTTGGAATTGATGAATTGGTTGAGGAGGACCTCTTCTTCGGGGTTTGATCACTCGTGTCTTCTTCGTCTTCCAACATCTTTACATAGTATCTCTCCCTTTACAAGAAGGAAGTATGTGTTGCTTCAAAGCATAGGACTGCATTGTCCGCTATGTGTTTTGGATGCAAATATTCAGACAGGATTTAGATGCAAATCGAGCACCAAATATCTGCCAAGATTTTTGGTGAAATCTCTTGAAAGACACATCTCGAAGACTAGGGGAATGTCTATCACCATTATTTCTTGTGTGACCATTTGGCTTGGACATGAGAAGAGGGTTAAAGATAGATCTTTAATGTGACCGACGGTCGGAACCTTCTTCCCATCTAGTTGCATGATTCCCTTCTCAAGGGGCTCATACTTAAGTTTCATAGCATCGGCCACTTGCTTTGGCATGACTGTTGTGCTAGCTCCCAAATCAATCATGTTATTATGTAAAATTTTATCTCCAAAAATAAGTGTTAAAAATAAAGGCGTGGGATTTGTCTTACTTACCTCTTTCTCTTTTACATTGTTTGTGTCATTCACATAAGTTGTGGCTTTCAAAGATTGAGGGTACAACGCAGGTTCTTTATTTTTATCTTGATCGCACAGTAGAGTCGCATCCGTTCGCGGTACTTGTTCTTCCTTCTTTAATGCTTCCTAAATAAATTTCTTTTGTTTAGGAATGGATATGACATCCCATAGAGATAGATTAGCATGTGCCTTCTTCAATTATTCCACCACATTGAGCATTATGGTTGGCGGGGCCTTGGGTTTAAATGGTGGTATCTCTCTCATCTTCAGGGGAAACGATCCATCATGAATGGGATCGACATCTTGTTTGTCTCATTTCCTAGCAATGGTGGAGTTCATGGCTACTAAGTAGGTCGGCCAATCACCTACAGAGCTTGCTTTTCTTGCAATGGCGGTTGACATAGTTGAGGACAGAGTAGATCTTGTTGTACGTATTCTCCAGTGAGCCTTCTTTTGGATCTTGTGTTGTAGTCCGATTATACTTGTGGAGCACTAGTCGTCGGAGCTTCATTTGTGAATACTGCATCTTCTTCCTCCATTCACAAAAATAGCGCTTGGTCAAGCGCAATATCTAGCTCTTGCTCTAAAAACATTCCTTGCATTTGTGCTCTAAAGAGGGAATTTTCCATTTCAAGAGACTGATATTCTTTTGTATTTGCGAGTACACCCTTGTTTCTTTGTTCCGCTATCTTCTGTTGCATATTTCCCCTTGGACAATTTTAGGGCATGTGACTATCACTACATGGGAAGCACCATATGTTCTCTTCTTCCACCAGGTTATTCTGGCCTAGGATTAACTCTTTACTTTAGTTGTCCTTGACTGCCTGTAGTGGCATAGTGACTGGAATTATCTGGTTTGCAGATGCCATTTGTTGACCTCCTCCCTTGGAGAGTCCTTGGTACGTGTTTTGTTGATAGGATGGCCTTCCTCCTTGATAGGTTTGAGTGGACCGCTTCAAAGGTGCCACTTGTTATCATTTGATGAGGACTAATCCATTAGAAAAAGATCACATGAGACTCTTCATGTCGTTAATGTCCATTGCTATAGATGAAGAGATCGACGTGCTTGGTTGTGTGGTGAGGTACACATACATGGATTGTGGCATAGGCGATATCACCACTTGTGGAGAAAAATTTCTTGAAGTAGCTTCCTCCTAAGGACCACTGGAGATTTCTGTGAATACAGGCATCAAAGGTCGTGGTGGAAGCTTTCCAATGTCGATCAAACTATTCTTCGCACGCACAACCAAATCGTATGCATCGGGTAAGATATCCCCTCCCATAGAGGTTATCATAACCACGATGTCTGAATTAAAAACCTTTAGGTAAAATATAAATGCCATCGTAGCTGGGGGTCAAGCAGTTACAAGGATTCTTTGCTAGGTTATGTGAAACCTGGTGTTGAAGTTGCTCATGGCCTCTTGCGGGGCTCTTTTGATAGTGATTAATTGATGTAGTAACGAAGAGTGATCTCCCTTCTCTGAGAAGCATTTGAACAACCTTTCTTCGAGCTAATACCAAGAGCGGATAGAACCGAAAGCCAAAGATCAATACCAATCTTGAGCTTTTCCTTTGAAAGAGGTGACCAAAAACCTAAGAGAAATATTTTCCTCTGCTATGTTATGTACCCTACATACCTCTACTATATCTTGGAGGTGTTTAGAGGGGGTTTTGAAGTCTTCTCTATTTTTTTTTGGAATAGCCTTGAGGGTGTTAGCGAGTATCACAGACCACACATCTAGGGGCATAGGCAGTTGTAGCGAACTACCACTATCCCAGGTTATGAAATTTCTAGGAGGGGCAACTACGTGAGTCATGGAGAACATATTCCTATGAATCGGGTATACTAACTTATTCTGATTTGGAAAGTTCGGCCTCCAAGTGGAGTAGATAAGGCTCTAGATCTTGGGATTTCACTTCTCACCCTATTACTCCTTATAGGTGATAAACCTCTAAGTCTTCTTCTCCTAGATACTGAAGCAGGTAACTTGGAGTATTGGAAATGGCCTCTTGAGGATGCTCTTGTTTGGATTTTGGGCATGAAATTTCCAGCTTCTTCCCTTGGCTTGATTTAAGAAGTATTTCTGACTTCCAATCAGACGTTCGGGGTCCTACCGAGCGTGCCAGAAAAAAAATTGTTGATCATCAAAGTCTATGCCTCTACGACAGCCTTATGGGAAATTCAGCGAGTGGGGGACCGATTTGCATCTCATTGAATACCTTTGGGATTTTTATAGAAATTTGGCTCTTCTCTGAGTTTGGAGAAAAAGGTAGAAATAAATCTAACTATAAAACATGAAAATGGCGATGTGCCAAATGTTTTACAACATTTTAAACCCAATTCTTCTCCTATGAATGATATAATAGACACAAAATGCCACAACCCTTCATTGTTGGGAAGAGAATGAGCAGCAAAGGCTAATGCAAATACAATGCAGTCTTTTAGATCTCCTCGTGGGAAGTGCTCATTAAGGTCCGATCAAGAATAAAATTTCTAAAAGTTAACAAAAAAACATTTAGAAATTGCATAAACCATTCCTCTTTTTACAACATAATATATGAAAAAAAACAACTTTTAAAGAAAATGGAGAAGTTTAACAGACATAATCCAATTTCCGCAAGTTATCATCATATCGTAGAATCCTACAACATGGAAATCAACTACTCGAACTATTGAATTAAACTTAACACATTGTCTTCTTTCTAAACAAAACATAAAGAAGGAACTTGACAAAGGCAATAACATGCACAGTTTCAAAAATTTCTTCCAAACAAGTCGTAATTGAATATGAATTAGAAAACAAAGGTCGAATGCCAATTTGATAATTTAGTTTGAGTTAAAACAATATAACATGCCAGAGAGAAGCAATGTTCTGCAAGCTTTTAGCTTCTGAAAATATCTCTATAACTAAGGAAATCTTAAAAGAACTTTCGAAAAAAAAATTCAAAAAAAAGGAAACTTCTTCCTTTTGTAACCACCTCCCATTTATAGTTGAAAAAGGAGAATCATCGCCAATGTCCCAGAAGTAAATATTGCCATATGCCAACATCTGATAGCTCATGATTCAATTGTAGATATTTGATTAGATCGTGACAATCCTTGCTCATTAATCCTCAATTGCCTCATTTATGTCATTTAGATATTTAGCAAATATTTCCATATGAAAACAATCAGATCTTAGAAAACAACCTAGCAGAATCTAATTTGACCAATCACCTAGATTGACGGTGTCACCTCAAAGGTTCCAAACTAAAAACAAGAAAGACCCGGCATGCTCTAACAAACTCCCAAAAGAGATCGATCCTTAAAGCGCAACTTTCCCAAAACAAAAATATGACGTGTCCAACAGGCGGGGAATCTCAAATCTATGAAAATAGCTTTAGAGGAAATCCCCTCCAAGCTAACATATGCCCCAACTCTTTCTTCCAAAAGGAAGACGATAAACGAAAGCTGCATAGGCACCACATAGCACATTGTGCACTTTTCATAACAACTTTTGCTTTAAGCGCAAATCATCTTGAAGCCAAAAACATATAAAAGTTGAAAACCAAAAGAAGATTAAGGAAAAATTGCTTCGCACATACATAAATACATACATATGTATGCATATGCATATATAATATATATTAGCATATTTATCTTTAAAAAAATTGTATCACTTCTTTTTCAAGTTCCTATTTTATTTATATATCATAATGTTTTAATATTTTATTATTTTTGTATAAAATTATAATTTATATTTGATAAATTTAGTATCTTGTTTTATAAAATTTACATTGGTTGTATAGATTTTTAGGTTGAAAGGTATTCTAAGTAGCATCAAATAATTTCATGTCAAGACAAAATTAAAAAGAATTGAAATATAGTAAAAAAATTAAAGATACAAAATCATTCTTAAGTAAAACAAAATATAAAATAGCTCCTAATAAAATAAAATAAAACAAGTCTTAAGTAAATAAAATAACTCTTAAATAAATAAAAATAACTCTTCAAATAAAAATAAAATAATATAATTTTAACCCTCATTAATGGGGTTGGGGGAGATGATTCTTGAATTAGACGTTTAGAGGCTAAATGGTGGTTGTCTCTAGAGGGGTGGTTCAAATTAAATGTTAATGGGGTTTCCAAGGGAAATCCTAAAAAGTCAGGGGTTGGGCATGTTGTTCGCGATTGGAAGGGGAAGATGGTGTTTTTGGCATCAAGTAGAATTAAAGCTAGGACAAAAATTTTGATGTAATTTCAGCTTCGGGCTTCATACTTCCTTATTTATATGTGATTATTCAATGTAAAGAGGTGCTTCATGGCAACTTTGTAATTATCTCCTTGGCTGACCTTCATTGTAATTTATTATTATTAATTGTAATTATTTTTCCTTGGTGGCTAACCTAGTGTATTGTAAAGGTGTGACCTATCTAGCAATGTATATATAGAAGGTCACTTTCCATCATTCATGTATCAAGAAAAGTTTGATCTCCTTCTCCATTAAGTGCAAGTTCTTCAAGAAGAGTAGTGTGAATTCATATAGGAGCAGATTGTGAGTTTATTCAAGTGAAAATTGAAAGGGAAAACTATTAGTGTGTGCTATAGCCATTGTTGTCGTTGTTTATTGGCCTTGTGTGTGGCCTCATTGTAAAGAGACTTGTTGCCATTATTGATATATAATAGAGAGATATTTGTTGTTGGGTTTTTTCCCTCAAGAGGAGGGTTTTCCAAGGGTATATGTTGTGTTATTGTGTCTGATTTTGAATTAATTTTTCTGTGCATTACATCTGATCATAAAACTAACATGGTATCAGAGTGGGTTTGAAGAAGATCTTGATCAGATTGTTATTACAGTGATACTCTTTACTCTCTTTCTCATCGTTGTTTACTTCTATCTATTCGTCAAGATGGTGATCAATCTTAAGCTTGAGGATAGATTTGAGGAAGTATCTAATTTCACATCTTGGAGATTCAGAATTATGCTCACCTTGGAAGAAAGTGAATTGGCTGAGTTCGTGGACAGCAAAGTTTCTGAGCCTGCTGATGAGGAAGAGAAGATTCAATGGAAGAAGAAAGATACTAAGGCAAAGAAGATGTCAGTTGATTCTGTGAAGGATCATATTGTTCCCATCATCTCTAAGATGAAGATAGCAAGGGAGATGTTTAAGTCTTTGGAGGATATGTATGATATCAACAACACAAGTCATGTACTTGCATTGAAGCAACAACTTCATCGTGTGAAGATGGCAGAAGGAGAATCTGTAATCGCTTACTTCATGAAGATTTCTGAATTGAGAGATCAACTCTCTTCTATTGGTCATTTTGTTGATGTCAAGGATTTGACCATGCTTGTCGTTAATGGACTTCCTTCATCTTGGGAGTCTTACATTCAAGGAATCAATACAAGATCGAAACTTCCCAAGTTTGATCGTTTGAGGGTAGATTGTATTCAAGAAGAGTCTAGGTTGGCTGCAAGAGGTATTGGTCGAAGCTCTACAAATGAATACATTCATGTTATTTTTGCTCAATCCTTGAAGAAGAAAGATAAAGGTGGAAAGAAAAGATATTTCAAGAGGAATAGAGATAAAGGAGTTGATGGTGCTCCCCCATTCAAGAAGAAGTGGGACCTCTCCAAAGTCCAATGTTTTCATTGTGACATGTTTGGTCACTATGCAAAGGATTTCCCCACCAAGCCTAATCAGCATGGTTCATTTGCAGATGTGGATGAGATCTCTCCTTAGAAGGATTCTAGGGAATTTCTATTCTAAGCCATGGGCATGTGTTCAAGCCGTGAAGGTTGTGTGTTGATCTGTATGCAAGAGCAGTGTATCTTATTGCATCTAGTATTTGCATCCATCAGAATATTTAAAGAGATAAGTATTCTTTGTTTGTTGAGTTATATCATTTAGTTGGATCTTGTAATTAGTAAAGAGAGATAGTGGGTTCTCTTGAATTGTGTTCACTAGCATAGTGGTTTCATTTATTGCATGTTGGTTGTGAATATTTTTGAGTGTGACTTTGAAATTAAAAAAAAAGAATTGTAATTTCGATGGTGATTGGTTTGTCACATCGATATTATTCTCTAATGCATGAACTGTGATAGAGCCTTGAACTCTTGGAGAGAGTTGGTTCTACATGCTAATTGCATATTGCATTCAAGAAATCTGTAGTTGTGCAGATTGTCTTTTTGTTGTGTTGAGTTTGGCACTCTCGAGAGGAGTAAAAGATGGAAGGAAGAGTTATATCAGAATTCAATAAAGATAAGTTTCTTTATCCCTTCATTTTGATCCTTTGATATATTTCCCTTTAGGTTGATTTACTTATTCATGTTTTAATATTGTTCATAAATTCTTATGTATTCATGCTATAACCTGAGATAATAAACCTTGTATGATTCTAGTCTTGATATTTCTTTGCATAGTTATAAATAGTTAGAAATCTCTCTCTATAATGCTTCTAGAAAGATCTAGGGGCAAGAAAGTGATGAGAGATTGCTTAGTGATGAAAAGATTGAGGCATCTTATGAGGAAGTCATGCCGACCAAATAAATGATCAAGCGTGAAGTCACAACTTGCAGCCATGAGACTGAGTTGATGGCTAGAGGGAGTTCACTTCCAGAAGACTTCTTTGCAATCTTTGAAGCAGGGATCAAGAGGGAGATTTGTAACTCACTGAGAAGAAGTGAAGATTATTATATTGCAAGGCTAGGTGCTAAACCATTAGAGGATCCCTTTAGCTATTGAGATCAATATTGCTCAAAACTGTCATCTAGATTTGTCATTGGTAGCTCTGCAAACCTATTCAGAATAGAGTGATTTGCAATGAGGTCGAGGAGGTCAACCTTGCACTCTCTACAGTACTAGAGGTGTGCACTGGAAAAAATTTATCTAAGGCAAGCGTTGTATAAAATCTTGGACAATGAGGTCAGAAGGTTAATGCAAGTACTTAAAGATTCAGGGGGAGCCTACTATTGATATTTTGAAGAGATTTGGTATGATGGATTGCAAATCCATGTCTACACCTATGGAAACCAACTTGCACAAGTTGAAGGAGGCTGCAGCTAGTTCAAACCTGGTGGATCCCACAATGTACAGGCAGTTGATTGGATCCTTGATGTATCTAGTTAACACTAGACCTAAAATCTGCTATGCAGTAAGTGCACTTAGTCATTTCGTGTGTGAACCGAGGCAGGTACATCTTGTTGTAGCAAAACATGTCCTGAGATACTTGCGTGGGATAGGTGAATATGGGCTGAGATATTCTTCAGGTGTGATCCTGGAGCTGCATGGTTATATAGATTCTATTTCGGCAAGTTGTGTTGCTGATCAGAAGAGCACCTTTGGATCTTATCTCAGTTTGGGGTCTGTGATGATCCCCTAATGTAGCAAGAAGCAGTCTTTAGTGGCACTGAGCACCGCAAAGGTCATGTACATTGCAACATGTGTGGTATTTTGAGAAGCAGTGTGGCTTCAAAAGCTCCTTGCAGGATTGGTTGGACAATCATTGGAGCCAACTGTCATCCATTGTGTTAATTAAGCTATGTGGAGCCTTCTGTCAATACAATGTTTCATGACAAAACTAAACATGTTATTGAGGAAATCATTTCAGTTGAGGTATATCAGCACTGATGAGCAGATGACAGACATTCTCACCAAGTCTCTCTCCAGGATAAAGTTTGTGTACTTTCAAGATAAGCTTGGTATGGTGGAGAATCCAGCCTTAACTAAGAAAGAGTCTCAGTATCAATGATCCTCTATAATGAATTCTTCTCTGTGAGAGAAGTTCAAGGTGAAATTCCTTGATAATGAGTTCTCTGTGAGAGAAGTTCAAGGTGAAATCCCTTGATAATGAGTTCTTCTCTATGAGAGAAATTCGAGGTGAAATCCCTTGATAATGGGTTCTTCTCTGTGAGAGAAGTTCGAGGTGAAATCCCTTGTTTCCACCCTCTGGGAGAGCCATGGTGGATGTCATGTGTGTGACTCCATGACAACATCAAGTGAGAGAGTCCATTATGATTTTCTTGTACTTGTGTTTCACCCTCTAGGAGAGCCATGGTGAACATCATGTTGAGGTGACAACATCACGCAAGTGATGAACACTTGTACATACCATACATGGTTGTAGCCATTATGGTTGATATCACGATGAGGTGATATCTGATATCACATTGAGGTGATATCTTTATTTTCCACATATGGTTGTAGCCATTGTGGTTGACATCATGATGAGGTGATGTGTCTTGTGCAGCATGAAGTATTCCTCCCTAGCTGAGAGGGAGTGTTGATGTAATTACAGCTTCGGGCTTCATACTTCCTTATTTATATGCGATTATTCAATGTAAAGAGGCGCTTCATGACAACTTTGTAATTATCTCCTTGGTTGACCTTCATTGTAATTTATTATTATTAATTGTATTTATTTTTCCTTGGTGGACGACCTAGTGTATTGTAAAGGTGTGACCTATCTATCAATGTATATATAGAAGGTCACTTTCCATCATTCATGTATCAAGAAAAGTTCGATCTCCTTCTCCATTAAGTGTGAGTTCTTCAAGAAGAGTAGTGTGAATTCATATAGGAGCAGATTGTGAGTTTATTCAAGTGCAGATTGAAAGGGCAGGCTATTAGTGTGTGCTATAGCCATTGCTGGTGCTATTTATTGGCCTTGTGTGTGGCCTCATTGTAAAGAGACTTGTTGCCATTATTGATATATAATAGAGAGATATTTATTGTTGGGTTTTTCCCCTCAAGAGGAGGGTTTTCCCAGGGTATCTGTTGTGTTATTGTGTCTGATTTTGAATTAATTTTTTTGTGCATTACATCTGATCATAAAACTAACAAAAAATGAGGTTAAATTTTAGGCCCTCCTCTTAGGTTTACAATTGTGTGTTAATTGCAATTGAAGGTGATTGTGCTATAGTCATCAACATTTTCAATGCTAAGAAGTCTCAATTTTGGAATCTAATTTCCTTCCTTAATCAAATGATCTCCCTACTTGAGGTTTTGGATGACTATACATTAAACCACATCTATAGAGAGGCCAACAAAAATGCTAGTATGCTTGCCAACTCAATGATCAACAATGACGAAGAATTTTTTGTGGATTCACCAAGCATTTAGAATATATCCTCTCATAATTGTCATGAGTAGAGAGACTCCACAACTAATTATGGTTTTGTGCATCTAAGACATGTGCTCTAGTGAGGATGTTAATTGATGTGATGAAAAATTATGAATTGTTGTTTCTATATTGGTGAGTGTGATTGTCTAAGTGGTCTTTATGTTATGATCATGCTCATTTACTAGGGTTCATGGATCCAATTGTAACATTGATGTTGTATTCTCCCTTATTTTTGATGTCCTTGTGGATACTCCCATCAGATTGTCTTTTCCCAATAGGTAAATGGCTTTCCTTGGCCGAGGGTTGGAGATTAGGTTTCAAAGTGTTTTTAGGGCATGGAGTGGCCTTATTTTATTAACTGTTTAGTGGGTTTTGGGTGATACATTTTTGGTTGTTGAGCAAAAATACAAGGTGAAATTGGATGTGGCTTCCATGTTTGTTGTAGTGTTGTTGGATTTAGGGAACTTAAAGACTAAATTAGGAGTATGGTCATGACTCTAATAAGTAGTATTTGGGTGGCCTGAATGAGGTGTTGGAAATTGTGCATTATGGAATGGGTGTTCCCCTACCAGTAGATTTTTAGAGGCTCTAAGCCTAAGGTGATTTGATGGAATGGTTTCCCTTTATTTTCTCTTTTCGTGCTTTGGCTCAATTTATAGTGATGTTAGAAGGAAATGAAGGGGATTGAATTTCTAAAGAAAGTGTTAGGCATGGTCATGAAAAAGGGGCTAGAGTGGATCAAATAATTCACCAATGTAAGATTGGAGAACAATTTCTAAGTTTTTGAATTGGTTTCTTTGCTTTTGAGTTAAATCTATGTGTATATAGATAGGTTGCTTAGAGCTTTGCTTTTGTATTCACATTGTCGATTTATTTTACTTTTGGTATATGTAGACTATGTAATTTTTTGTTGGTTAATACTAAAGGGACAAACTCCCATGGTTGATATTTATTGATACAAAATAAAGTCGCCATCATGTGGACATCAAAAGAAAATGTTGGGTGTAGTTTAATATCAAATAATAAATTATCTAGTAAACCAAGGTTTTGTGATAGTAGGTGTGATTAACATGATAAAGACCCATGTTTCTATAGAGCAAAGTGGCAAAGAAGACATCTCCAAAAGAGTACAGTTTATAATTAAGCTAAAAATACTAAATCCTTACTTCTGGAAAATAGTAGAATAATAATATTTACTGGAAAGTGTCTAATGGATAAAATATATTAGTATATTGTACATGTCCAATACTTGAAGTATATTAAAATTAGCCCATGAATCTATGGTAATTGTTAATATTTTTTTAAATTTAGAGCTTGTATCTATAATTAGCATCAATAAAGTCATTTTATACCATATGTATAGCTTTTCAAGAATACTTCTCTTGCTCAAAACTCATACTTCCAATTTCCTTTCTTCTTCCTTTGGTTATGTTCTGCTAGTTGAATACGAATTCCATTATGTCAAAATTTGGATTATATTTACAATTTATTTTTCTAATAAAAGAGCCAGTTATTAAGAAGTTCATAACCAAGTAATATACCAATAAATGGGAAAGTAACTATTATTTTGCATGCCAAAGTCTTGTTTTTTTTCCCTAATATTCAAGCTTCCTTTTTTTATGAAATTCCTTACAAAGTAGCTATTTTGGCAATTGATAGTGGCTAACAAAATTTGACCTTAGACAACCATTGCATAATTTGTACTGGTGTGGTCCTAGAATTTGGCCAACAAATTGGCAGCTAAGGGCTATTTTCATGGTCAAAGTTTACACCTAGAGTGATTGGTGCTCTTAATCTACATTTCAGTTCTGTATAGGGCATGTTTCAAGTGTAAGATAAGGAAATTAAGGCCTCATTGCAGAAATTATGCACCTATATTTTTATTCTTATCCAATCTCTAGGACGCAGTGGTCGAAAAGGATGCATTCCTCAGGATCTGGATCATGTCCTGGATGTTCAAGATGTTTTGTGGACGGTGGAAAAGGATAGCTTTTTTTTTTGGGTGATTTTGGGGATCCCACAATGTCCTAGAGATGCCAGGGTGTCCCTAATGACATTCACTTGAGAACAATAAAACATTATTCAAAAAGGTCCTAAAAAAATATATTTATATTTATCTATTAAAAAGCAGTTATAAAAATGTTAATGAAAGTAATAAAAATAGTTATTTAAAAATAAATCTCAATGTGAAAGCACATAAAGAACAGGTTTGTCGATTTTCAATATGAAAGCATGTAAAGAATAGGTTTTTCAATATTCAAACTTATGCAACATGGGGCTTTAATCCTATGATGCACAGACATGGATGCTTTGGTTTATTCATGCATTCAAAAGCACCAACCTCTCTAAAACATGTAATGTGGAAGATATCAAATTCTAAGGGGCAGATTAATGACTTGTGGAGTTTGAAACCTACTTTGGAGAAACAAAGATCCTAAAAGAAGGAAACCCTAATGGGTTTGCAAGGGCACAAAAAATGAAGACTACCAGTACATGAAGAAAAACAAGATTTAAACTAATAGTGAAAATAGGAAACAAAATGTGGAAAATAAAAACCCTAAAAAGGCATAAACATGAGATAATTTACAAAGAAGGTGAGAAACAACGAACATACCCAAATGTTGATGAAAAACCCTAGTGAAACCAATGAAAAAATCCGTTCCAATTCCGCACACATGCAAACTCAAAAGCTCAAAAAACTTGCAGAGGAAGAGGGGGGTAGAAAATGAAATAACAAAAATAAAATGACACAAAATAAATTTAAAACACCCTCAAATTGCAATTAAAACCCTGCATTAATGACATTTGTGTGGACATCGAGTTGCAAGGGCAGTGAAAAATGATGCTCGTACACTCCTTAATAAGTTTGATAAAAGACATGTAGGGGCGTTGAATTTCAACGCTCTTGCATGTTTCTATTTTTGCATTGAGTGTGTAGGGGTGTCGAAATTCAGTGCTCCTACATGAGCGAGAAAAACACTAACACTAAAAATTGAAATTTTGCAACTTTGTCCATTTTGTAAATTTAAAAAAATTGAAAGAGGTTAACGCTCGAATGACATTTTGAGGTTCAGGACCATGTACGAGGGAAAGTATGATTTTCCTTGTTTTGTATGCTTAGAATTTGTAGGCTACGAAACAAACAAGTTTCGTAGGGGTTATCCCATGAATTGAGTGCAGTTGAATTTGAGGATAACAGATGGCTCTAAGTGGGGAGCTTCCTTTGATCATCCTTTGAAACAATGAAAGGGAGAAGAATTCCAGAGATCTAAGTGCCTTCATCCATCCATTGGGCTATAGAGTCAGGCGACACAAAAAGACACAAAAGGACCAAAATAAAAGGACACAAAAACTATACAAGTATTTATAAACTTATCTAATGCCTCATTGAGTGAAGAGCTTCAAATGTTGTCGGTTGTGAGGTAGCGAAAAAGGATTCTCATCCTAGTACGCTAATAGAAAATTATTTTCACCACAAAGTTGGTGAATCTTAAAAGGCCCTCCATAATGAATCAAACTTTCCATGCATACCCTTGGGATTTCTTCTTTTTTCCCACAAGAGGACTTCATCTCCAACTTGGAAATCATGAGACTTCACTCTTTTGTCAAAAATCCTTTTGACTTGGCTTTGGTGTTCCGCAATGTGATCCACCACCTAAATGCAATTCTCCTCCAATTCAACGAGGAACATGATGCACTTATCCACATAATTTTCAAAAGTCTCGTCTTTTATGGCCCTAGCCAATTTTAGAGCAGGCAATTCCAAAGTGATAAGAATTTCTACATTTAACCCATACAAGAGTTGAAATGATGACATACCTATTGCTCATTTTGGGGTAATTCAATTTTCCCACAACACATCATACAATGCTTTGTGCCAAGATCTTTGATTCTCGTCTACCAGCTTTTGAATGATGGTGACCAAGTTCTTGTTTCTTGATTATGCTTGACCATTACCTTGAGGATAATAATCTAAAGAATGATACAATGTGATCCCATGTTCAAAACAAAATTTTGTTATCTCACTAGACAAGAATGAAGTACCATTATCTGCTACAATTTAGTTTAGAATGCCAAGTCAAGAAATGATGTTTTCTTTAAGGAAATTGCATACTACTTCCAACATAGCATGCTTTATCGAAATAACTTCCACCCACTTAGTGAAATAGTCGGTGGTTGTTAGGACATAACTATGTCTTGCACATGATGATGGATTGACGATGTCAATGAAATCAATACCCCAATGTTGGAAGGGTTTTTCAATGATAACCAACTTGAGGGGAAGTGTAGCTAGCTTGGGTTTCCCTACGAACTGTTGGCATAGTTCACACCTACATACCTAGTTGTACATGTCTTGGAATAGTGTGGGCTAGTAGTACTTTGCTCGCAAGATCTTATGGGTTGTTACTGGTGCTTAGAAATTTCCACTACATGCCAAGTTGTGAAATGACTCCAACAATTTGCTTTGCTAAGCTTTATCTACACAACATAGAAAAGTACCATCAAGACTCCTCTTGTACAAATTGTTGTCCCAAAGGATGAAGTTTTTGCATCCTTAAGTCTGACTAGATCCTCTTTTCTTTGTAAGTCAAATGCTTTGGACATTCTCCATAGGTGAGAAAATAATCAATGTTTGAATACCATTCCTCAATTGTATTGACAAATAGGACTGTACTAATGTATTCGGCGCTTACCTCCTCATCCTTGGATGCTTCTTCCAACTTATTATCGGCAATCAGCTGACACAAACCTTTCCCACAAACCAATTTGGTGGGCTTGATTTCCATTTCATACTCTTAGATCTTGGCAATCCAGTTACCTTGCTTGGTTCCAAACTCTTGTTGTGTTAGGATTGACTTGACTATAGAATCTGACACCAATGCAATGACATGGGAGTTAAGAATGTAAAACCTGCAATGCTTCACTACCTTAACCACAATGAAAGCATGTTTTTTCCATTGGAGAGTATTTCAACTCATGATCCTTTAATGAACAACTCATGAATGCAATAGGAGATTCAATTCCCTCATTATTCTATTGCACCAATATTGCAGATAGCATATTCTCAAAAGCATAACTATACATGATAAAATCCTTAGTGTAGTCTAGGCATACTAGCACTGGTGCATGTGTAATGGATTCCTTGATATTATTGAATGTAGCTTTACCTTTTGTGCTCCATCAGAAGATAGATTTACCCTTCATCATATCCATGATATGATGTGTCTTTTCTGTGAAATCAGAGAAAAATATGTGCAAGAAATTTACCTTTCTAAATAAAGAATGGACAATTGTCTTACTTGAAGGAAAAGTAAGACCCTGTATAGACTTGACCTATTCTGGAACAATCTTGATACCTTCCTTAGACACAATGTGACCAAGGAGCTTACCTTCGATAACCCCAAAAAATGACTTCTTAGGGTTGAGGGAAATAATGTGTTGTCGGCACCTCTCGAGGACTTGCTGCAAGTGATGAAAATGTTCTTGGCGTTTCTTTGAGAAGATCGTCAAGTCATCAATATAGACGACAATAAACTTACCCATGACACCATAAAAGGCTAATTCCATCACTCTTTGAAATGTTGCGCTGACATTAATTAAACCAAAAGGCATTTTGTGATAAGAAAAAGTACCCCATGGAGTGGTGAAGGTGGTCTTATGTTGGTCTTCTTCACTTACCTCCACCTGATTGTATCTTGAAAAACCATCCAAGATGGATAGCATTTTGGATCTTGTCAGTATTTTCAATACTTGGTCCATTATCAGCAGGGGTAATTGTCCTTTAGTGATAGTTGATTCAAGTTTCTAAAATCCACACAAATTCTGATGTCCCAATTATTTTTCTGTATAGGAAAAATATTTTCTATCTATGTCGAATGATGAATAGGAAAAATAATCCTTGCATTAAGCATCTTTTGAATTTTAGAAAGAATAGTACCTAAAATTTTGGGATTGTACTGCCTCTGCTTCTACTTGTGATGCAAATAGCCTACCTTTAGAGGAATTTCATATTGTACCTCTTTTGGATGAAAAGATTTCAAGTCTTCATATGAATAGGCAAGCACATCCATGTACTACCATAGCAACTCTACAAACTTATCTTTCTCATCTGGCGTGCAAAATTTATCGATGTTCACCATCTTAGGATCTTCCTCAGTTCCCAAATTGACTTGCTCTATTTCTGTTGATGACTCAAAACTGGACTGTTGTTGCTTTTTGACATAACAGTCATCTTTGTCAAAGTCTCTCAAGAGATACCAAACCTTTGGGAGCAAGTTTCCCTTTGAGTTGCAAAACTTCCTTGCCAATGTTTGGATCTTTCTCTGAAATTGACTCTCGTGGAGGAGAATCACTATCTTCAAAATATAGCTTATTAATATTTTTAGCCTTCTCAAGAAAGGAAATGATCTGATGATCATCATTGAAAATCTGCCAATTGTTTGAGTTATCTAGAACACTGGGCTGGAAAACTAGCTCAATAGTGTAAGTAGTACCATGAAAATATTTATGCGAAATTAAAAGAGTAGTTGACACTACTAAAGAATCAACTTTATCATTATACTCCCTAGGTACCATAGATATATTGAATGCATCAAAACCTTTGATGCAATCCCAAACGAGATTGCAGTAATGCCTTAATCTCTCATTTTTCATTTGATATAGGTATCTTACCTGAAAAACTACTAACTCAACATCACCTTGAGCATGAATATTTTTAATTCCCTTCCTACATGCAACCTCCATACCTAATAACAACACCTCATACTTTGTTGTGTTGTTAGTATTATCAAATTGTAGCTTGAAGGAAAAAGGAAAAATCTTCCCTTAGGGAGATATAAACACAATCCCCGCACCAGATCCCATAGAAGAGCAACTGTCATCAAATTCCATAACCCAAACACCATTTGGATCACCTAAAGTGACAACTTCAAAATCTAAAGCCTCTTCATTTGAAGAAATTTCACCATTTGAAGAAGACATACTATCTAAAGATGATTCTCTTTTTGAAGAAAATGATCCATCAATTTCTAATTCTTTTCTTGATTTTTTTCCTGAAAACTCACAATCCTTGTCAGTCTACAAAAATTATGTACCCATACCTAAAGATTCAAAAAGGATTTGAGCCCTTGGGTCATCTAACTTCGTTACAAAAAATTTAGACTCCCTTTCTGGAAGCAATTTTTGCATCACACCCTTGACAAGTATTCTAGCCTCTGACATGTCCATATTAATTTCACCTCCTACATCCTTGTAGAAATTATGTCCTATCAATACCCCATATGATGTTGGGATGTCAGCTACTAAGTCATTTTGATCTTCTTGTCTAGGAATGCAATAAATACAAACTATGCATCCTTAATTTTCCCAATAAGAGGCACTTGTCTATTCTCCATTGAAAAGCAACAACCAAATTTTTTTGTTAGATTCAAGGCCAAAGCAATAGCCACTTTGGCGGGCATCACATTGTTAGAAGCACCAAAATCAATAACACAATTGCTTAACTTGTAACCATTGACTAACAAGGAGATATTAAACAAATCTATCTTCCCAGGAATGGATGAGGGAACTGAAACCAAATTACTTTGCGAAGACCTAGGCTTGGAAAAAACTGGTATTTCTTGAGAGGAATCTCAACTTGGATGGGTTCCCTTATCTTTAACAACTTTAACAAGTCTTTCAAACTGGTCAGGATTAGCCTTGAGATATTTCGCTTCTGAAATTTGTATCTTGGTCTTTTTTGCATGGTCAGTTATATCAAATGCTTGAAATGAACTTATCAAAGAAGATTGGATAGTTTCATTGGTAGGCTTAGGAACTAGAATACTGCTCTTAGGAACTAGAGAATTGGTCTTAAGCATAGAAGAAGAAGCAGGAGAATGGGAAGTACTTACTTGCTTGTCCCCAACTGTATCTTTCGATTGAACCGACAAAGGATCCCCCTTTTAACAATAGTAACAAGTGGACATGAGATATCCTTTGCTTTTTCAATGCATCACCTTATTGTTGATTGAGTTGATTTTGTGAATGAGTGAAAACAACATAAGTATCAACAATAGTGTCATCTTCTTGATCAAACTCCTCTTCATAATTCAAATACCCAATATTAGAGTCACTAGCTGAATCTTCTTCCTCCTCTTGGAAGAGATTGGCTTTTTATTCTGATTGATATTTCAGTCGTGAAAAATCATCCTTCTCAACTTCATAGTACCCCATTGTTGCATTTGTGGTAGGTGCCTCAAGTGCAATCCTTCCTTGTGGCACTGGAAGTCTATTTTGATTCCTTTGAGCATTGCCAAAATGATTGGTGTAATCTAGGGTAAAATCTGGGTTAATAAAATAAAGCATAAAAACTAACCCTAAACCAACAATAGAGTACAAATAAGAATAAAAACATGAAATATAAAGCAATATCACCATAAATTTTTCATGCCATCATTGCTTCAACTCAATTTCTCTTCTCTATTTTGCTTGATATGAATAATTGCCCTCAGATTTTGAGTGTGCAATAATAAGCCTATGATAATGACAAGAAAAATATCGAAGATTGTTGTCTCACACTAGCGGAATGTACTTGCATATGAACTAGATGTATGAAAGTGACAAGACTGAGGTATTTTATAGAAAAGACAATTTTGAATGAAAGGCTGAGATTCGATGTCAATAAGATGTGTCAATCAATGACTAAGATTGAAAGATGTAGTATGAAATAGGGTTAGGGAAAAATTAGAGCAATAATAAGAAATGAATGGCTAAGATTGAATTATAAGATAATACAATCAAGGGTTAGAACTAAATGAGGGCTCTAGGAAAATTCACCGCTAGCAATTCACCGACGAAAAAATCACCATGGGAAAATTCACCGCCATCAATTCATCACAACATAAAATTAACCGCATTAATATTTTTTAATATTTATTTATAATTGATCATAGATGATTGATAAAATAAAAAAATATTAATGCAGTTAATTTTCACTGCGGTGAATTGTTGGCAGTGAATTTTACTTAATAGTGAATTTTTCATGGTGTGAATTTTCCCACGGTGAATTGCTAGTGGTGAATTTTTTGTTGATGAATTGTTGGTGGTGAATTTGTTGTATGTCTTAAATGAGATGTCAAAAGATAAGATTTGATGTGGAAGATAAGATTGGCACAAAAAAAGAGGTTGTAGGAGAAATTTAAATGAAAAATTAAAATAATAAAATATCATTTAATTATAAAGGATATGTGACAGATTAACTTTTAAATTAAACAATAATTTAATTCAAAAGTGGGAGGAAAATGACAAATTAGTAGGCAATTAAATAAAAAAGTTATTTAATTTAATGATAGAAAAGGTTAATGAATAATTAAATAATTAAAATAACTATTTAATTATGGTAGAAAGTGGTAAATAATTAAATAACATTTATTTAATTATAGAAGAAAAGGACATTAGTGACACAATTAAATAGATTAAATTTATTTAATTGATTAGGGAAGAAATAAAGCTATAAATGAATTAATTAAATAATTAAAATTATTTAATTAATAGAGGACTTATGACATTAGGAAATAATTAAATAATTTAAAATTATTTAATTTTTGAGGATGACAAATGTGAATGATGGAGAATTAGAAGTCGTAGACCTAGGACAATTTTTAGTGTCTACATTTTTCCCCTCTTTGATACAATGCAGTTTATCACATTGCGTCAAAGAAATTTAGTCAAAATTTACCTCGGTGAAAGCAAGGTAGACGTATGCCCCCTCAAATTTTTTTTGCAAATTTTTGAAAATTAAAAAAAAAAGGAAATTGTTCTGATAAGTCAATTTTGCCCCTCTTTGATACAATGTAGTTTATCACGTTGTGTCAAAGAAATTTAGTCAAAATATGCCCCGGTGAAAGCAGGGTGGACATATGCCCCCTCGAAATAATTTTGCAAATTTTCAAAAAAATTGGAAATTGTTCTGATAAGTCAATTTTGCCCCTTTGATACAATGAAGTTTATTGCATTGTGTTAAACAAATTTAATTCAAAAATATTCCCCAGTGTAAAGAGGATGAGGAAGAATGATTAGGAGGGTTGTGGTATGCCCCCTTGAGAGGACATGTGGGTTGAAAGAACACAAGTGTGCTCTTGAAATGGATAAGAAAACTAGAGGATGGAGGATAGAAGAAATGTTAGCATGAAGGATATGGAAGTTAGTATGGCATTAGTAGATACAACTTAAAGATGAATATTTTGCTATGCAAGACTTTGCATTAATCATCATTAGGCGATAAAATGTGACAAATAGACCAAAAACACCAAGGTATGAGATAGACCAAGGTGTGCAAGGTCATCCACTTGTAAAACAAATAGTCATAGACAAGGAATGTCTTGACTCATACTAAAGGAAAATTTGCCTCAGTCTTTTTGCCAAGACAATCCACAAACAATAGTCAAAGAAAAGAGTCATGAGACATCCTCGCTACTCTAAATCCTTCATGGGACATCCTCGAGGTAGCTAGTAACATGACTCACAGACAAATCGAAAAAGATAAGACCAAAAAGCCCAAAAGAGTCAACAACCATTTAGAGTATTTGCCAATAATTGTTTGTTGATGTTTAAATGACTAAGTGATTGATGGGTTGATTGTTTGACGAGATCTAGTTTCAAGAGAAGAAACATGTCATATAAGACATTGAGTTTGGTTTTGATCATGTGACAACCTGTATAAGAAAAATGATGAAATGTGAATTAGTGACAATGTCTGACTCATAGGAAGGACACATCCTGCATAAGACATAAGTTGAATGGCGAACGATTTGATGTTGGTTTGGTATTTGTTGACTACTTTGACAATTTGTTTGATTTGACTTGATGACTTGTCGACTTGTTGTCTTGTTGATTTATGATTTGTTTAATGTCTTGATGATTGTTTATGTCCAAATTGACAATGTCCGATTTATTATGATTGACATGACAAACCTAAAGGATTGACCTAGGTGGCCTCAGGGGCTCATTGACAGATGGCCTTGCCTACGTTACAATGGACAAAGACCTTGTAGTTCAACATGACATGACTTTGTTTTATTAACAATGGATCGAGTCGTGAGTTGACTTTTATTCAACCAACCCTAAAGGACTAACCTAATGCCTTGGGGGCTCATCAATAGATGGTCTTGCCTATATTTAAGTTGCAGAGGCAACATAGTTCGACTTGACTTGGATTGACATGACTAACTTTGACTCTTTTTTGGGATTTTTGCAAGTTATTTGGATGTTTTTGTGTTTTTGACATGTTTTGATTTCGTCTTTTTGCAATTTTATAATTTTTTTTGTCTTTTTGGGATTTTTTTTTGTCTTTTTGTCATTTTATGATTTCTTTGTATTTTTGATATAGTGACCTCTCAACAAGTGTAGGATCTAATGACATCGGTCAAGTATTTTCCCCCAATCAAGTATAAGACCAATTTATTAGGAGTAGAATATGATAGGCATTATGGAAGGTGAAAAGACACATGATGTCAAGCATTATGATGGAAGATGTGAAGATGATGGAGGACAATTTTTTTATGAATTAAGGGTGACTATAAGGATCATGACAAATACATGTGAATGGTTCCTACAAGAAATTGAGGAAGCACACCTAAGAATCCAAGGACAACCATGATCTTGCTCCTAGTCAAGCTGAAAACCAATTGACAGGTGATAAAGATGATGACAACGTTGTTTGACATGGGAATGACACATTCCGAAACAACATGAGGATGACAATAATGTGACTAAAGGATCAAGGTTTGCAACAAAGCTAGAAACAAAGCCAAGGAATTTTTTGGATGATGCGCTAGGATGCATAGCAAGATTGTATGGATTAGGTTGATTTCATTTGGAATGACTAACCTTAGGACTAGATAGGATTATGGAGGGGACTTGGATAAGTAGACTAGAATCCTTAAAATAATGACAAGGGAAAACCAATACATGCAATAGGTATGAAAGGATGATGGTTGGCTTTGGTAAAAGATAGGAGACATGAGGATTATTTGTTGGAAGAATTATCATATGATCTCCAAGGACTATGTTGCATAAGGATAATTTGTTTTATCTGAGGTATGGGTTTGGATAATGCTATGAAGGCAATGACATGATATGTCATGAATAATGTATGACCAAAGGATAGACATGTCAAAAAATTTCCCAAAGCATGATTTATGTTTGTACCTTAGTCCTTATCAAGATCAAAGTAGGTGGGAAAATGGATGGGAATGATATGGATTAAATAGATAGATGGAAAATGCCATGAGAAAGGTATGGGAGATGAGACAACTTTCCCCTAAGTGTAATAGTCCACATAGATAATTTCTCTTACACATGATGCTTGTTTGCCAAGTTTTCATCATGGTACTTATCCAAAGTGCCAAAAGAATAGTTTTCATTATTGGACAAAAATTTTCTTTTTACTATTTTTCTTTTCTTTTTGATGTCACACAAGATGCTTGCTTGCCAGGTTTTCATCAAGGTGATGATTTTTTTGAATTTTTTTATATGGACTTGATATTTTGGATGATCATTGGTTGTTCTGAATCCTTTGATGGTGTTGATATAGATGTTGGTGTCATGATATGCCAATAGTGACCTTTATGGAGTAGTTTTCTTGTCAGGATCATAGCACTTGCATACAACTAATCGATGTCATTGTGATCATTTTTGATACTAGGTTTGGCTTTGTCGAAATACACACATTGTGATAGAGTTCCATGGGAGTCCTTATAATAAAGAGTTGCTGCCAAGATGCGATGGATTTGTGACGTGGGATTTTTATACTTTAGGAAAGATGTAGGATTATGATCTGGATGATGGTAGGTGTGGATGGACTATTTGGCATTTTGGATGTAGGAATTTTTATTTTCCAAACTTGGGGTGGTGAATGATGGAGTTTGGAATTTTGATTGGGATAGTGTTTGGAACCATGACTTTTATATGCCTTCCATGATGACCATTTTGAAGGAGGTGGACATTTATTATATGTGGAAGACCTCTTTTCTTGTGGCTCCACATTTTGATTGGATATTGTAATTGAACTCTTTTATTTACTTGATCCATTTTTCGTTGGGATCCACTTTAACTTTATTTGTTCACTTGGATTTTTGCATTCAATGGCCTTTGGTATTTGATTTTGGGCTTTAGGCTTGTCATAATTTTGTTTTTGTTGGTTCCAATTGATGGGTTTAACTATGTTGGAATGATGGTTTATGGTGTGGATGGAAGGAGTGTTGGCAAGCAACCTTATGACAAGGACTACTCATGGCCCCCATTTTAATGTTTGTATTGGATAAAGTGTCCCCTAATATCATGGAGGTATCACTAAAATCATTTGATTTTCTAATTGAAGAATAGCCAAGACCTTGATGTCTAGGATTTTCATAAAACTATATTGGTTCTCGAATGCCTTGCTCATGTAGGCCTAGTCCTCTTCCTTGATACCACATTCTCTGAAATATTCTATTTGTGATGGGGTATTTCTTATTTTGGAAGCAAGATGTGAACCCATCATTATGTATGTGGAAACTAATGCTTGGAATCTTCTCCTTTGTGAGAAAGCCTGATTTGATAAAAGTGGATGATCCTAGTTGATAGGATATTTTGGATTTATCATTCGTCATGCTTGTGTATGCTTGATCATTTGGGATATCAATTTGTTCCATGGTATATTTTGTATCTTCTTCTTTGAATTGATCTATAGTAGCATGTTTAAGTTTGTCTTGATCCATATTAGCCTTTTTATGTTCTTTTGTGACTCGATCCATGTCATTTATTTGATTATCTATGTGTCCAAAGGAGGCAAGTGTCTCATTTTTGGAAATGGAGGTGTTTGGAGTTTGGATAGGATTGAATTTGAATGTTTGATCATGGAAGGTATAAAGGTCGATAAGCGGATCACTTTGGGTTTCTTGTTCAATGGTAGGATCTTGATCAAAGATAGGTTTATCTTGGGTGAAATGGTTGTCTAGAAGGATTTCTTGGATAGACTTAAGGATAGGATCATGGGATGGAATAGGATCACAAGAAATACTTTGATCTTGACATAAAGGGGGAGTTATGATGTCATGCTTTGGATTTTCCTTTTGACATATATCCAAAGGTTTAGGAAATGGGATGTGATTTTGGACAATGATAGAATTTTCATGAGTAAATGTATGTTTATGGGATGAGGTCATAGATGGGGATGGAGGGGATGGATTAGTGAATGATGGACTAGGATAGGATGTGGAGACTTGGAATGGATTGGTGGAAGGTTGGTTTCCCTTGCCAAGGTTAGGATAAGGATGACCAATGGATGTTTGTTGTGGATCAATGGTATGGTTTGTGTTAAGTGACTCTTGGTAGTGAGGGTAGATGAATGAAGGACTAAAGCTCATGGATGGTTGGTATGGAGGATTGATGAAATTTCTTTTGAAGTCTAAGGCTTTTTGGGCTTGACCATTGCAGATTAATTGGTATTCAACTTGACTACGAAGCATATCAAGATAAATTGAAGACATGGTAGTGAGTTAAAATTAGGATGGAAAATGAGGATGAGAAGTTTGACTTGGAGATAATGTGGATAGCTTGACTTGGAGGACACCCAAATTTGTTTCTTTCTGAAATGTTTCTAATGTTTTTGGAATTTTGGATTTTTTGTTTTAGTTTTGTTCTTGCTTGATTAAGATTTAAATATTGAATACACGTTCACATACACAAGACAAGATTTGATGCAAGATGTAATGCAAATGATTATGATAAGAAGACACCTCCAAGCACGAGAAGAATCCTAGCAATTATTCAAGCGGGTAGATTGGCCAATGGTCTTAAACTAGGATGTGCAAGGATCTAGGGATGTCCTCTATATACCTTGAAGGTACGTGAGGCCCAATTTCATGAATTTGAAAGAAGAATAATGTCAAATAGTCGGGAGGAGAGGGTAACCCACACTCCACCTTCACTTCCCAAAGGTATAAATTTATTTAGGGCTTAGCCAAGATTGACAAGATTTTATTTCCAAGAGGTGTGTCTTTAGATTCACCCCCCGCTACTTATACTCCATCAAAATGCTAGAGTTGAGGTCGCCCCTAGAGTGATCACTTCTCTAGGCAGCCCCCCTAAGAAGGTTACACAAAAGTGATGCAAATAATGATTTTGATCTCCAAGATCATATGATAATGCGAGGAGAGAGCATGCACATGTATTTGATCACACAAGCAATGTTCATTAACCTTAGAAATTGAAATGTGTGGTGTGAAGATGAGAGTGTTGAAGAGTTTTTTGATTTCCAAGATCATATGGAAATGTGAGGGAAGAGCATACACACCTCCAAGCACAAACAAGATCACCAAGAAATGCAAGCACATTTTCTTTTTTAAGTCCAAATTGAAACGTGATTTTGATAAGGCACTTGTTCTTTTTAAGCCCAAATTGAAAGTATGATTTTGAAGACACTTGTTCTTGTTAAGCCCAAATTGAAAGTGTGATGTTGTGAACAAGATTAAGATGGAGATGAGTTGAAAAGTGTGCACCTAGATTTTCTTTAGCTCCTAATTTTTGTCCACTTAATCCAATTTGCTTTTTGAGGAGTTTATTTTTCTACACATCAACAAAACCAACAACAAAGCCAAAACCCTAATAAGATAATTGATCACTAATATTAGAGGGTTAGATTAAAACCCAAAAAAAGGAAATTGGATCTGATAATGAAAATAAAAACTCCTAGGGGTTGGGGCCCTAGCTCAGTTGGCTAAATCTTTCCTGTTGCAAGAGGTTGGTCACGAGGTCTAGTCTCCCCCACCCCTGTGGTACCGGAGGGTGTGTTGCGCCAGTGCCGCCAGTCACGTTAAAAAGTTTACCAGGCGCACTGCAATTTATAGGGGGTAGTGCTACCCGATTCCTGTAGTCTAATAAAAAAAAAAAAAACTCCTACAAAAAATCAGAAAATAATTTATGATGCAACAAAATAGATGAATATGAAAAAAATATGCTCATTACTAGGTTGTATTTCTAATTGTATTTATTTTTAATTCTTACCTAGTCAAGAAAAATCTAATTTTTGGAAATGTTTTTTGTCATAAAAAATAAAAGCACAGAGAATAGACCATTACTGAAATTTCAAGAGATTTCCAAAAATGTAAAGAAATCTGAAAAATTTGTTGATTTGCACCCAAAAATATAGATTTATGAGAAAACCCTAATTAACAAAGATCTGATTTTTTCATAATTATTTTTAGCTCAAAAATAAATCTGCAAAGAACAAACCCCCACTAAAATTTCAAGAGCTTTATGAAAATATTTTTTTTTTAAACATTCTCTAATTTGATTTGAAAAATACGAATTTATGAAGAAACCCTAATTTGATTTTTCATAATTATTTTTACTTCAAAAATAAATTTGCAAAGAACCAACCCCCATTAAAATTGCAAGAGCTTTTTGAAAATATAAAAAATTCTCTGATTTGCTCCAAAAAATTCAAATTTATGAAAAACCCTAAAACCACTATAAATTGCCAAAAAATAATGACATGACCTTAATTTTTCTTGTGTAGCCTCCTTAGATGATCCATAAACTTCAACAAAAATCCCATAGAAAAATTAGTGGCCATTTGAAAATTATGATGAAATATTTGAAACTAGAGTTTTGTCCAAAAATAATGTAAAACCTGCGACAAAAAGCTAACAAAACCTACAAAAAAGCAAGCTAGGGTTAGTTTTTATGCTTTATTTCATTAAACTAGATTTTACCCTAGATTACATTGGTGAACCTGACGACAATATTGTAGCTCAAAGTCTATCAATATTAAATCTAAATCCCTTCAACAATGAAATATTATGCCACTTTAGAAACCAATTTCAAGATGATGTGATAAGAGAGATGTAAGAACAATCTTACACACAACAAATATGCTCCAAAAAAAAGGTTGGAGGAAAATCCACTTCTTTTATTGACTAATTTTGATATGCACATTCAACACAAAGATTCAAGTATGCTTCTAAAAATGGGCAACCTTTTGCTTCAAAAGATCAAAGGTCCATTACAAAAGAAACTACCTCATATATATAGAGTAGAGTTAAGAGCTAATCTAGAAAAGAAATAACTAATTTGACTTATTCAACAGGAGAGTTTGATTTGATTTAGGAATTATTTGTTTTTACATGTAATTACATTTCGAAAAAAGACATGTAAAATGTCAAAAACCAATTACATAAAGCATGAAAAATATTGAAAAGTAAACTAAGGGAAAAACAACGCACATTCAACTTTCTTCTCCGTCTTTCTCCAAGAAATCCTCATACTTCTTCATGACTACTTGAACTTCATTATTAGGACCTGAAGTATGCTTGGAGATAGCAAGGACTCTTGTGATTGAATCCTTCATAGTGTTGCAAGCTTTCTCACACCTTTCTAAATACACCTTGAGGTTATCCAAAGTTAATTGAATATCCATCAATTTGTCATCAAAGCCATTGAGAAGGTTTGATCTTCAAATTCTTTTTGGATCATGGATGTGAATTCTTGAACAACTTCATCAGAGGAAAGGACTTTTTTATTATCATCAAGTAATTTGCAAGGAAACTCCTCAATTTTGTTGACAAGATGCAAATAATTGTCTTTGTTGACTTCTTGAGCATCCTGCAAGTCTTTGATCAATTCTTTGATGATATTGATCTTATGTATCATTGTTTCCTTTACCTCAACAACCATTTCTCTATTGGGAATCATCCCAATTTCCACCAATGCATCAAGCTTGAGTTTCTTCATCTTGATCCAAGCTTCTAAACTGTTCTCTATTTCTTGTCGCTCTTGGGAAAATGTATCAGTAGTTTTATCTAACTTCAATCTTATGCTTTCCATATTCCCCATTCTTTCTACAAAATATCTTAGAATTTGAGTTCCTTGTGCTATCATCCTGTCTAGAAACTCGCTGACAACTCTACCTTTGGAATGCATCTTTCCAACCTTCTAAATAATTGGATCTTCAATACTCGTGGCTACAAAATCTATTAACTCCGAAGATTGGGTAATCTTTTTGAGAACCAAAGTTAATTGCTCAACTTTGGCCTTGTATTGATCTTTAACCTTCTCCAATTTGTCAAATTTCTCAATGAGAGAATTCAAAGTAGATTGTACATCTGCGTTGGCACTTTCGCGAGTTACCTTTCCTAACTCAACCCTTGTAATGGAATATTTAGAAATATCCACTTCCTTAATAGAATTGTCTAGAGGAGGTTGTGCTACGTCTCCATACCTGTATCCTACTTTATCCACTAGCAACCTAGAAAGAGTCTTTGCCTTCTTCTTGGATTTTTTCTTTACAGGTGCCAACTGTCCAAAGTCAAAGTCGGTTGGAGAGATGACTTGCTTCTTCCTTTTTGGTGTCTAGGATGAAATCTAAGGGGGAAGTGGAGAAGAAATTCCTTTCAGACTAACACCCATAGCTTGCGTTAATGTAGCCACACTCATGAAATTTATTGTTACAATTAGTGGAGTATTAGTCAAAATTGCTCCTAGTATTAGTCATAAATTGTTCTAAATCAGATTGGGAGGTTATGTCAAAAGAAGGTGATGATAGACTTGGAAAAGATGTGGGAGACCCTAAATTTTTTTCCAAACCATGTTTAGGACTATAAAAAATTGACCCCGAAGATGGGGATGGATGAATTGATTAGATATACATGGCGGAAGGAATAATAATTGTGATAGTAGGAATGATAGCAGTGGCAAGGGTGACAGTAGGAGCCGGTGAAGGTTGTTCAATAGAAACAGTAGGGGGAATGGGGGTAGACATAGTAGTAACAATGGGAGAAGTAATAGGTGGATCCTCTGGGGCATTCTCATGAGGATATACTCATTCTTCCTCATGTTGTTCCTCTTCTTCTTTCCCTTCTTCCCGAATTGATTCCTCTTTTGTACCTATAGGTGGCCCTTTAGTTGTTTGACTTTTACCCCCTTTTACAATGAATGTAATCTTTGGTTTAGAAGCCTTGCTAGAGCTAGACACATATCTCTTATTCTTCATCCTTAGCTCAAATGTCCTACCTACTTGTCCTTTAGGTTCCTCCCCCTCTGACCCAGTGTTAAATGGTTTCAATCATATCCCCTTTTCTTCTAGCCATACATTTGTGTTAGCTAGAATAGGTTCAAATATTTCTCTAATTGATGTCATCTCCTTCTTAGACTTTTGAATCACTGGTAGAGAAGTTCCTGCAATATTGTTCCTCTCATAGGTTGGATCTAAGATGTCTCCATCATCTTCCATTTCCTCTGAAATATCAGCCAAATCAAGATTTTTAATTTTCTCTAGAGTCAACCGGCAATAGTCTAGTTTTCTTATCTCCTCCTCTATTCTATAATATTCCCACACATCTTCAATCCTATGTACATGGGTGTAGGCCTTCTTAATTTTATCTTTCATGCCTTGATAATCAAAACCAAGCCTCTTTTTGTGGGTCTTCATGGTGACCCACTGCATCTCAGATTCCACAACTTTAGCTTATGGTGATGTCAAGATAGAATACCTACCAATTGTGAGGGGAAACTTGAAACCTGGTTTGTGAGACTCCGTCTATTTGTTGTGAACTACCATAATCTACCTACAAAGTTCCATTAGAAAAATCTTGTCACTGGGGTACCTTGGAAGCATGTAAGGATAACCAGCGAAGCAACCAACTCTTAAGTAGGTGAATGTAGGAAACTGCAAATATAGGCAACCATATTTGTTGACCACTACCCATGCTTCATTAGAAACTCTTTTATTTTCAAGTTCAGGATCAAACATGCATAGGAAAGGAGCAAAGAAAGCATCATTAACTCTTCTAAAATGATGAATAGTCCCATCAAGAGTTATCTGAGGATAGTACTTATATACTGGAGTTATTCTTTTGTTTCCCTTTGATGTTAACCCTAGAAAATTACTCATTGCAGCAACAACATACACCAATTATGATGTCATATAGAACTTCACTGAAGTGTGCACCTTTATTAGTTGATCATGAATTGTGTCACTAATCTATTGACCCTAGAAGATTTGTTGCTTTTTCCTCATTATGATCCTGATGCATAAATACATCCAGTCTTGAAAGGTAGATGAGGTGGGAAATCCTTTCACTTTGCTAAGAAGAGTGATCAAATCATTCACTTATTCAAAGAAGTCACTTTGTGGAAAGCTCTTAGACCATCTTGAAACATTTGGCCTTTGGTTTTTCAACCACTTACTTTTTTATCACTTTCTTACAAGTGTTTGTATATTTGTCATATTCTGGGTGATCCCATAATAGTGGGTTAAACTTTTTGGCCAAACTTGACATTGAACTAAACTTTTTTAACTAAATCTTCACTTTTGGACACCTATAGCTGCTAAACCATGAGGAATTTGAAGATGATGCAAACTAGTGGTTTGTGAAATTTTGTCTGTAGATTTTAAACATATATTTTTTTAAAATTTTGGAATCAAATTGCTTTTCTTTTTCAATCTCCTACAAAAACTAGTTTTTAATAGTAAACACCATTTTAAAGAGTGATATTCACCGTATAACACATAAATTTTTTTCTATGAAAGTTAAAATTCTAATTTTTTCGAATTTAGATTTGTAACTACAATATCTAGCATGTTCATTTGGTTTCATAGTGTTTTATTGAATATTTTTTTCTTAATTAAGTTTTGAAGTCAATCCAATTACTATTTAGACATAGGTGGACCATATAACACAACTTTTTTTGTATGTATTGAAATTCATTTTTTTTCGTAGTTGGATCAAGGACATCAATACCAAGCATGTACATATTTATCAGATTTTTTTTTTATAATCTACTATTTTTCCACATGTGTCGAATAAAGAGCTTGATTTTCCGTTAAAAATCTTGTTTAATTAAACTAAAAAATACAAATAAAACCAAAATATATTAAAATTATACTTGATGGAGAGCTCATTTTGAGGACTATAATACTCTAGCTGGGTTTGTCAAGTTGATTCCATTTTCATCCACAACCTGAGCTTCAAAACCCAAAATTTTGCAAAAAAATGCACATGGAGGGGGAGAAGGGCAAAAAAGGGGGGTTCACAACATTAAAAAAAGAAAAACCCATGTTAAAGGGGGTTCTAATGGGAGTTAGTTAGAACCCCTTTCTAGTGAACCCCTTCTAACAAACCCTTTAAGGGGTTCTAGTGAACCCCCCCTTTTAGCGAACCCCCCTAAATTTTTTTGAGCGCCCAAGCAATTTTTGTTCATCAATGCAATTGTAACCCAATTATGTGGGATCACCCTTCTTATGCATATTCCATAGTGATATCTACATATGTGTCAATACTAGGACACAAGAAAGCTTTGTCAAAGAATTTTGAATCTAGCCTCATGACCACATTTCCATTTGCATCCCTAATACTTCAGTCATCTTCATTGTAGTGTGTTGCAACTTGGAAAACAAATTTAGGATTATGTGTAGCTATAGGGAAAGCTTCCACCATTTAAATGTTTCTTTGAACTATACACAACATACCATTATCTAGTGGTTGCTTTTGAGTCCTTCCCACAAATTCAGACATATCGACATGTCTAATTTTAGTATCCTTTATCTCATCAATGTTCGAGGACATTGAAATCACCAGAAAAACCCTTTGGTATTTGTAATTCATGGCTTTGGCTTTGCTTGAAGAAGCATTCAACATCTAAGGAGCAATTAGCAAAGATTTTATCCTTTTGGGGATGTAGATATGAAAGTTTGAAATGCGTGCACAAATAGTTGCATTACAAAGTTCGGTGTTTTTGAGTGTTAGAAAAACTTGCAGGGTCAAAAATACAGTAGTGGGAAAAAATAAAGCTTTTGTGGGTAAAATAACAGTTCAAATGTAATGATGTAGAAGTTTTGAGTAGTTGCATGATTTTGAAGGGCTTAGGCACAATGGTGGCAAAAAAAGAGCAAATTCAAGCAAACTAGCAAGTGGAATGTGAAGGTGGAAATTTTTTGAGTGTTAGCAAAAAAATTGCATTTTGGGTGTAAGGGCATTGAAATTTAACGCCTCTCCAAGTGCTTTTGTATTTAGTGAAAAGGTGGTGAAATTATGCGCCATTGCAGGTTTATTTCATCTTTTATGTAATCGTGTTGAAATTTGATGCCTTTGCGTATTGGTGGGATAAAATGTGCAAGGTCAAAAAAAATTTCCGACCCTACAAATGGGGGTAAAGCTTTCAAAGTGCAAGGTTGGTGAAATTCACCGACACTGCATAGGGTAAAATTCCATTAAGTGCAAAAGCATGAGAAAAATTTTCTTTTGCATTTTAGAATTAATTTTTGATGTAGGATCGATGAATTTTGTCAATCCTACATATTGCAATAAACATCTTAATGCACTGGTGGTAAATTTTACCACTTGTGCATATTTGATGGGTCAAACTATTTTTCAATGTAAGTGATAAATTTTATTGTGCTTACATGTGATCTTAGGGTTTGTTAAATGTTGTGATGGAGAAATTTTTCACTTCAACATATCATAAGATAATTTAATGCATCGTCGATGAAAAATACCGACTTCACATACAAGACCAATGATGCATGGGAAAAACACTAACGGGTTTGTTGGTAAATTTCAACATGAAAGTGCGTAAAGAATAGGTTTGTCAATTTTCAAACTTATGCAATGTGGGGCGTTAATCTTGTGATGCACAAACCTGGATGCTTTGGTTTATTCATGCATTCAAAAGCATCAACCTCTCTAAAACACACAATGTGGAAGATATCGAATTCTAAAAGGCAGATTAACAACTTGTGGAGTTTGAAATGGGTAAACCCACAAAAGTGGTTTACAATTCGAATGAGGAATGAAAACTTGTAAAAAATGACCCCATGCCAAAAATTTTCATTTTGGGGGTTCGAACGAACCAAAAAAGGGTTCGCTTGAACCAGGGTTTGAGCAAACCCATTTAATGCATGTATGGACCAATCGACCAAAAAAATAAATGGAAACCCCTTTATGGAAGGGGGTTCGAATGAACTCTGGTTCGCTTGAACCGCCCTGGTTCGGGCGAACCCCCCCTTTCCCTGATTTTTACCTTGTTCACAAAAAAAATCAATTTTTTTGCACTTCAGAGCTCGGGTTAAAGATGAAAATGGTGGAGACTTCACAAACCCAACTGGAATTAGGTAGTCCTCAGAACGAGCCATCCAACGAATATAATTTTAATATGTATTAGTTTTTTTAGTTTTATTAAACATAGGTTTTTCATCGAAAATCAAGCTCTTTGTTTTGCAAATGTGGAAAAATAGCAGATTATAAAAAAAATTTGAAAAATATGAGTGCACCAGATATTGAAGTCCTTGATCCAACAATTTTTTTGAATTTTGATACATACAAAAAAAGTTACACATTATATGGTCGCGCTATGTCTAAATTGTAATTGGTTTGACTTGAAACTTGATTAAAAGAAAAATATTCAATAAAAAATATCTAACCAAGTGGAAGCACTAGATATCGGAGTTACAAATCTAAATTCAAAAGAATTTGAATTTTATCCTTCATAGAAAAAAAGTTATGTGTTATACAATGAGCGTCACTTTTTAAAATGTTGTTTTCAAGGGAAATGGAAAAAGAAGTGCAATCTGATTCCAAAAGTTTTGAAAAAAATATATTTAGAATCTACAGACAAAATGTCACGAAACTCTAGTTTGCATCATCTTCAAATTCCTCATGGTTTAGCCGCTATAGGTGCCCAAAAGTGAAGATTTAGTTAAAAAGAATTATTTCAGTGTCTAATTTGGCCAAAAATTGTAAACCAGTATTGTGGGATCACCAAAACTTGCTTTGGAGAAACAAAGATCCTGAAAGAAGGAAACCCTAATGGGTTCGCAAGGGAACATAAAATGAAGACTACCAATACATGAAGACAAATAAGATTTAAACTAATAGAGAAAATAGGAAACAAAATGGAGAAAATAAAAACCCTAAAAAGGCATGAACATGAGATAATTTACAAAGAAGGTGAGAAACGACAAACATACCTGAAAGTTGATGAAAAACCCTAACGAAACCAACAAAAAATCCATTCCAATCCACTCACATACAAACTCAAAAGCTCAATGAACGTGCAAAGGAAGAGGGAAGGTAGAAAATGAAATAACAAAAGTAAAACAAAACCAATTTAAAACACCCTCAAATTGCAATTAAAACCCTGCATTAATGGCACTTGTGTGGACATCGAGTTGCAAGGGTGGTGAAAAATGATCCTCATGTATCCTTAATAAGTTTGATAAAATACATGTAGGGGCGTTGAATTTCAGCGCTCTTGCATGAGCGAGAAAAACACTAACACTAAAAATTGAAAATTTGCAACTTTTCCCATTTTGCAAATTTCAAAAAACTGAAAGAGGTTAACGTTCGAAATGACATTTTGAGGTTTGGGACTATGTATGAGGGCAAGTATGATTTTCCTTGTTTTGCATGCTTAGAGTTCATAGGCTACTAAACAGTCAAGTTTTGTAGGGGTTATCCCATGAAGTGAGCACACCTAAATTGGAGGATAACAAGTCACATTGTCAAAATTCACTTTAACCCAACCTTCATATGACGAGTGCCATTTTACGTCGATCCTTGGGTTCCTAATAAGATCATCCTTTTGCTTCCCATAAACAAGGGGGTGAAAGGTGATTAGTTAACTAGGTGAATAATGACTCTATTTACACTAACATTAACAATACATGAATCACAAAGATTGAGTTAAAATTTTATCTCCATTTTTATATTACCATTATGAAAAGATGAAAATAAGTTTCCAAATAAAAATCTAAGGAATAGAGACTCAAGTTCTTATTCATGCAATAATTTTAAATAAATTTCATGTATATTTCCATCTAATTCTTCTTAAGTACACCTCATACTTCTCATCTATCTATCTATCTATCCATTGGATGCATATGAAATATTTCATTAATTATCATTTAATGTTATTTGTGTTATATATTTTTTATGAATATAAAATGCTTTAATAAATTGCATTTAATATGGCAATTACACATTTTTTTTTTAAATTAGTGAATTTGGCCAAGGGGGCCATACCCATAAAATGCAAATAAAAAATAACATGATTTTGGCTGCCCCAAAATGGAGGGCCTTAAAAACACAATGCACCAAATCCATAAACAAAGGTCCATAATAATCCTTGAGGATCCTACAAGTCAAGATCACAAAAATAATCTAATTAGTTTGGAGATATTACTACTATTTTTGGAATGAGAACGCATGTGCATATTGTGGGGAGCATCATTCCCTTTGTTGCAAAATTTTCATACATCATCACAACCATCTTCATTAAGTGTTTTTTTGCTAAGATCGACAGGAAAAGAAGATACAAAGGGTGTAGAGATTTTCCCACACATGCATATGGAAAGTTGTTGACTACTTTCAAACTCAATTAGAACCTTATCTTTTATTTTTTCTTGGCTGGTGATGAATCTTGTTATGCATAAATATTGTCCAAGTCATGTAGGGCCACATGTGTATTTGCATGTTCACCCACAAAACTTTCAATGGTGTGATGGTATGCCATCTTTCCACCATGTGGGGGTCCGATCAACTTTAACTTTGGAGTTAGGGCATTCTAGAGCTATGTGACTACTTTTACAACATCTTCAACAATAAAATGAAAAAACCCTTATAATCTAAGGGCTAAGTCCAATTGTGATAATTTACCTTTAAAATTATTTATGTTGGAAGGTCTTTTGAAGTATCTAGATCCATTAATATATGAGTGAATCTTGTGCACATAAAATCAAAAGATTCATTATTAGTAGCCAAAAAATTGCCTAGTGCATCACTAATAGCTTGAAAGCATGATTCAACCTAGAAGTGAAGTGGGAGATTAGGAAGATGAACCTAAGTAGGCATTACAATAAATGATTCAATGTAGGGATTGAATGAGGGGTGCCATAGTTTTAATATAAACAGATGTTGTCCCCATACTCAAAGAGAGTGTAGGATAATATTTCAATCTCCAACACTGTCAAATACCACAATAAAGAAACCATGAGCATAGGGATACATTTCAAGTTTTTAGATTCCCTAATAGGTTGTTGGGATTCATTGATCCACTAGTGTAGATCAGGAAGACATAACCATAAATGGTTGAACTTGCTAATCAATCCATGCTTTGCAAAGAACTCTTTTTTTCAACTATTTCCTTTTTAACCTCCTCACTTAAGTTTTTTTCGTCGAGCTTGACAAAACATTAGATGGGTTTATTGAATTTAGGGTAGTTGTTATGCTCCCTAGGTTCTGCTTGGGGTTTGTTTCCATTTGTTGCCACGTCCAAGTGTGGCTTGTGTTATGGAATTAACTTACCCTGGGCATTGTTAATAGGTTGAGCCGTGGCATCTAAAATTTTCATCGCCATCAAGTTGCTAAGATGAAATCTGTATAAGTTTGATGTAGAAATGAGGGTAGGAAGCACATCCTTTAACGAAGGATGATTATCCTCCACCAAAACCAATTGCAGAACATTAACACCACTTTCCTGGGTCCCTTTGCCAACAATTGAGTTATCCACCACAGAGGAAAGACATGTGAACTTGTTACCCAAAACCCTTACTTCTAGGGCAGTTGATAGAAACACCATTTTTCCATTTTTTTTTTTTTTTTTTGTCAATTACACATTTGTGATAATGGAACGTCACTTTTTTTTTTTTTATAAAAGGAAAGGGTTTGCATTATTTAGACTCAAAAAATTGAAGGTTGGATTAACATTTAATATGTTACACTATAAATGCTACTAACATAAATATCCACAATACATTTATTTAAAATGATTTGACTTATCTATCTCTCTATTTTTTTTTTGATTGGTATCTTAAGAATTTTTAGTTTGGTTCAAGGTAGGTGAGGTCACATACGAGGGATCTCATCCTCGACATGAACACACAACATTAAAGCAAATAATCCAAACTCACAAGCTTAATAGTCAAGCAAGGACACATGAGCACATCAACCCAACAATGGTTTAGAGCATAATGACAAGGACATGAACACCCACTATTTTAACACACGGTTCAAACTTGTGAGTACATTGTATTAGCGAGGGCACAATATTCGCAATCACAATCACCCATCAAAAGTTTGAATCTTGATGACTACAATAACGATACCATGATTTGACCATCGCACTATACCATAATAGACAACCTATCTAACTTACATAGTAAATTGTAAACATCTTAAAAACAATCTCTTTTAAATATATTTAAGACATCCAATTACTTGTCGGTAACTCAATCAATAATAAATAAAGTCGCCATCACGGGGACACCTCAAAATTCCGTGTAGGCTTTAGGAGGGGCAATTATTTCAGCACGTACTATTAATGCAATTCATGCCTTGCCCATCGTACATAATATATCTGGTACAACATTCAACGCATAGATACGGGAAAAATAAATAGGAACAATTTCTAGGGCAAAACAATCCAATTAGGTGTGACCTTTTTGCATGTCATATAAAAGTAAATAATGATCTCGTGACGAATAAAACGCACATGTATTTACAATAACAACTATAATAATTTCCCTACAATGGCAACAACACGTAATCCCGCCTAGTGACCTAAAAAACAGTTAAGACAGTTTCTTAAGAAAATGCGGATATTCTATTAATCGACTAAACAGCCAGCGGCTCTCACGTTGAATGAGAGAGCTGCCCTGATCCTGACTACGTCAGACTGTCGGGCTCCACCAATCTTGGCCGTATTTGGAGCTGCCCAATTGTTGCGGGTTGTGAGCCTCAGACATGTCTGCCCGCTGCCCATGTTCAGTTGCAGTGAAAAAAACAAACTGATTGTTTACTCCGGAGCCGAAAAAGAAATCTTATCAAATAAGCGTGCAAGTTCACTCACTTTGGAGGTGGGAACTCTTTCCAGATCCAGAGTTTGACATTTTGCAGCTGTCTCGGTAATCCACTGGCACAGAAGATGGTGAAGTACAGAGAAAATCAGAGAAAAAAGCAAAAACGTTTGTAAGATTCATCAGACTTGTCAGATTTTGTCTGCTAGTTTTAGACATTTCAATGGATATTTGGGTCTGGGCTGCCATGTTACGACGTGGGTCGAGGAGAATGAGCTCGTTTATTTGCTGGATTGTGGGATTTGAGTGCATGAGCAATTACTGTGGATAACAATAGCTCTGGTTCTTACAAACAATTAAAAATCCTACCATTTTCCCTGTTTCATTAAATCAATTTTGATAGCTCATGTAATTCTAGAATTGGTGGGAGACGATCTCATTGACAAATTTCCTACCGGAATTAATACTATTACAAAGATGGATGGAGAACGTAGGGATGAGGTCACACAGCCACTCGTGCAAACAGAGTCGAGGTGGGTTGATGGCAGTGAAGTGCAGGAAGAGTGGCTTCTTGAAGATGATGTCAGTAGTAGTACTACTAGTAGGGAGGAGAGCCTCACCAGGCGCAAACTCATTAGGAGGGCTAAAAGAGTGGATTCCTTTGATGTGGAGGCCATGGACATTGCTGGTGCTCATAGTCACAACGATAAGGTATTAGAGTTTCCTTACAACTTGTAATTGCAATCTGAATCTCAATATTTTTTAACTTGATTAGCAAATCTTGGGTGAGGTTATGGGCCACTTTTATTGCAATCTGAAAATCAATCTTTTTTAGCTTGGTAAAATTTGGGCAAGGTTATTTGTCATATTTAGTGCAGTCATAGGTTATGTTTAGATTACATGGCAAAATTGCAATGTATTCTATAACCATTAAGCTAAAATCTCGCAATAGGTATGTTAAAGTTGTGGTTTGTTTTATTGTGATGGTGTGGGATTTGAACTTGGATCATGCTCTTACAATCGTCCCCCATTCATATTAACCTTACATGACAATCCCCTTTACTCCAGATATCAGTTTTCATTGTAGTCTTTATATAGATAAGTCTGAGTGGGTGTTACAAAAATTCCCATTAGATTAAGCAGTCATGGTAACACACTTTCTTTTCAGTCACCAGAAATAAAATAATGCTGAATGCAACTACTATGATATTTCTACAACAATTTAGAAGATGAAATCTTAATCAAATCAAATAATACTGCTCACAACTGCTCAAACATTTGCAATCACAATGTTACTTAGTAGATAATAAGTTCTTTGATAGGTGCATTTGCAAGATTCTGTTTACTCCTATTTTGGTGATGACATTGAACCCCTAGGTGTACGAAAATTTGAACAATATATAATGTAATGTAAGGTGAAAAATTCTCCCTGTTTTAATATGGGGATGCACAATGGCCAGGAGCCCTGCTGGCTAGGCTAGGCAACTACACAATTGTGTTTATAAACATTGAATCAAGCTCCGGTCACAATTTAATATATGAAATCTCAAATCAAAACAATCATTAAAAGCCTCAAGAAATTGTTTCCTTGGTGGGGGTTACCGATTAAAAAATCCTTCATCTTGTGCAACAAGAAGACCATGATCTTATCTTAATTTGTATTAACATTCAATTTACAATCTTCTGACCCATATGTTCTATCTAGTAGAAATCCACAGCAAAGAATTGTCATACTCATTGCTAGTATTTAATATTATAACATTCAACATACTATCTTCTGACCCACATGTTCTATCAAGCAGAAATCCGTTGCAAAGAATTGTTATGCTAGCATTTTATCAATGCCATTCTTTATGTATTTTATGTTGTGCCATAATGCAGTATTCATACCTATCAATCTTGCAAAAATTGTTATAGTGTTACATTAGATAAACAAAAATCATCTATACCTAGATATGGTTTTCTGCTGCTAACAGTATTTAGGGTTTCTTGGATTCCTCTGAAATTTAGCTCGAATTATCCTCCAACATTGCAGTGATACATGGAGTGCATAGCAGCACATCAATTCTTTTCATTTCTTGTATTGATTGATCTTCATATGTTGTGATCTTTTTAAAAATGGTGTCCTCCAGAAGAATTGGTGCAGGGGCAGGGGGAATGTGCAAATATATAGATAGATGTATCCGTGTATGCAAGGATTTTTGCATAAAGTCTTTCCAGATCACAAAGAAAATGTTGGGTGTAGATTAATATCAAATAATAAATTGTCTAGCAAACGAAGGTTTTGTGGTAGTAGGTTTGATTACCATGATAATGACCCATGTTTCTGTAGAGCAAAGTGGCAAAGAAGACATCTCCAAAGAGTACAGTTTACAATTGAGCTAAAAATACTAAATAACCTATGAAGTTTTCCTTACTTCTGGAAAAAGTATAGTGATAAAATTTACCGGAAAGTGTCTAATGGATAAAATGTACGGGAAGTATATAAATTAGAAATATGTGCATTATGATGTCTAAAATTAGCCCATGAATCTATGGGAATTGTTAAGATTTTCTTAAATTTAGAGCTTGTATCTATAATCAGCATTAATAAAGTAATTTTATACCATATGTATAGCTTTTCAGGAATACTACACTTGCTCAAAACTCATACTTTCAATTTCCTTTCTTCTTCCTTTGGTTATGTTCTGCTAGTTGAATACGAATTCCATTATGTCAAAATTTGGATTATATTTACAATTTTTTTTTTTCTAATAAAAGAGCCAGTTATTAAGAAGTTCATAACCAAGTAGAGGTTTGGCAATACACATCCCATTAAATTTCCCTTAAAATAGCTTTCAGCACTTCTGTTGTCAGTGGCTTATAATATACCAAAAAATGAGAAAGTAACAGCTATTTTGCATGCCAAAGTCTTGCTGTTTTTTTCCCTAATATTCAAATTTCCTTTTTTATGAAATTCCTTACAAAGTAGCTATTTTGGCAATTGACAGTGGCTGACAAAATTTCACCTTAGACAACCATTGCAGAATTTGTATTGGTGTGGTCATAGAATTTGGCCAACAAATTGACAGCTAAGGGCTATTTTCATGGTCAAAGTTTATCCCTGGAGTGACTGGTGCTCTTAATCTGCATTTCAGTTCTTTGTAGGGCACGTTTCAGGTGTAACTTGTAAGATAAGGAAATTGAGGCCTCATTGCAGAATTATGCACCTATATTTTTCTTCTTGTCCAATCTCTAGGAAGCAGTGGTCCACAAGGATGCATTCCTGAGGGTCTGGATCATGTCCTGGATGTTCAGGATGTTTCATGGATGGTGGGACAAGGACAGCCTATTTTTTTGGTGCTTTTGGGGATGCCCTGGTGTCCTAGAGATGCCAGGGTGTCCCTAATGACATTCACTTAAAAACAGTCTAGAAATATTCAAAAAGGTCTTAAAAATAAATATTAATTTTTATATATTAAAAAACAGTTATAAAAATATTAATGAAAGTAATGAAAAACAAATGTTAACTTTTACAGATTTTTTAATAATGTTCTCCTGCTGTCCCCGTAATCTGGGAAATTTTTTGTCATACCCAAATCTGTATCCTCCCATCCCCTCGTCTCTGAAACTTGGGGAAACACTGCCACAAACAAACTGCATTCCAAATTTTTTCATGTCATAAGCACACATTAAATAAAATTGGTAATCAACTTTGAATGACAAGTACTATGTTTCCTTTTCATTGTCAAGGTATGACTAGTTTAAATTCAACTTTAAGGGTAGAATAGTTGGAGATGCAATTCTGATTACATGCTTTAATATTTCAATTGAGACAAGAATCCATAGCACAAGTGTAATAAAAAGACAGACTTGAAAATAATCTTGCAAGTGCAGACCACCCACTTCATTGCCTTGACCTTTTATACATAATTTGAGTTTGAGGTGTAGGGTACTGGCATTGAAATTTAGTGCTCATAAACAGTATCATTTGGTTCTTTTGAAACTCAATCTTAAAATAAAAGCTGTCCCTGATGCAAGCTAGAAGCAAAAGTTGCATCAAATAATGTCAAGCGTGCATGACATACTAGCATTATTTGAAATTTTGAAACTTATAAAAGACACACATGAATTGGAGAGAGCTCTTGGTCAAATTCTTTCACAGATCAAGAGGAGAAAACCATTTCCCCAAAATTATTAGAAATGTTAGGACCTATTTTCAAAATCATGGAAGGAAGAAAGAGAGACGTGTAATATAAAAGTTCTGCGTTCTTAACTGCTTTAGACTTACATATTTTTAGCAAAATTAATTCATCTTTTTCTTCAATTTCTCTATACACATTCTTGCATAGAAGGATTTATGTTGAAAGATCTCTCTTGAACATGTAGTCCAAAGTACATATATAATTTCAAATGCATGAAAGTAAAAAGGAATAACTGAAGCAATCTTGCACACTGAAGCAAGATCAGGCCATCATTTTTAGTTGCAAAAGGAGTAAAGTTCTCTCATATTCAGCTTCAAGTATGTACAGAACTTTCCTTGCCACAATAAATGTATGCGCACCACTTGCATACCTCTATAAAATGATGCATTGCTTAATAATGGAGAGATGAGCTGTAACTTGCATAGCTGAATTACAGGAAATTTCAATAGGACGCACCCTCTCTCTGGCATTCCAAACACTGGGAGTCGTCTATGGTGATATGGGGACGAGCCCTTTGTATGTTTTCAGCAGTGTATTCAATGAGGTGCCCATCGAAGGACCAGATGACGTATTGGGTGCATTGTCTTTAGTAATGTACACTATAGCTTTGATTCCTTTGACAAAATATGTATTCATTGTGCTCAAAGCCAACAATAACGGTGAAGGTAAAGAGTTGAATATATTATGTTAACGCTTGGACAAATTTCTCAAACAAAGTGTTTAGAATCAAATGATCAAGTCAACAGTGAGCTGTAAAGTATCTGGGATTGAATCTAAAACCTAGTATGGTACTGCTGCAGGGGGCACATTTTCCTTGTACTCTTTGATTTCCAGGTATGCAAATGTAAGTATGCCCCCTAACCGTCAACTATCGGATGAAAAGATATCCAGTTTTAGGCTCAAGTTGCCCTCCCAAGAGATGGACAGAGCATTACGAATCAAGGATCTCATAGAGAGAAGTTCCACATTGAAAACCCTATTGTTACTCTTCGTTCTGATGGGCACTTCAATGGTAATTGGGGATGGCATACTTACACCTGCAATTTCAGGTCTAATGTTTTTTTTTTTCCTTCTAAATTGGCTTTTTACCTCATTGTTCTTGATTGTCTTGATTTAACTTTTTTAGAAGAATATACTTTCATTCCAAGTGTGTTCATTTACAGCTTTAGATGTAATTCTTATATTCAAACTTTGTTCTTGTGGCAGTGATGTCTGCAGTGAGTGGTCTGCAAGATCAAATTTCTAGTTTTAATCAAGGTAACTCTATTACGTTTTTCTTTGAATGTTAACCATTCTTTTGAATTCCTATTTCAGGGGTGTCATGGGGTATCGACAAGAATACATAACATTTGTCTCCTACATACTGAAACAAGTAGCAAACAGTTAAATTGTCCATTATTTTTGGCATTTCTTTTTGCAGATGAAGTGGTCATTACAGCAATCATATTTCTGGTGATCTTGTTCAGTATACAACAGTTTGGCACTGGGAAAGTAGGATTGACATTTGCTCCTGCACTCTCCATTTGGTTTTTCTCTCTCGCCTCTATTGGACTTTATAATATTATTTCTCATGATGCGACCGTCCTGAAGGCTTTCAATCCAATTTATATCTATTACTTTTTCAAGAGGAACACTGTCAAGGCATGGAGGTCACTAGGAGGGTGCGTGTTGTGCATTACAGGTAATATAAACAACTTGTCTATCATCCAATTGATTATTTCGTGCACTTACTACAAAACTAATTTCAGTGAACTAGGCCTTCTACACCTTCAATGACTGTGAAATTATATATGTATGCAACTTTGAAGGAATGAATGAGTCGATACTTTCTCTGACAAGATATAGGTTAAATGTTAACCATTTTCCTGGAGCAACTTGACTGAAGCATTGAAATAGAGAACACAATTGGTAAACAATGCTTGATTTGTATCAAAATTTTCTACCATGGGCATATATTTGGAAAGGAAATTTCCAGCACATACTTTTCAAGGTCCCATGGATTTACCAAATTAAGGAAAAAAGGAACGCTTAAACTGAAAGTTTGGGTTATTGTGCATCTTTTTTTTTTATGTAATTTAGTATCAAGAAGATTTTGGGCTCTAAAACAGGTTGCAGTTGTGATGCATACCCAATGAATATTAAATATTAATTCCTGAAATATAATAATACTGAGACAGCCATGTTATGCAGTTTGTAATTACAAATTCTATCAATCAGAATGATTCTACAATCATAATATTACAGCTTAGTGTGGGAATTTTTTACAGCATGAAACCTCTATTGAATGAGGATCTGCCAATCTATCTTCAACAAATACAGTGTTTTGCTATGTTGATGTGAAGGTGTGCAAATATGTAGTCATTATTAGTTAATACATTTCAAACAGAATAGAGAAATGAGGCAAACATAAATCAGCATCTTGCACATGATATGACAAGTCATTATTCATTGAAAGTTGAAGGAGTTGAAGAATGGAGAAGACATCAGAGGCTCACCGCTTATTTGCATTTCTATCATTCTTCAATTCTGTTGTGTACCTAGGCACACCTTGTTATTAGATTTATAGTTTATCCCTAGTCCCTAATTTTTGTTCTCAGTTTTTTTATTTAATTCATGTTTTGTCTACATCGGATAAATGTAGGGTTAATCGTGGGTTAAGCAGCTTTCATTCCCTTTTGAGTATATTTGTTGGATATGGGAAATGACCCCAATATGTTCCCTTGTTTCCAAATCAAATATACATACCAATATATATATATATATATATATATTTGATTTGGAAACAAGGGAACATATTGGGGTCCTTTGCCATATCCAACGAAACTGAATTATATATAATCAGAAAGAAAGCAAAGAACTCAGCTTTCTAAAAATTCTAAAGAATCTTAATGAACAAAGAGCTAACTAAGGACCTCAAATTACCCTTTCATTGTGACCCAAAAGGGGGACAATTGTCTGCTACGGACAGGAAAAATCAACAAAGAACCAAGAGCTATTAAGAGTGTGTTGAAAGCAGCCTCCTTCCCTTGCAGGAAAGAAGAGCCACCATTGTCCACTATGAACCCTCCTCAACTGTGTTTAAGGCCTTCAATCAAAGTCTTTCTACTTCAGTCTTCTTTCATATGTGCTTGCTGGGACTGCAATTTGCCTTAGTCCTCTTGGATTCCATTTGTGAAATGGTGAGGATATTTGTAGAGGCCAAATATTTTCTTCTACCTTTTGAGATGGAGCATCTTCTTCAATCTAAAAGTCACTAGAATCAATGTACTCTCCCCATTTTTAGGTTCTTTAGCTGTGCAGTTGTCGCTGGCTTTCTAGGTTTGTGTCAACTTATTCAGAGGGGTAATGTGATGTTACCAGTGAGCTCAGATGGTTTAGAGGAGCCATATGACGCTTTTAGATGTTATTTTCGGCTTCTGGTTTGGGTTCCAAGATCCTTGGAGAGAGCGTCTCTTTATAGTAAGTCACCCAGTCGACTCCGTTTACCATTATTCTTCATCGGGATCACTCTAGTGCAGTTAGTTTTCGATTACGATGCATTCCAACAGTTTCCGTAATGAGTATATTAATGGCTTTATTTTAATTATTTTAGTAAGGTTGCCAAATATTATTTAAAATATTTTAAAAGCACCTTAGTGTTATAGCTTGTTGGAACCAAGATGAAATGTTTTAAATCATGGATGTATTAAACAGGGACCTTGTGTGTCAAATTATCATTATTTTAATAAAAAGGTCTTTTTTGGAGCTAAAGGGGAGTTTAAATTAAAAAGTGAATTTTAAATAGAAGCTTTTGGAGGGTTTGGTGGAAAAAGTATAAAAAGGGGATAGGAGAGCTCATTTGGTTATGCAAATTATTTTACTTTCTTCTTATGAGACCCTTGGTAGTTTTGTGGGATTGAATGATGTTCATCTCAAACTTTTGGAGCATGAAACCCCTCTTGAAGAATATCATCCACAGTGGTGAAAGATCCTCTCTGGTTGATAGCGGATAGATTCATTCAAAGTCTATGCTTGTGCTTCATTTGCATCCTTGGAGATTAATGGTATATTTTCTGGCATGTTAGAGGTTGATATTATATTTCAGTTTGAGAGCATTTGCTGGGTCTAGCTTGGACGCCATGGTCTGAAGATTACAAGCTGGCCGATTTATTCCTCTACTCAGTTTGAGTGTTGCATATTTGCATTAGAGTTGGACGCCAACATTGATTTCCTACCTATATTGGCGTGGATTTCTGAAGATATTAATATTCCATTGAAGCTTGGTCGCCTGGCAATGTGTTATCTGTTTTGTTGATTGGAGACTGAGTTTACAATAGCCTAGGCGTAGAGTTTGGAGGTTATGTTGTTGCAGATGTATGAGCTGGGCGTTTGCATTCAAGGGGACGTGATGCCAACTGAAACATCTATCTTAGTTGCCATTGATAAGGCTGCCTTCTTGAAGGTTGTGGATTGCTAATGAGAGGCGTGGGACATTCTAACCCTAGTGCCATACCTGTATCTACAAACATAATTTTTTGAGGGGTCGTGGGTTATCCTCAAGGAGCCATGAGGATTCGAAAGGGTGCAAACCTGCTCAGATATCCGACAACATTCACTGTTGCAGGCATTTGTTGAGAGTTGGGCGTATATATATATATAAGGGCCGGGTGTGTTTTACTGAGACAAGCTGTTGCTTCAGTCATTAACCTTTACCACAATAGGTGTGGATTCCTTCTATCAGTCGTGAGCCTTCCTTTGGAGCATAGCCAAACTGGTATTTAATATCATAGTTATCATTTGCATTTCTGAGTAGTCATTGCCTCAAAGATATTGTACAGAGAGGCTTGTAACAGGGGTTTGAATCAGTATAATAAATAGACTGAAATTTGTACTATTGTGCATTCATTTTGCTGTCAACTATTTTCTTAGTATGTAATATGGAAGCCCTAAATCTATGTGTTGTAATGGATGAACTTCTCTACTGTTTTGAACAAAGTTATCTATTTGCTGTGGTTATTACATGTTACTTGCAAATCTCAATTCATTGAACATTCAGACAATCAACACGCAATATGTTTGACAAAATGATGCATATGTCAAATTGAAACATCGTAAAAAATGTCATTCCAAATCAGGGGGTGTCATTATAGTGGTATCAGAGCATAGTTTATCCTGCTAGCCTGTTTGGGTTGTGAATCATGGCAGCATTGAGTGAAAAAGAATTGAGCCAAAAACTATTTATTGTAGGAGATAAACTTGATCAGTCAAAAGATGATCTTTTTAGCACTTTGGAGGAAGTGGAAATTTGTTTATACATGGTTAATCAGACACCTTCTCAATTGTTGCAACTAGCTATGACTCCATCGATGCATTCTTTGGTTAAGCAAATGCTTATGAGACATCAGGATAAAAGTGTGACACTTGTAGTCACCAGTTGTCTTAGTGAGATCACAAGGATTGTAGCTCCTAAGGTTCCCTATGAAGATGGCATAATGAGGGAGATTCTATAGCTGATTGTTGAGAGCTTTCATGGGTTACCTGATGATCAAGGCCCTTCCTTTGGTAGAAGGGTTAAGATGTTAGAAGTGATGGCAAGAGCCAGAATTTGTTATCTTCTGATTGATTTAAAATGTGATGATCTTATTCTTCAGATGTTTCAAGGACCTTGGAGAAGTTGTTTCTTACAAGCAAACCATTATGGTCCTAATCATTGATGAATATGATATTATTTCCCAGCCCCTTATGTCTATGTTGTTGGCTATGTTGAGGCAAGAACAGGATTTCTCTACATCTACTTATGAGTTGGTTGACAGAGTGTTCAAACAATGTTGGGGAAAGCTGAAACCTTTCTTGGATATTGAGGACACTAATGCAGCAAAATTTGATGGAGAGATTGTCTTGGAGCACAAGGAATATGTTACAGAGTCTCAAGATGATTCTATGATTATGCATGCAGCTACAAAGGATGAGGATGTGTGCAATGAAAGTGACAAAACAATAGCCTTGAGTACACATTTAGAGCTATCTAGTAAAGCTGATGAAACTAGTGCAAATGTTGGGATGCTTGAGATCATTAATATACCTCCAAATGATGGGCCTATTGAGAACAGATAGGATGAAGCCTTCAAGTCAGCTAATGATGATGCTTCTACATTTAATTTCAGTGATGATGATACATATGGTGCTTGGTTTGAACTTCAAACCAAGCCTATGGAGAGGAATGACTATGATGATGCCAGTACTAGGGAGTTGGAGAGTGATTTATTCACAAAGGCAACCAATCGTGAGGAGTACAGTGAACTCATTTTTTCTGAACAGAGCAATCAACCTTTTAGCACTTGGGATCCGAGTGTGATGGCACCTAAGTATGACAAGGATCCTGTTTGGGATGAATTTCCTTTTGATTGTAGTGTTGTTCTAACTTCATCTCCACAGTTATGCATGAATGATGGCATTGATGGTGTTGTTCTTGATCTTGAAAATAAATCTGATTTCACATTACATGTAGCTGATCTTGAGCAGAGACCTAGTGGCCTTGTTGATCTGGATTCATAGTTCACTATTGAGGATGATAAGGGAGAGGCATAGGTGATTTGGGACAGCCTTGGAGACTTTGATGATAGTTATGAAAGTTATAATTTTAGCATGCAACATAACAACAGTGTACTATCCTTGCCTGAACAAGATTGGAAAAATCAGTTTTTGGTGTCTATGGGAAATGAAGTGCACACTTTATCTAGGTTGGATGACATTAGAAACCTTGTTGAAAAATTCATCTTCATGACACCAAGGAACCAACATGAGCAAAATGTTCTCCTTGCTGATTTGCACATGATTAAAAGTACTATGGAAGGAATAAAAGCGGTTTTCTTACACATGATGCATGATAGAGATGTTGCCTCCAAGTTTGCAAATGAAACTTTGTCCATGACTAAGCAGTTAGGGGAAGAGGTTAGTGAGCTCACCATTGAGCTTAATTCCACAAAGCTTGCTTTGGAAAGTGTCCAAGAGGCACTTCTTGAGGCAAATGATCAGCTCTATGAGGCTCAATAGTTTAGGGAGAAGGAGAGCAAAGAAAAGGGCCAAGGAGATTGAATAGGTAATGGAGGAGCTTGATTGCATTCAGGAGTATGATCTTGTCCATTGTCCCAAGAAATCAGAAAAAAGAGAGTCTAGATCAACAAGAGGATAATTTTCAGTTCATTGATAATCCTTTGTTTGAGGTAGATGCTGATGTGACTTCTGATAATCCACTTTTTGAGTTGGATGATGGGACTACTCTTGGTTGTTGTAATAAACCGGACCAATTATTTTCCAATTTTTCAATAGCAATTACAATGCAACACGCACCCATTAAGGTTAGCTCCAAAACCAAAATGATGCGGAAAGTAACTCTAACCAAGAATGTGCCGAGGAGAGGCGAGCATATGGTTAGAGGATCTTGTGCATGCAGTACTGGAAGTAAACAATGTTGAAAGAACTCAACGCCAAGAATGTGCTTCCAAACCCAAGGTGGGCAAGGAGCTACCATATGGCGGAGGAACTGAAAGAGATGATGCAATGCTGAAAGGTAAACTCAACACCAAGCATGTGCACTCCAAACCCAAAGTGGGTAAGGCGCTACCATTTGGCGGAGATTCTATTGTAAATGATGCAATGCTGAAAGTAACTCAAACACCAAGAATGTGCACTCAAACCCGGAATGGATGAGGTGCTAACATATGGTGCTGAGGATCTAATGCAATACAATGAAGACTGAATAGTGGCCAGTCTCTTCCACTAAGAGTGGGAAATTACAATGAAACTTTGCAAGATAAGAATGATGGCTGAACAGTATTACTGTAGCAGCCTTACAATGTGAGTGAATGTCTGCAAGAACACTATATTAGAGAAAGTAGCAACTCTGCAACTGAGAAGAATGTTATTCCCAACTTCTAATGACTCCAACCTCACAAGACTAACTCCAAAACTGAACTTAGACAAGTTTGATAAAAAAAACCTGATATGCAAACCAACAACGACAAGAACCACTAAAATGCTCACCAAACTCTCAATACCTCACCAAATGACTTCAAACTTGATGCAGGACCCTAAGATGATGGCGACCAAGATAGAACTGTGAAACTACAACAAACTGATGTTATTTATTTTTGCACGAATCCCAAGACAACTCAACAATGAAAAAACCCTCCAAAAGGGCGATTTGACAAGATAAAATCCAAGACTTGCTAATAAAATCTGAAACTCACCAGAGAGGGGCGCCCTAGGGTGAGAATAACATCGGTAAAGTACCCAAAACCAAGCAAAAATCATGCAATGACTTATAAGCATAAATAAAATTCAGCAGTGACTGCAACCAACAAACATTATACTGTAAAAGACATTAGAAAATCTCCAGTGTAAGCTCCATTTGCATTCTCTAAGTGAGAAGTAATCTCTATATCAGCTAGGTGTTGTCTTTCAAACATGAAGTCTGATCCTTGCTAGGAGGTATGCATTCCTCAAAGCTCTTTGCCTGAAAACAATCCAGCAGCATAACAGTATGGTAGACAAAATATGAGAAATGAAGAGCAACTGCCTCCTTATATAGACTTGAGAAGGCTCTGAAACTTCTAGAAGATGCGCCCAAAAGCACATGAAGACAATTTGAATTTTTAAATTATTTTCCCTTCCTCCATGATAGGTGTCCAAGTCATAAGAGAATTAATTCTTTTAATAAAATAAAGCTCTTCATCAAAGTTGGTTCCCTTTCCTCAAGCATCAATTTCAACCTTAGAAATATTTAAATCACCTCCAAGTTGTCTTTTTCATAAGTCCTTTGAACTTATTAAAATTGCAATATTCCTCCAAAGCTAGGCGTCCCACATAAGCATTAAAATATGACCTTATCAATTTTTTAATAATCCAAGCCTTAGCCAATTAAATATTTAAATATTTTACCTCCTCCAAAGGACGCCATCACAAACTCCAATTTTACCAAAAATAACTCCAAGGATGCTGGAAAGACCAACTGCCCAAACTGACTTGCCAGAAATAGCCACTGCTCCTGACTGCCGAACTGCTGCTAAAAATAGCACTGCCAAACATAGAACTTACTAAAAATAGCATACTGCTAAAAATAGTAAGTTGTTCCAAACTCAATTTCTTGCAAACCGGGCAGCTATCGTAACTTACTAAAAATAGTAAGTCTGAAAATTTCTCTGATCCAATCGCATGTCACACCATCGCGAAGCTCTCAGAAAACCCAGAAGGAATCCAGGAACCAAACTGCAAAACATCAACATGCAAGCCTCCAAAAAGCAGCCGAGAATGCAAGTCAATATCCTGTCATGCATGTTACCTCATTGCGAAGCTCTCCAAAAACCCAGAAAGCCCCACTAGACATGCGTCAGAAACTCTAACATGCAAGACCTCAAAACACCTCTTAAGTGGAAACCCTAATTTCAACCTTCGACTAGCCTACGGGTCTCCGGAATAGGCCAACGATCAACAAAACTGATCACTGCCGAGAAGGGGACATTATAGTTGTTGCATCGCATTTGGTGAAAATAGCAAGGTATGGGATCTGTGAGAAGACTCAGAACTTGAGTTGGAGTGTGGTTTTCAACGTAGTTTTGATTTAAATTCACATTATGAGGTGATTGGTTACCCTCTTGGGAGACCACCGGATATGAAATGTGCAAAGGAGGGGGCAAATGAAGATTGCATAGGGAGTGTTGTGACACTAGGAGATGCAATATCTTCATGGGATGAATTGATTTATGGAAACTTCTTCATTTCTGAATTTGAAAGGTTTCCAAATAATGCTCTTGAGCTTGTTGGGAGTTTCAAAGTAGCAGCAAGGAAAGTTTGTTGGAGCTTTCATGGATGAGCTCAATGGGTTTACCAAAGAAGACACAAATTCCTTTGATGTGCATTGTGTTTTAGATGGCGCTTGGAGATGTGATGTGCACCTTTCTAGGCATGCTGGAGATCATTCTTGGTTGGGTATCCATGCTTGGGATCCTCAACAAGGATTGATGAAGTCAATTGAGAACGTAAGGGAGGATCTTTGGAGGTATAAGGATGAAAATTTCAGAATTAATGATGCTGTCCCTCTCTTTACCAGCCATTTGGTAATTCTATTCACTTATCCACAAATGGATGGGGGAGAGGTTTTAAGTAAGGATTCGAATAATGAATAAATAGTTATTCTTGGGAGTTTTACTTGGCAAAGAATAGACCGAAATTCCAGTGTTGAGCTTGTTTTGGGGTTGCAGGTCAGTCACTTCACCTTTGGGTTTGCTCTAATTCAAGGGAGTTCGCATTTTTCTCTTTGTTAGGGAAGTAATAGTTTTCAGTTGGAGGATGCTTGGAGATGTTTTCCAACCACTTCTGAATTATTTTGGTGTTGCTGTTGTCCTTTGCGTAGAGCACTAAAATCAGATTGCACTTCACTGATTTCAGTTTTGAACAACAAACATTATTGTTTACTTCAAACCTTCCTAATTCAGAGAGTTCATCTTATAAAGGTTTGTGATGTAAACATTGACAATTTACACTCAAAGTGGGTTCAGGACAGTGAACTTCTGCATGCTTTGGTTCATCATTCAGTGACCTTTGAAGTTGGAACAAAAAGTGTTTTTGCTAGTCTTCATGGTTGTATCAGATTGGTACAAAGAAGACATGTTAGATCCACGTGGTGTTGTGTTGGTGAGTTTGTTGAACTCTCACAAAAAAATGTTTCCCTTTTTGCAAGAAGATTGGAGGAGTGCACACCTGTAGTTATGACTTTGCATGGTACCTTGAGGAGGTATATTGAGGAGTATGGTTATGGATTGCATTGATATTTCTTCCAATTGCCTGGGATCATGTTAGGTACTGGGATTGTAGTTATGGACATTACCAGGATGCTTTGGTGGGAGATGTTCTATGGTATAAGTTTTAGCCCTTACAGGGAAGTGCAACATGAGCATGATGGATTGTCAGTTATGATCAGAGTGGTGTAGCGTCAGCATGGCGGTTCCATCCTGAGACTAACTTGGAAACCAGGGATTGCATTGTTTTGTAGTTCAACAACTGTTGGGAATGAGAGAGCTAGTGTTGACTTTCTGGAGTCTACTCCCATGGTACATTGGTTTGGTTCTTTCGAAGAGCAATTCTCTTAAGAGTTGACCAAGTTTTTGCAATATCTGATTGCTTTTCCTATAGGAGGTTTTAAGGAGGTCTCTTGTATTGGTACTTTGTAGGACAGTACCTTGGGAAAATGGTGCTACAAATCTTCTAGGTTGTCTTGGGACCCTGGGATCATTCTTGGTTTTACTTTGGATCAGTTTGATGATTGCAGGGTTGTATTGGCATTGCTTGAGGACAGGCAATCTTTGGGAAGGGCGGATTGTAATGTCCCCATTTTTGGGTTCTTTAGTAGTGCAGTTGTCACTGACTTTCTGGGTTTGTGTCAGCTTGTTTAGAGGGGTAATGTGATGTTACTAATGAGTTCAAATGGTTTAGAGGAGCCATATGACACTTTCAAATGTTATTTCCGGCTTCTGATTTGGGCTCCAAGATTCTTGGAGAGAGCGTCTATTTATAGTAAGTCATCAGGTCAGCTCCGTTTATCATTATTCTTCATCAGGATCACTCCAGTGTAGTTAGTTTTTGATTCCTATGCATTTCAACAGTTTCCGCAAAATGAGTATATTAATGGCTTTATTTTAATTATTTTACTAAGGTTGCCAAATATTATTTAAAATATGTAAAAAACACCTTAGTGTTATAGCTCATCGGAACTAGGATGAAATGTTTTAAATCATGGATGTATTAAATAGGGACCTTGCGTGTCAAATTATCATTATTTTAATAAAAAAGGTCTTTTTCGGAGCTAAAGGGGAGTTTAAATTAAAAAGTGAATTTTAAATAGAAGCTTCTAGAGAGTTTGGCGGAAAAAGTATAAAAAGGGGATATGAGAGCTCATTTGGTTATGCAGATTATTTTACTTTCTTCTTATGAGACCCTTGGTGGTTTTGTGGGATTGAATGGTGTTCATCTCAAACTTTTGGAGGACGAAACCCCTCTTGAAGAATATCATCCTCGGTGGTGAAAGATCCTCTCTGGTTGATAGTGGATAGATTCATTCAAAGTCTATGCTTGTGCTTCATTTGCATCCTTGGAGATTAATGGTATATTTTTTGGCATATTAGAGGTTGATATTATATTTCAGTTTAAGAGCATTTGCTGGGTCTAGCTTGGACGCCATGGTCTGAATATTACAAGCTGGTTGATTTAATCCTTTACTCAGTTTGAGTGCTGCATGTTTGCATTAAAGTTGGACACCAACATTGCTTTCCTACTTGGACTGGTGTGGATTTCTGAAGATATTAATATTGCATTGAAGCTTGGTCACCTGGCAATGTGTTATCTGTTTTGTTGATTAGAGACTGAGTTTACAACAGCCTGGGCATAGAGTTTGGAGGTTATATTGTTGCAGATGTATGAGCTGGGTGTTTGCATTCAAGGGGACATGATGCCAACTGAAACATCTATCTCAGTCGCCATTGATAAGGCTGCCTTCTTGAAGGTTGTGGACTGCTAATGAAAGGTGTGGGACATTCTAACCCTAGTGCCATACCTGTATCCGCAAACACAAGGTTTTGAGGGGTCGTGGGTTATCCTCAAGGAGCCGTGAGGATTTGAAAGGGTGTAAACCTGCTCACTTATCTGCCACCATTCACTGTTGCAGGCATTTGTTGAGAGCTGGGCATATATCTATATATATTAATATATATATATATATAAGGACTGGGCGTGTTTTACTGAGACAAGCTGCTGCTTCAGTCATTAACCTTTACCACAGCAGGTGTGGATTCCTTCTATCAGCCGTGAGCCTTCCTTTGGAGCGCTGCCAAAGTGGTACTTAATGTCATAGTTATCATTTGCATTTCTGAGTACTCATTGCCTCAAAGATATTGCACAGAAAGGCTTGTAACAGGGGTTTGAATCAGTATAATAAATAGACTGAAATCTGTACTGCTGTGCATTCATTTTGCTGTCAACTATTTTGTCAGAATGTAATATGGAAGCCCTAAATCTGTGTGTTGTAATGGATGAACTTCCCTACCGTTTCGAACAAAGTTATCTATTTGCTGTGGTTATTACATGTTACTTGCAAATCTCAATTCATTGAACATTCAGACAATCAACATGCAACATGTTTGACAAAATGATGCATATATCAAACTGAAACATCGTAGAAAATATTGTTCCAAATTAGGAGGTGTCATTATAATCAATTTGTGCTAAAGGTTCAGTCTCCAGTGAGTAAACATCTTCATTTGTCACCGTCAGGTCAACAACGGTGGGAGACTTACCTTCAGGCTGAATTGATCTTCTCAAAGGAGAATTTCTGTCTGGTAGCCAGATCATTTCATGTCTTCTAACATCCAAAGGGAAGATCTATGCTGAAGGAGAAATTCTGATGTTACTTTCCACAAATTCAGCGTTAGGACATCCTGCATTTGGAATTCATTTCTTTGTTTGAAAAGTGGAAGAGCCCAAGGGAAGCTTTCAGGTGCATTCGACCAATTTATACCCATTTTCTTGCATGAAAAACATCTTAACGAAAGGACTTTGGAGTTGTGATAAATTGTGATCTAGAACCTTGTGAAGACATCTTAATGGTGTGAAAGATGGGCTTGGCTAGTTCACTATCACACAATCCCTCACAAATTTGGATTTAGAAGTAAGGGATTCTTCATCAAGTCTAAAATAACTCCTACAATTTTTGCCAATTTATTAATAAGTTCAGGATCTCACATAACCAGTGGAAGATTACATAGACAGGTCCATAAAGGCACCCTAGTTATAGGGGCATTGACTGGAACAAAAAGAGGAGACAAGGGGCAGACAAAAACAGTTTAATTGCCAAAAAATTAGGGACCATTAGTCCACATTGCATCTTGATCTTCCACGGTTTGAAAAGTGACCAAGAAGAAACCATTTTCTAGCAAAGAAAGAGAAGGCAAAGCAAAGTTGCTCCAAATTGAAACCATCCACGACATTAATTCTTCAAAAGTTGGTCTTTTACCTAAACAATGACAAACTAGAGATCTCTTGCCTGAATTCCCTTCCATATAATTGTTGTACAAATACCATCTATGATCAGATCAGGCACCCCTCACCCAAAGACAAAGGAACATCACTCAAGGATAAGAAATCAGGGAAGCCTTGCTTCTTTGCAAAATTAGAGGACCCAGGGCCATGTTAGATGGGGATGGCTTTGACTTACACACAATCATAGTAATCTCAATCCAGGCTTCTTCATTACCAGTCTTTTGGGAAGAAAGAGACTCCTGTTGTTGTGCTACCATTACAATAGAAGATAGGGTTACTTTGTAGAATTTGTGCTTTACAAAAATCACCACAAAAATGGTAGGTATTGCATGCATTTCTGCATTCTTTGTAAACCCTAGTGACCACTGAAACATTGCACACAAATCAATCTCTGTTGCATCAAAAGTTGAGGATTTAGAGAGGCCTAGAAATTTGGGGTGCAATAGGAGTTTTCCATTTAAGGGAATTTTGAAGCATGGTCATTGCCCTTGGAACCAGTAGCTGATCTGACCCTGTGAGCAGAAGTATTTGCTGAGTTTGGAGTGAATTTTTCCTGTTCTACATCCTCTTCACCTGTCGCTGTTTGTGCCCTCACTACGCTCTTGCTCCCACTCATTGTTGCCAATATTTTTAATTATACTTGTATACTTAATATTTACACGTTTTATTAATATTATGTTTATGAATGAATGTTGTAGCTTTTGAAGTTGAAAATTGGTAGAATTATTGGAAATACTAAATTTTTACAGTTTGATTTATGAATTGTTAGCTGATAGTTGTTGGTTTATTCCTGTCCATTTTCCTAATTTCTATTTTGCTACAAAAAAGCTAACAATTAGCTACAAAGGTTAGAGGAATAATGTAGTACTATGGAAGTTGCATTGTTCAATAAAGTGAGCTACGAAAAGGAGTAGGTGCAGTAAAATACTTAACCATTTCTGCAGAAAGGAAGTTGTCACTGCTGTGGAAAGGTGGCGTTGTTGCTTCTACTTTGGAAGTAGTGTAGCAACTATATCACTTCCACTGTTGCAAAAAGTAGGTTGTTTGTCATTGGTACGGAAAGATGAGTGAAGTGTTAATTTTGTTTGTTGTGGAACCTATCATGCAATTCAGATGCAACTATCTTTTCTTAGCTTCTGTTATAACCGTGTATCAGCAAGAGGTATTTAGTAGGAGGCTGTGGCTGTGAGATAGAGGACAATTGAGGAATCCAAAACAAATAGTAATTGGTTGCAGACAAGTCAGAAGAGCATCAGAGAGAGGGATAACAATCTTCAATAGCTTGCATGGATCCACTCATGGTAGCAATGCGATTCACAAGCTGTTCAATCAATTAAATGTCTGGTTATCTTCAAGTTGGCAAATGTAATGTTAGAAAACGAGGGGATTTAAGTGGGTTTGTTTTCTTAATTAGTTGGGGTTGTTTTTAGAGGAGATTAATATTTAGTTTTGGACAATTTACGTGTATAAACCAGGTGACACCAGAGTATAGGCAACAAAGCTAAGTTAAAAGTTTTATTCAGATCAGCTTTAGAAGAGGATCTGATCTGAATAAAACTTTAGATGCGATGGTGAATTCATTTAAGCATTAATTAATTTGTGTATGGGAGGAATTCGCCCATCACATCTTTGGTAAAAGGGTCTGCTTGTGGGAATGTTGTCCAGTGGATTTCCTTCCAATTAGATAGGATTTAGTTTAAGCTGCATCTTGAGTATTATAGTTGTGTGATGAATTTAATTATTGCTGCTTGGTGAGTTTAATTTTTGTATGTGTGCAATATTTTCTTGTGATAAATCATAAAGTTGATTTTTTTTATTTCAATCAGGCGTGAATGCCATTATTATATAGAAGTATTGTCAAAGACAAATCCTACATTTAAGAACATCATCAATGGCAGATTATGCACATGAATAGATGGCAAAAATATTAAAGGCCCTCATCAAAACCATTACTAAATTCGACTTTAGGGGTTTAATCATTGTTCTTGGATTACTGGCCTATATGAAAGAATCATCAATGGATCTACCTCTACAGACCACTCAATTCATTGACCATGGTATGCAGACTTCCCTGAACATACTCACCATCATGGACATTGGAATTAATGGCACTTAAAGTATCCAAGTGGTCCTCTAGAAAACTTCTTCTTCATTCCACTTCATGTTGTAGCTAGAGCAGTTGGTTATTTGTATTGTCAAGGTGCTCATGAATTAATATGGTGAGGTTTTGGGTGGTGGGTCTACCATGGTGATTGTTTTTAAAGAAATTGAACCAATTTGTGTTCATTTCCTAAAGAAGTACAAGGACACTAGAAGAAGCCTCCTCCATAGAATCGCTTCTTGGCAAGGGACCAAAATTACTAGAAGGAATTGGACTAGCATGATCATGAGTGACATTTAGTTTCTTACATGGAGAGTGCTCAGAAAAATAAATTTTCATTTGCTTTGGCCTGGTAACTAGATGGAATTCTTGCCCCTTATTTGTCTCATTTTTGTTGGAATTGGCATGAGCTAGGCAATCACTTGACAATTCTTGATCTAACTTGGAGTTGCCAATTTGAAGAATCTGCTTTCTTCAGAAATTGGAAACAGGTGATAGTTGGGAGAGGCTCACAGAAGCATCTAAAACAATGGGAGAAACCACCCGGTGAAGTTAAGATTCAATGGAAAAGGGGGAGTGGCATGCAATGGGTTGGATATGCATTAGAACTGTTGCTAGCATGAAGGACAGCAGAAAGGGACAGCAATTTACAAGAAATCAGAAAAGAGAGATGTGTTGGCAAAAGGAGGAGCATGGGAGGGGTGCAAAGAAGGAGACAATGCCAAAGACTCATGCAAGGGTGTTGAAAGGTATGAAACAGGGACCAAAATGATGCAAAATAAATACTACGAAACCAATTCAAAAATGCCACAGTGAATTTGCTGAAGATTAGCACTTTTAATTTGTTGAGTACAAAAAAGACCAAAAACCAAAGTTAGAGTGCAAGGAGGTGTCACCTTAACACATCATTAAATACCACATGGAGCAGCCAACAAAGAAATTAGAAAAAACATCAGGTATGCCTAAGAGAAGGATAGATTAACTAAAAGAGGGAAGAGAAAAGTTAAAATTCATCATTAGCAAAAGAAAATACCATAATCTTGGCACGAGAAAGAAGGGAAAAAGAAACATCTACCCTAGAAGCTAAGTCCTTCCAATCAATGGGGAGAAAAGATTAGCCATTTCGAACCAAGTGTAGTTTAAAGGGCAAAAACGCATAAGACCGAGGAACTCAATTGGCCAAAATTCAAAATAGGAGTAATTCTATTATTAATCCGCACAAGCATTCTATTTATCTTCATTGAGGATTTGAGAAAGCTAATTAAAAGTTTTTGAGTTGAAGTGTAATGTCCCCATTTTAAGCATAATTGATTTGTGAATAATTAGTCTACTTTCCAAAATATTTCTTAGGCTGATTGGTGGTTTAAGTGAGAACTCCAAACTTTTTGGAGTGCATAGGATTAATCTAGCAAAGTTGTTGTTCATGGCAGTGAGCTCAGTTGGTGATGTGGATCCCCTTGATACTTTCGGAATTGATTTTCGATCTTTTGGGAGCTCTCCAAACTTTTGGGAGGAGCATGCTATTTTTAGTAAGTCACCTAGTTGCCTTTGGTCATCATCATAAGTCTTTAGTATCACATTGGTATGATTAGAATCCTATTTTTATGTCATTTGGATACTTTCCACAACTCGAATAAATTATTAAGTTAATAAATAATTATTCACTTAAGTTGTCAAATGTTGGAAATATTAAAATGACAACTTAGTGTAATAATTCATTTAAAAGGTGGTTAAGTGTGCTTCAAGTTGGACACCTCGGCACAAGGGAGTCTTTTGCATGTAATGAATTATTTAATTTGAAAAACAAAGATTTTTAGGAAAATGCAATGAAAAAAGTAAAAAAAGGTTTTTGGAAAAAGCAATGAAAAAGAAAAAAATGTCTTTTTTCAAAAAAAAAACAACGAAAAAGAAAAAAAAGTTTTTTCAACAAAAGTAGTGAAAAAAACTATAAAAGGTTAGCCATGTTATGTTATTTGCTTTTGCTATTGGAGAGAACTTGAGTTCTTCCAAAATATTTTGAGAATGAAAACCCTCTTGAGATTACTAGTTTGAGGGACGAAAACCCCCTAGCTAATTAGTGTGATTTCATCTAGGAATCACTAGTGAGTTGCAGAGAGGAGTTTCGGTTTTTGGGGTTGCAATTATGGAGGTTTTTGATGTGTTTTGAGTTGCAAATATTGGTGTGTTTTCTATTTTTAGCAGTCAAGCTGGTTTGGGGCCAAGTCCTTCCTAGGTCTTTCCAAATAGTTTGGCATTGAGATTCTGAGGTTTGGTGGAGTTGTGATGCATTTAGTGGTGCTGTACTTGCTGTACCAGTACCATATTAGACCTGCACAAGTCTGATATCAATTTCCAGACTGATATATTCTTCTTCCAGCGTGTTGTGGGGTTTGGGTATGCTCTAAGATGTTATTTCTCGTCATGATCGATTGGTGGTGTGTTGGGCACAAGTGGAGGTGTTTATCTCGCTGTCTAGCCCTGTTGCAGTGTGTTACAAGTTGATACCAGATCTGCAATCTACCATATTATCACCTATCTAAGATATTCTTCTTGTTGGGTTCGTGATTTCATTGATTATCCATGTTTTATGAAGTGTTGCAGTAGTTAATGATGTTTCATTGCTTTGATATTTCATTGTAAACACTAGATGGTAGTACCACCAATGAGTTTGGGCCTTTCTCATTGATTTATGTATTTACCCTGTAGAATAAGTGGAAAGTTGTTGGACTTGCTTACCGCATTGAACAAGTGGAAGCATTGTATTTACTTATCCCACTAGTTAAGTGGAGAGTTTGTTTTTGCTTACCCATTAAAAAGTGTAAGTGCCATGTTTACTTACCTCACTAAATGAGTGGTTGCTTTGTAATCTGTAAGATGCTACTTATGATTTTTACAAAAAACAATAACAAAACCCAAATTTGTGCGATAATATCCCATCCAAAAGTGTCAAGCAGTTATTTCAGAATATAAAGAAAAAACACATACTTTAATCTCAACACCAAACCAGACTTTTAGTGTATGAAACCATAGACTGATTTGATGAATTTAGCACAGATAGGAATTGCAAATACTTGGATTTGTAGAAAAGATCACCTTTCTGTAATAGAAGAGTGAAGACAAATGAAGTACTTACTATTTATAGTAAGTCATTTTGGAAACAGGTTAAAAATAGCAAATCAGTTGCATGCGTTGATGTCCTCCGATCTCCCGTGTGCCCTGTAACCAGCACTATTTGGACTTGAATCGGAGTGGGGTTATGTTGGCGGGTGTATATTTTAGCTAGAGGTTTCATCTGTGGAATGCTTAGGCAGAACTGAAATGGTAAAGTCTTAGGCTCCAACTAGTCGTCGGAGAAGCGTGGTCTTGAAATCATTCAATGCCTTCCGAGGAAGAATCAATCTCTTACCTAAATCACATCCCTTGTGAAAATTCAAAGCGTATGAAAATGGGGCGCGTGAATTTTCCCTAGCTTGAGGCTACCGACCCCAATGAAGAGTCGACAGAATGCTGAGAAAATCTGAGAGTCTGTAAATATACTTTTGGCCATAATGCTTCAAGGGTTTTACCTGTTTAGAAAATCATAGGCTAGAAAATGTGCAAATTTGGGCTCCACTTCATTAAGCCTTCTTCCAGCTCATTTTTTTTTTATTGGTATTGAGGTCACTTACACTTTGGCAATGGCCCATTTACAAGCTAATTTTGGCAGTCAAATCATCAGCATTCTTCTCACCTCATCTTATGCGCCCAGAAAAATAGGGAGATAAAAATTCTAAGTGTTGAAGTTATCCTCCTCACCCATCAAAATGCGCCCATGCAGCAAATGGTCAAAGAAGTCAACAATTTTCATCCTGTAGCTAGGCCAAAATGCGCCCACCTTGAGAGCTGATAGCAGGAAAAATGGCTAAGTATAAGACTTCATCCTGCACCACTAGCAAAATGCGCCCACTTCTAGCTAGTGGCATGCAAAATAAATTCTAAGTGTCAAGCTTCATCCACCTCCATAGGTGAAATGCGCCCAAGCATGCTGAGAGGACAAAAAGTTGACTTTCTCTTCCCCCTTTTGAATGCGCCCAAATAGAGGCATGTGAAGACAAAAAAAATGAAGTTCAAGAGTCACTAGTAAAAGGCATTGGAAGCTTATCCACCTCACTATAAGAAATGCGCCAAAGTTTGAAGAAAAGTCAAAGAAGGTTGAAGTCGCTGAAAATTTTCATCCTAATACATGTGAAATGCGCCCAAAGTGCATGAAGTTTAAAATGAAATATTGCTGCTGCGTGGAATGAGTTGAATATTCACCTTCAAGTGGATGTGCGCCATGCAAGGTGTGAGGTAAAGTGGTAAGGCGTTGAAAGTGTTAAGTGTAGAAAATATGTAAGGCGTGGCTAGTAGCTTTTGCAAGTCAAAATTGGCCTATGAATGGAGAACAATTTGTTGATAAAATAATATGCTAGGCGTTGGAAATTGCCAGGTGGGTATAAGAGGGCGTTGGAATTTAAATCCTCCATTGATGAAAAAAATTTCTAAGTGAGTTGAAACATAAAAAAATTTCTCACCACAGGAGGATGAAATAAAATTTTCTAAGGCAAAATTTTCAAAAGTGCTGAGTGATTCAAAAATTTTCTAAGGCAAGGAAATTTTCCTTATGAGAAATATGCCCAAGTTGAAATAGTGATGAAATTTCCTAGAGCACGAGCAGGACTGCCAGTGAAGAAGTCCGATGATGCCAGAAGGATAGATTGACAAAAAGATTTTTTTTAAGTCAGGGCAACAAGACATGCTCACAGATGTGAAGAACGGGATTAAATTTGCTAAAAAATATTTTCCAAGGTGCAAAATTCAAGAAAATTAAATGAACTTGTCGTTGTGTACCCATGTGATCGACGCGTTGTTTAAGGAAATTTTCTTCTGGGTATTGAAGATTTATCGAAGAGGAGTTGATTTTAAGTCTTCCATGCTTCGCTGCGGCCTTCAGAATGAAGATTTCAAATGGGCACCAGGTTGATAAATTTTCCTAAGGGAAATTTAAATTTTTTCTAAGGCAAAGTAAAGAAAATGTGTTTTCAATGTGAAATCCTCCGGACGATGAATTTGAAAGGAACTGCCTAGGTGAATTTGCTCAAATTCTTCGTGAAGATAATCTTCTTGAGCCGGAGATGAATAAAATCAAAATCGTCAATAACCCAGCTAATGAAATGAATTTCTCAAAGATGATACGCCCTTGAGGAAGATGGGTTGAAAATTTGGCTAAGGCATGAAGAATTTGAACGCGAAGTTGGCTAAGGAAAAACGATGAGCCCTTGAAGATCAAAGCATGAAAATCAGGTAAGTAATGTGAATTTATATTATGGAGTGTTCTAATGCTCTTCTCCTTGCTTGTTTTGCAGGAGGAACATCGAGGCCAGGCGGTGATGACTTAAGAGATGAAGCAAATACTCCAAGACTACATTTCAACCTCGAAGGAAGAAGGTTGCGAAAAATGACTAAGTGTTGGGACTTAGTGACAGAGAAGGAGCGTTTTCAAAACTCAAGATGGAGAAAAGAATGGAAGCTCGAGCGAAGTTGAAGAACAACGTCAAGAAGAAAATCAAGAACAGTGTGAACGCGTTTCAAAGATGGAATCTTCTAGAAGGATGATGGAAATTGTGGCTCATTTATTACCCCACTCCTCTGGGTGGCGGTTTTTAGGGTGAATCTTGTTTAGGGCTGAGGTGGCACAATCTGGGCCATCCAGCCGATTGTAATTTGAGCCGTTCGTTGGACTTGGCCAACTATAAAAGGGGGAGTCCCCCTCATTTGTACCTCATTAGAAATTAGAATTAGATCAGAGTTAGGATAGCAGAGAAGGAGTAGAGAACAATTAGATAGTTGATAGTATATTTTAGATTGAAAAGGAAGGAAAGTCTTCCCTTTGAACACTTTGTAAGAAGTTGTCATGAATGCTTTCATAATAAAAGAATTTTCATTGATGGTGATTTCTTCTTTGTTATGAATAGTTGTTGAGGCTTCTTCGTCCTTCCAATTCACGTAGCATCTTAAAGTAGCTTAAAGTAAAGTAGATTTCATTACATGCAAGTACTTGGTAATTGTGGAATGTGGTGCTCGATTTGAACAAGACTTCGCTTGTCCATACCACTAGCGGGCTCGCTGATGGTGGGTTCGCCTTGCGTGGTCAACTGGAAATTTGTGAAACTTAACTTTGATTATGGTTTATATGTTGGCATGCGTCGTTGTGATGGTGTCTTCATGCTAGATTGTGATTTGAACACCTTGAGTCACTCCTCTGAAGATTGCACCAGTTTCGTGGAAGCTGTCCGAAGTGAGGCAAAACGGAGCTTGGTTGAAGCTTGTGAGAATTGATCGCCATGTCCCACGCCTTAGAGTAGATTAGAATTTCTTAGGCCCTACACTCATTTAATTTCAGTCCACTTCTGGTTAGGATTAGGAAACTTGTGCTTACTTGCCAAATCATTTTAATTACACGAAAGCCCTTAATTTACTGTTTGTTGTCAGCTGTCGAACAATTGTGTAAGTTCCCTTGAAATACCAGCAAAACACATCGAGCCAACTGAGGGTATTCTATTGCATGAAGGAACCTTGGAGTTAAATGTATGATCTATCTCGCAATCTTAGCATGCAGGAAACTTTGTTCAAGAGAGGATAGAGTAGCCGTTGGCAACTTTATTCTGTGTTGGTGTAGTCGCAAAAACCACGTCAACAAAATATTGGTGCGTTTTCTATCAAGTTTTTAGAGTTATTGCTGGTTTGGGGGTGCCAAGTCCTTCCTAGTCCTTTCCAAATAGTTTGGCATTGAGATTCTGAGGTTTGGTGGAGTTGTGATGCATTTAGTGGTGCTGTACTTGCTGTACCAGTACCATATTAGACCTGCACAAGTCTAATATCAATTTCCAGACTGATATATTCTTCTTCCAGCGTGTTGTGGGGTTTGGGTATGCTCTAAGATGTTATTTCTCGTCATGATCGATTGGTGGTGTGTTGGGCACAAGTGGAGGTGTTTATCTCGCTGTCTAGCCCTGTTGCAGTGTGTTACAAGTTGATACCAGATCTGCAATCTACCATATTATCACCTATCTAAGATATTCTTCTTGTTGGGTTCGTGATTTCATTGATTATCCATGTTTTATGAAGTGTTGCAGTAGTTAATGATGTTTCATTGCTTTGATATTTCATTGTAAACACTAGATGGTAGTACCACCAATGAGTTTGGGCCTTTCTCATTGATTTATGTATTTACCCTGTAGAATAAGTGGAAAGTTGTTGGACTTGCTTACCGCATTGAACAAGTGGAAGCATTGTATTTACTTATCCCACTAGTTAAGTGGAGAGTTTGTTTTTGCTTACCCATTAAAAAGTGTAAGTGCCATGTTTACTTACCTCACTAAATGAGTGGTTGCTTTGTAATCTGTAAGATGCTACTTATGATTTTTACAAAAAACAATAACAAAACCCAAATTTGTGCGATAATATCCCATCCAAAAGTGTCAAGCAGTTATTTCAGAATATAAAGAAAAAACACATACTTTAATCTCAACACCAAACCAGACTTTTAGTGTATGAAACCATAGACTGATTTGATGAATTTAGCACAGATAGGAATTGCAAATACTTGGATTTGTAGAAAAGATCACCAGCAAATAATAGAAGAGTATTCGTTTGGGTTTGTTACACGGTAAGTTCTGAACAATATCCCTCATGCATATACAGATTTCTGTGACTTGATCGAATGGAATCACCTCCGGATCTGGTGATGACGCCCTGTAACCAGCACTATCCTGGACTTGACAAATTTGACAGTGGTTACTGTTGGTCGGGTGTATGCAGTTACACTAGAGGTTTCGATCTGTGCGAATGCTTCCGGAAAGATGATGACGCTGGTAAAGGCTTAGGCTCTGAACTAGAAACTCGTGAGAAGCAGTGGTCTTGAAGGGGTTCAATCGCCAGATATAGGAAGTATCAAATCTCTCCACCAATTATCACATCCCTTCACTGGAAGCTCAAGTGCGTATGAAAATGGAGGCGCTACCAAGATGTGGCCAGAGCTTGAGGCTCAGCCATGGTGGGATTAATCGTGGTCTTCGCCCAGCTCCCGAAGACTCCTATTGCATAAACTAGGCCAGTGATGCGTCTCGCAATCTGCAAGTGAATGAAGGTCAAAATTCGATGTATGTGGATGCTTAGAACAATAGGCTCCAAGCAAGGTTTCCGTCCTACCTGGAGTGCAATTGAGCAGAGGTGATCGTCCCTGCTAAACCATCGCTTATTGTTCCAAATCTCCGATGATGTTCACTAAGCAAAGATCTCACATAAGTACCATCGCCAACCAAAGGTTGGCCAAACCAGATTTAAATTCAAAAATTATACCTTAGCGCCAACTATAAGGGTTGGCTAGATAAAATTTAAATATTATTTAAAAATAATTTAAATTTATTATTTATTATTTATTATTATTTAATGATTAAAACTCAGATGCTTGTGGTGCTCAAAAACACCTTTCCCGCCAACAAACTTGGAGCATTCAAAATGTGGAGACATGACAATCTCCCTTGCTTGGATGTTACTTGCCTTCAAGCAACTTCAAATTTGGATGTTCAAAAATCTCCACACCTTCCCATGTTGCATCCTCGGTAGGGAGATTCTTCCATTTTACTAAGTACTCAGTTTCACAGCCTTTTCTTCGTTACATCCAACATCTTCTCGGGCTCAAGGATCAGTTTGCCTTCGTCATCAAGAGGAGGCAACTCAATGGAGGGTATAATCTGCTGTCCTAGTGCCCTTTTTAGACATGACACATGGAAGACGTTATGAATTCTGCTGCCCTGAGGTAATTCGAGCTCATATGCAACCTCCCCAATTCTCCTCACGATTTGGTAGGGGCCATAGAATCTAGGCTTTAGCTTTTTTGCACCATTTCCCTTGAGGGTAGACTGCCTATATGGCTGCAACCTCAAATAAACCATATCATTAACCTCAAAAACCCTCTCGGTCCTACGCTGATCCACATATAGCTTTTGTTGGTTTTAAGCACGTTGCAAGTTCACCTTGAGTGCTTTCAAGATGTCAACATTTTGCTGCACCATATCTCTAGCATTTGGCACTTTACTATCTGCAAGGATCAAGTCCATGAAAGAAGTGACACCATATCCTTAAAGTGCTTGGAAAGGAGTCATACCAATAGACATGTGATGTGTGGTGTTGTAGAAAAACTTCCCTAGATGTAACCATTTTACCCAAGCTAATTGCTACCCTGTCACATAGTTCTTTAGGTATCCCTCAATCCATTTATTCACTATTTCAGTTTGCCCATACATTTGAGGGTGGTAGCTAGTGCTGGGAGTCAATTCTGTATGGGCCAAATGAAAGAGCTCTTGCCAAAATAAACTGATAAACCTGTGTCTCTGTCACTCACAATGTTCTTTGGCAACCCATGAAGTGATCAGAGCAGAGGTGATCATCCCTGCTAAACCTTCGCTTATTGTTCCAAATCTCTGATGATGTTCACTAAGCAAAGATCTCACATAAATACCTTCGCCAACCAAAGGTCAGCCAAACCAGATTTAAATTCAAATATTATACCTTAGTGCCAACTATAAGGGTCGGCCAAATAAAATTTAAATATTATTTAAAAATAATTTAAATTTATTATTTATTATTTATTATTATTTAATGATTAAAACTCAGATGCTTGTGGTGTTCAAAAACACCTTTCCTGCCAATGAACTTGGAGCATTCAAAATGTGGGGACATGACATAATCAACTTTGCTGAATAAGTGTGTAGTGTTCTTTCCTTTCAATTATATAAGCACTTCACTAAATAAGTGAGATTGGTTGGCTTGCCACCTAGTGCATTTTCTTTCCAGTTGCAAGCATTTCAATTAATTGTGTAGTCTTGAACACTGTATGCTCTCACCTTGCCTATCTCAGGAATTAGGTGATCAAAAAGTGGAAAGGACCTTGCTTTGTATCTCATTTCAGCTGAAGTTATTTTCAAAAAAAGAAAAGAAGGGGTGATTATTACATGATACTATTTTTATCTTTAGTGAATTGATGAAAACCTTCCTTGACACTCAAATTAGCCAATCAAATCAACAATTTTATTTTCCTCTCCTTATGTGAAGACATCAACATTTCTCAAAATGACCAAGAAGGCTCTTTGTCTTCCAAAATAGGTTCTTGATCCTTTGATTGAAGCTATTACCTTTTCCAAATCATTTCAAACTAATTGGCAATTTCATTCAATTATTAGATTACTAATACTAAAATTAATGCTGAATTTGAGACTTAACACTAGACCATTTGCTTTGACAATATTGTTGGAGTTGGTTCTAGTAGGGTACCAAAAACCACCAACTCACCCTTATGATCCTTGAGGATAGCCCTACTCTTAAAATCCTAGATTATTCTTAGTAGCAGCATCAAAGTCAAGTTTATACCATCCTTTTTTAGGAGGACTACACAAGAAATATGTCTACTTTTCATAAAATTTTCTAATCTTAGGCTAGTTCTTGAGGATGACCAACCTAGTTGGGTTGGCTTCTTTATTCTTGGTTGAAATTTGAAGAGAGTAGCTTCAAGTAGCCCAAATCTTGTCCTAATGTCTTTGCTTCCAATTAAAGATTCAATTGTTCCTTTCCAACCAAATCTTCCATAAAATTGTTTTCGATTCCAAACTCCATAAGTCCTGTTGTGACCTTTTCACACATCGCCCCATTCAAAATGGGGACCCCCTAATTTTTGCTCCATTCTGGTCTTTTGGCTTGGGTTTTTCTCTCTGTCTCTGTCTCTGTCTCTTTTCTGATGTCTGCCTTTCGAGGATTGTGCCATCTTTGAGCTTAAGCGTAAAATTGACCAAGTCACGAAAATTAGGGTTTCATTTTTCCGGGTCACCGGGTTGAATAAAGTGAACAAATTGAAAAGCAGAGCTTAACGTTGTTGTGGGTGTGTTTTCGGCGGGCTCTCAAAGTTTTCATCGGTTCGAGATACTTACTATTTTTAGTAAGTGTGAAGTTACAGGCAATTCGTCAGCATTTTCGAAATTCCGAAGTCACACTGCATTCAGAACACACCAGGCTACTACTCATGCAAAAAATTTGCGAAAAAGACAACTTACTATTTTTAGCAGTCCAACTTCCGAGACAAATTTCAGGGTTCAGATGCAGAGTTTTTCTTTGCATGTTGGCATATTCCTTCTGGGTTTTTCGAGACCTTCGCGATGATATAACATGCAAGATGAGATGACAACTTTCAGAATTCAGCCTTCCGAGGCTATTTTTAGGGTTTGCATGTCGGGGTTTCTTTTGCATGTTGGATGATTCTTGATGGGTTTTTCGAGAGCTTCACGATGGTATGACATGCAAATGAAGATGATCACTCAGTAAGGAACTTACTATTTTTAGCAGGTGCGTCCCGGCGGCCGCTTCCCAGCAGTTCAGAATCACGAGCTGATCGCAATGCCACGAAAATGAGAGCAAACAGAGATCATTTGATACGCATGCAATGCAAATTAGGGTTTCCAACTTCAGAGCCTGAAAAGAAGGGTAAAAAGTCAAAATTTTCGAAAACCGGTGTAAACCACCGCGATCAGCATCCTTCAGGCTATCTGCTGGTAAAATTTCAAGTCAAACGGAGCACTTACTATTTATAGTAGGCCAGTTTGGAAACAGGCTAAAAATAGTAAATCAGGTGCATGCGTCAATGTTAGCCGGCAGGCCACGTGGTGAGGAGCGCCTCATTAAAATTTCAAGTTAATCGGAGCAGTGGAACTACCAGAAACAAGCAGTTACTATTTATAGTAAACCACCTTCAGAAATGGGCTAAAAATAGCAGGTCAGCTAAAAATGGCAGTGTCGATAGTACAACAAGATCATAAGGATGCAGTGTGCAAAATTTCAAGTCGTTCCGAGCTTCAGAGATGCAAATTCAAAGGACTTACTATAAATAGCAGGGCATGAAGGCTGGCGAGAACGAGAAAAAATTTCTAAGTCTAGAACTCTGTCCTGCTGCCATGGCAAAATGCGCCCAGATAGATGAGGAGGCATGGAAAATTCCTAAGGGTGAAGCTCGTGCACCACACAGGCCAAAATGCGCCCAAGCTAGAGAAAGTCAAAGGAAGTCAACGCCTTTTCATCCTTCTGCCTAGCCTAAATGCGCCTTCAAGGCAATGCCAAGCACAAAAAAAATTCTAAGTATGAAGTTTATCCTTCATCAGGGGCTAAATGCGCCCAAAGTACAAGTGGTCAAAGGAAAGTCAACGATTTTTATCCTGTAGGCATAGTGAAATGCGCCCAACTTGAGGAAGGAAAGTTGAAAATTTTCTAAGTCTGAATATCCTCCACCACCCTCAAAATGCGCCCATCCTTCTCAAGGGGTGAAATGTGCCCAAATTGCAAGAGAGTCAAAGTGGTCAAACATATTCATCCTCCTCCATAGGCAAAATGCGCCCAAATGCATGCATGTCAAGACGAAAACAAGGAAGATGAAGGGTCACTCCAAGGCGTGGTTATGAGTTTCATCCACCAGCTATGCTAAAATGCGCCCAAGGAGGAAGAAGTCAAACAAGTCAAAGATTTTCATCCATCATACATGCCTAAATGCGCCCTAAAGAGGTCAAGTAGAGACAAAAAAAATAGAAGTTGAAGAGTCATCCTCTTGCCTAGCTCAAATGCGCCCAAATTGAGGTGGTAAAAGTAAGTGCAAGGTGGTAAATGGAGTAAAAAGTGTTGAAAATACCTCAAGGCGTGGTCAATACAAGGGTAAATGCTAGGCGTGATTTTGAATTTCCTCCTCAAGTGTTAAATGCGCCAAGGGTGGTGAGTACTGAAAGGTGTTGAAGATATTTTCCTAGGCGTGATTTTGAATTTCCTCTTCAAATGCTATTTGCGCCCAAGGTGGTAAGTGTTAGAGATTTTTTTTAAGGCTTGTGAGGTGGTGGAAATAAATTGCTAAGGCGTTTTTTTTCCCCAGTGTGCTATGCGCCTTAAGTATGAAATAAAGTATAAGATGAGTGATGGGAATTTTTCTAAGGCGTTGGAATATTTTCCTAGTGTGGAGTAAAATGCAAGTGGTGAGTGAGAAATAAAATGTGCTAGGCATGGATAAAAATTTTCCAAATGAAGTTGATAAAATTTCCACCACTGGCGAATGAACCAAAATTTTCTAAGGCAAATTCTTAAAGTGCAAGATGATTTAAAAGTTTCTAAGGAAAAAATATTTTCTCCCTTAGAAAATACGCCTGGAGCTCAAGGTGGTGAAATTTTTTCTTCTTGGAACGTCGGCAAATTTTCTCAGTGATGAAGTCAGAGGACGGATGATAATGCAGGATGAACTCAAATTTCTCAGGTTGGAGCAACACAGGATGATCACAGGCGAAGAATGGATTTAATTTGATAGAATAATATTTTCTAAGGTTCAAAATTTAAAAATTAAATGAACCCGTTCGTTGGGTACCCATGGATTCGAAGCGTTCGAAAGAAAATTCTCTTCTGGGTACTGAACATTCGCGATGATAGATGGATTTCCATGTCTTCCGCACTTCGCCAACACTTTTTCAGTGAAGAATTTAATCAGTGCTCAAATTGTGAATTTTCCTAAGGGAAAATTTAAAATTCTCTAAGGCAGGATGAATAAAATGTGTTTTCCAAAATGAATTTCTCCGAATGATGAATTCGAAACGAGTTGCCTAGATGATTTTGATTGAATTCTTCAATAATGAATTTTCCAGAGCTGAGGAGGAGTTTTATTCGAATTCAAATGACAGGGCTTCGGCTGGTGAATTAAAAGGATGAACTTAAATTAAATTTTTCAAAAATAAATTCAAAGATGCCAGTCAAAGTCAAGTTTCTAGAAGAGCAAGATTCCTGACATCTAGAGACAAGTGTCAGAAATACCAGAGAGGGAAAATTCGAATTCTTGAGGTGGAGTAGTGGAAGTTTAATGCACTGGCTAAAATTGGCTCCTTCTAGAATTCAATTTTGAGCTATAAAGTGAAGAAGTTTCTCACTTCCTTTTCACAGCTGAGGAGAATTCGACTTGCTCTGAAGTTTGAAAATTGCTCAAAGAGGTTCGAAATTTTTGCTAAGTCAAAGAGTTGCTGAGTTGAAGGCGTTGAAAACTTGCTATTGCTGGAGTTCGAATTTGCTGAGGGCGCCTTGAAGTGAAGGTATTTCAAATTGTCTAAAAGGTGCGAACTTGCTGATTGATGGTTGCTGGTATGAAATACGAATTTATAGAAGTTCAAGTTGCAGATTGGAGTTGCTGAAGAGTAGTGAAGTCACTGAAGTCTACTTAGAAATTCTTCTAAGTGTTGAGGCTCGAATTTATTGGAGAAGAAGTTGAGGTTTGCAAATAAGAAAAGTTATTGCAGCTTCTTGAAGTCGACTGCAGCCCCTACACAATGTCTTATTTTATTTTATAAATTAATTGGCTAATGAATGTTATCGTTTGTAGATGGCTGAGGCAAGGGCGACTGGCAAGGACAATGGTGCATCCAGGCAGGCTGTGATTAAGAAGCTGAGTAAAACATTCATGCCAGAATCGAAGTTCATTTCAAAGTTGGGCAAGTTGACGGACACCAACTTGGGCTCCGTCAACCTGGAGACCTTCAAGAACAGGATGTTAGTGATTGGAAGTCATCGGCCTTCGACCACTTCACACAATATTGTTCGAAGTGGGTTATATGCAGCTGCTGGTTTCCCACCAGCCATTCAATGCTCGGAGCTGATGATGGAGTGCGCCAATTACTATGAGAAGGATCATCGGTCAATCATGTCACCAGATGGCCAAGTACTAGCCAATCTTACTCCAACAGCCATTGGTGAAGCTTTCGGGATCCCGGTGCACAGGAACATGGTTTACAAATTCAGAGAGCGAGCTGAGCGAATGTATGCATCTGCATTCGAGAGATGCACGGAGACGATTAACACTCATTGGATGAGCACTCCCAAGCCTTCTCGTACAAAGTTGCCGAAGCAGATCATAGCGGAGGACTTGAAGCAAGAATATTGTGACCTCATTATGATGCTGAGCAGGGTTGGTGGTTGTGCACAGTCATTTATTTTCGAGCCTTGGATGTTTTACTACATCAACCTCGTGCTAGAAGGGAAAGATTACGTCAATTGGGCTGAGATGATCAGTGATAATTTGCATGAGCAGCTCCTGAGCCTGAGAAGAACGAAGACATTTTACATGAGCTCTTACATCATCTATATGTTGGCTCGTATGACGAAGTATAGAGGAATTTCTTACAAGGAGCGATTACACCACAGAATCTCGAGGGAGGCCCAAGAATTGATTGGAAGGTATGGGTGCTGGTTTATACAGTTTCCAAGGTTTTCTTATATTAGGCTGCAAGGTTTTTCATCGTACCCATATAGGTTGCCTAAGTACCCAACGGATAGAATATTAATGCTAGAGATATCTAGGCAATTGCTTGCCTATGATAAGATTCAAAAGAAAAAGAAGAAGGGAGGGATTGAATTCCCAATTGTCATGGGCAACTCGGATGAAGTGTGTCCCTCAATACAGGCAGCTAGAGAAGTTGAGAGTGAACTTCAATTTTATCACTTTTCCTATCACACCAGCCGACAGCACTATGATCCACATCACAACATCAAATGGGTACTGTCAGAAGAATTTAAACATAAGGCAACTATTGAGGATTATTGGGCTGATGCAGCAGATGAGATTGAAGTCAGGAAAAGGATGTTCTCTCGGTTGCCAATTACTTTGATCAGGGAGTGTGAAGTTGTTCCGGTTCCAGACCAGGTGAATGAGGATATGGATGTTGTGCATCCAGACTGTGCAGTAGTGAGAGATACCTCACTTCCGCTCCCAGATTGGTCAGAACCAGAGGTGGCTGATTTGGACACACTGTCTATCCCGGTCTTGACATTCACTAGGGCATGGGTTGATAGGCGTGTAAACAGGTTGAAGAGTAGGTCAATTGCTTTGACTTACAATTTGATGGGAGATCACAGGACACCCACCACAGGCAGGAAGAAACAGATCACACGAGGTCCGGAATCCAGAAAGAAAGAGCTAGTTCGACAGGATCCCGTTCAGCCAGAACCTCCACGAGTTGCAGTTGAAACACCCACGCCATTGGAGACACGTTCTCCAAGTATACAAGAGGTGTCTTTGTTTGCTGATCAGAGGAATGCATTGAATCAGGTGCAAGTGGTACAGGATATTAATCAGCCTCCACAGAGAGAGTCGGTTGGCCAGAGCGTCAACGCACCTATTAGGGTTGATCAGCAGGATGATGAGGGGACTATTACTGACCCTCAGTTTCAGCAGGAGTTAGAGGCGGCTTTGAATGATGATGATGATATAGTTTCAGGAGACACTCAGCCACTTGAGGATGATGAGCCTCGCCAAAATGATGAAGAGGTCGAGCAAGTTAGAGAGGTAGAAGCACAGGAGCAGCAACCCTTCGATATACAATACGATGTGCCTGATTGGCTTAAGGATAGGATGAGGAGAAGCCCCAGTGAGGAGATTGATCCAACAGTTGAGATGGAAGAATTTTTGAACAGGATCAGTGCACCTCCACAGAAGAAGGCAAGAAAATTTTCGAAAATCTCCACTGAAGGGGATGGCTCTCGTACCCTTCACGTTGCCGTGCCTCAAGTTGATTGTGACCGAAATGAAGCAGTTCCTGAGACTTATGTGGTCACGACTTTGGATTTGGGACGCCCCACTGGTGCGCAGATTGTCGAGGAGTGTGATAACTCCTACCTTGCCCTCAAAGATAGGTTATTCAAGAAGGAAGGAAAGTATAAAAGGTTGAAAAGAGAACACAAGGCCTTGATTGGATATGTACAACAGTTGTCTCGTTCTCAAGGGCAGGAGATTCCAGCGATAGAGCCTCCAACAGAGATACCTAGAGAGTCAATCAGTGGCTTGGTGGAGTTAGGAAAAATGGCACAGGAAGCAGACAAGTGGGTCACAGGAGTTCGTGCTGAGACAGAGAAGTTTATGGAGGACCTTGCTTTTGCTTTTCAGCAGGCCTCTAGTATTTTGGCACGGATGGAGGCGGTTGATCATGCTTGGGGCGATGCTTCTATCTATCAGAGTAGAGTAATTCAGTGTCTTGAGGCATTGAGGCATGTTCCGTTGCGGTTGCTGATTGATGGAGGTGTCATTCAGGAGAATGACAGATATGATTTCTCGAGATGGTATTCTTCAGCGATCACGGGACGTGGTTTGTTCGACGCGGCACAGGCGGATTCGGCCAGGGTACATAAGGTTATGGCCAATTGATGGAGTTCAGAATACTTTCGAGGCCATATTTGCCAGGCGGTTGAGTCCAGATGAAGTTACTGTTGATAATTTGAGGGGTAGGCTGGTACCTTTCTTTTCAAAGGTGAAGACCTTCGTACAGGATGATTTCGAGAACACCTCCACCTTCTCCAGTTTGATTCAGAGCACACAGGATTCCTTAGTTGCTTGGAGAAAATCTTGCACACGGCATGAGCATTCAGTCACAGTATTAGAGTTTCAGCTAGATTGTGTTCCACCCATCTCAATTCAGGAGGTTGAGGCTGTACTTGGCGGATTTGTTGAGTTTGCAGCTAGGGAGAAGGAGAACGGGAACGCACTGCTGGTCGAGGATCTTCTAGAAGACTGATTGTGGGCATTTATTGCCTTTACTATTTTTGGGAGTGAGTGGGAATCTTTGATTCATTTAATGTACCACTCCCCATTCTGGCAGTTTTTAGGGTTAGGGCTGAGGTGGCACGATTCTAGCCACTCTATTGATTGTAACCCTAGCCGTCTTTTGGGACTTGGCTAGCTATAAAAAGAGGATTCCCCCTCGTTTGTAATTATTAGAAATTAGAAGATTGGAATAGAGATTAGAATCGGAGTTGAGTTAGAGCTTAGAGGCTAGAGAGTAGAGCATTGTAGACATTTTGCATAGTGGAGAAGAAAGAAAGTTTTCCCTTTGAAAACTTTTGTGGAGATTGTTGTGTAACACTTTTCATGATAATAGATCTTTTCATTGATGGTGGAATTCGTCTTGTCATGAATAGCTAGCAAGGTCTCTTCTTCCTTTCGAATCCAAGTAGCTTAATTTTCATGCAAGTAGTTTACTTTGATGTGTGGTGTTCTATTGAGGTAGCTTCTTTCTATTCCATACCACTAGCGGCTTGTTGATGATAAGTTCGCCTTGCGTGGTCGACTGGAAATTATCTTAAGTTTAACTTCGATTGTGATTTGTATACTTATATGCGTCGTTCTGATGGTGTATGTATGCCAAATTATAATTTGAACATCTTTTGCTATCCCTTTGAAGATTGCACTGATTTTGCTGAGGCTGTCCGACGTGAGGCTAGGTGAAATTCGGTTGAAGTCTGCCAAAATTGAGCTCCATATATCTTGCATTTAGAATAGAATATAAGTTTCTTAGGCCCTACACTCCTTTACTTTCTGCATATTTTTGGAAAACGAACTATATTGCCAAATCCCCTTCAAAATCATCTATCTGTTGTTAACTGCAAAAAGTCTAAACAATTATGTAAGTCCCCTCGTAAGAACACAGCAATACACATCAACCAACTGAGGGTGTTCCAAGTATTTCGGAACCTTGGAGTTGAACGTGTGATCTATCTCGCAATCTTAGCACACGGAATACTTTGATCAAGAGAGAACGGAGTAGCCTTCGGACTATTTTGTTCTGCTGTTTGGTGCGGTCACAAAAACCACGTCAACAAGTCCCAAAGGATATTTAGGGAAATTGGACATTACCATGATTCAAAGTTCTCTTTGAAATTCCCTCCAGTGACCCATTTGAGATTAAAGCTGTCTAGGAAATGGTTCCAAATCCTTTTGGAAAAATCACAATGCAAGATGAGGTGAATTACCTCCTCTTCTTAGGCCCAACAAAGAGGGCATCTGTTAGGACTTGAGAAACCTTTTCTTTTAAGGTGCTCCTAGGTGAATATCTTAGCATGGTAGACTAAACACAAATATCTTGGCCTTGAAGTCCTGATTTTCCCCCAAGGAAAGGAATTAGAGATTGCCTCCATTCAGATAAGCCATTTCCAATACCATTCTTTGATGGCATAAACTTTGTTGCCATTATGAAGCCACCCAAAAAGATCCTCTTTGTTATTCCAATTAGGTCTAAAGTCTCAAAGAAGGGTAGAAAGCTATAGGGAAGAATCTTTAGTAGTCCTTGATAGATCTAGGACAACATTCCAAATCCTAACTTGCCAAAAGTCTCCTCATTTTCTGTCCAATAGTCCTTAAATTTGGATCCCCACCTATCTCTAGTTGGATAGTAAGATTCTAAAAAGCCCAATTCTTTGAGAGGATGGTTTGTGAGCTATCATTCCTTCTAGAAATCCATCTTTCCATTTTGAATACTCCAAAAACCATAAGTAGCTATGAGACCTTTAGCCATCTTCATCCCTTCCCATATGACCTATCCTTTAGGGTGGTCATCACTAGATATAATACCTCTAGGATTCTGTTAGCATTACAATTCTCACCTCTGGAGTGCGTATTGGCAACAAACAGCTATGCACAGTATTAACCGCTCTTCAAATTAGAAGGGGAAGCTCCCTCTTTTGCTAATATGTGTAAAAAGTAAAGTATTCTAAATTCCTATCTTTTTGACTCAGCTGGTAGAGGCACAAGGTTAAGAAACCAAATACATTGCAGCTAAGGTTCTCTCTGGTTTTGCAAATCTTAACTACAACTAGGCTAATGCTAAAACTATCCTATTTCCTCAAGAAAAACAGAGCATGAGGACTTAGGAGCAAGTGGGAATGGTTGACAATAAACTTTATATTAGGATTCCCAAGGAGGTGGAACACCTATCCGAGGTGTAGGCTGAAAGTAGATTACTGGAAACAAACACTAAACGAAAATCTTTATTTCTAAATTCCCAAGGAGGTGGAACACCTATCCGAGGTGTAGATATGAAAGAAAGACTATTAAAAACAACGTCAAACGATAATCTCTATTTCTAAATTCCCAAGGAGGTGGAACACCTATCCGAGGTGTAGATATGAAAGAAAGATTATTAAAAACAAATAAATCTAGGACAACAAATTGCATGAAGGAACTAAGGCACAATAAACAATCAAACCAGCTTTATATTAACAAAGTGAACCAATACATAATAGCAATATTGCATGGCAAGGTGGGCACAACAATTTGTTATCACAGTAAAAATTGAAATACAATGAGCAAGGGTGCTCTTATTTATAGAACCTCAAAGGAGTAGGGAACCCTAAAATCTTCTTGAGTTAACAATAGTCTTGCAAGCATGCAAGATTTATTACGAAGTCTAAATGTAAGCAACCTAATAGTTAATTGGAAAAACTACCTCAGTTAACTAATTCTAAACTAAACTGATTGGACTTTGCTACATGCAAGTCTTATTTGATATGAGAATCAATTGATAACTAACATCAGTTAACCAAATCCTAACTGAAAGTTCCACCTCCATGAAATATATCCCCAAGGATGAGATAAACATGCATGAAATCAGCAATCTAAACTCAAGAGTGATGTTGAGTTGACTGCTGCCTTTGATTCTATCCTTAGGAAAACTGTGGGATCCAACTGTCTGTCTACTCCAAGCCGTCATGAGCAATCATCTCCTCCAGGAAATTATCAAGTGCATCATCTTCAGGTACTCTAATGCTATCCAAAATGATAGATTGTCTGCTTAACGCCTTCTCTCCATCCTTGATCATTTTCTGACACTCTTTGACCTCTTCATCTACCTTGTTGAAACTTGTTGATATCACCGAGCAATGACTCAATTTGGACACCATAGGATCGCCATCAAGACCATCACGAACCAAACTCTAGAATTCGGCTTGCACAACATCGAGATCAATGTAGGTACCGTCTTCATGAAGATAATGGCACGGGATCTGAGTGACAAATCCGCTTACAAGTTTGAGAGCACCAGTAACATCTTCTTTGATTCTAGCCAATTTTTTAGACACTCTTTCATAAGTTTCTACTTTGAAGAGGTGTTGTTCTCTCCAAGCAAAAAGCTTTTTTTTATCTTAATCTGCTACAATGACATCATATGCGACTACCAATTGAGAAATGAGGATCAAATCTCTTGGTTTTCCCTTTGCCATATTCAACTCAAGCTGCTGGAGTCCTTGACAAAGATCATGAGCATTGTACCTCAATTGATAGAACTCTGTAAGAAGGTATCTGCCCGCAACAATGAAATCTTTGATCCAGTTCTCCAAAAGCCTTCCATGATTGACTAACTGACCCAACTTTTGTTGATCTGCAGGGGTTTCTACAAGCTGAGGAAGAATAGCCGCCACACTTGAGGTCCCATGAAGAAGAGTTGAGATGTATCACCGCAGCTGCTTATTTTCAGCCTTGAGGGCTGCCTTGTCTTCACCGTCCTTCATCACCCACTCAAGATTACTTGCAGCAACCTTAAAGAGGCTCACGTCCATGTATTGAGTGCTTCTACCAAGGTTAGCTCTGACGAAGGTGAAATCATCAACTTCAACCTCATCCAGTCTCTTGGCCTCCGGCGGTGTGGCAACCTCAACAACAATCTCTGCCTCAAGATTCTTTTCTATGTGTATTTGTTTCGTGATCTTCTTGTTTGATGTGTCATGGTAGGGATTGCCAAACTCAGAAAGATCCAGCTGATAAGAAGGCTTTTTCCTTCTTCCCAAAGTCTTCTCAAGCCAACATGAGTGATCAATGTTAACTTCTCTAGGCGAAACGGCTGCAGCTGTGTTGACTCCTGGTGAATTAACTGGCATTGAAGCTTCACGAACCGACGATTTTGACTCTGAGTCAAACTGAATGGGAGGTGACTGAGGACAAAATGGCGAACCAGGAGATGAAGACTCGACATTAGCTTGTACCATTGGCTCTACTAGAATTTTTGGTACCTTCTCGATCTGTTCTCATTGATTTGTGCTTCCTTTCTTCGTTTTTCCACTAACCCTGACACCTTCAGGTGGATTCATTATGGCCTTAACTTTAGGTCTTAACCTTGATGTAGAAGGTAGTGAAGAAAACACCACTGGTGGCTCTGCAACTGGAACTACCTTTCGTCTCCTTTTGTTGTCCAAGAAATACATGCTAGTCTTGACAACTCCTCTTGATAGGTCCTCAACTGAAGTGCATTCTCTGGCGTACCAATCCGGTTGTTGAAGCGGCTGGCGAGCAATTTGATCCTTGATGAATGTGCTAAGTAACACCTCTCCGTCATCATCCGACAAACCTTCAATGTCTCCTGATAAGAAATCAACAAGCTGAGGAAGAGTGAGTTTGCAATAGTGGCGCCTGCGTACCTCAAATTCATCCTCGTAATTGACCCAAAAGTCTTCAAGTGCTTGCCTGTGTGAATGGCTTCGCTCCAACCGAGCTGGAAAGAGACCTAAAGGATCATAGGAGCGCTTTTCGCCGAGATACTTGAGATGGAGTTTTGACAACTTGTTTCTCATCAACTTGCAATCGGCTGCTAATTTGCATTTGTATATGCCCAATCCACATGGAAAAGTGAATGCTTGCTTGTCATAACGATACCACTGTAATAACCCCTTCCAGATAGAACAATAAACAACTGTGATATACTTGTGCGCTTCTAGAGAAAACTTCTGTGGGTTTGTACTAGTTTGGAATTTTATGATTTACGTGTGAATGATTACATAAGAAGCAAGGTTGCAGATCATTGAATTAAGAGAATAGTTCTACTCAATCAATCCCAACATGCAGTACTACAGTTTGGAGAATTAGAGAACCCAGAACACAGAGGATATTCATCTCATTGGTTTCCAACAAAATAATCTGGTGCAGGAGCACCTACACCCTTAATGCAAAATGTGATTTGGTGAAATGTAATAAGTTGCATCAAGGTGATCATAGAGTGGGTCTAGGTGAGTTAGGGGGTGATAAAGTTTTGGTTTATGTTTAATAAGGTCTAAAAGACCATTTGCTATGTATTTAGATGTCTAGGAGTTATTGGAGATCATATGTCAAAACAATCTCAAAAAGATATAAAGTTGTCAATTAGAAGTTGTTAAAAATGCAGTTTAAAGGAAACTTAAGAGTTTTAGAATTTAAAAAGTAGTTATGTACGTTGGATGGGTAGTTTTGGATGGACACATGTATTTAAAGCCTTCAAAGGCTCGAACAACAGGTTGCTGAATGATGATTTGAAGATCTCATATCAATATAACGTTCATTTGGCTGCAATTTCTCTGTTTTTTAAAATTTTCTGTGCTTTATCTCCTCTGTATGAACCCGTACAGTTCTTTATTGCTCGGAGATTCTTTGCAACATGTTCTAACATGTGTTGACTCTCATATGAACCTATTCTGAAGGCTTAATAAAAGCTTTGTGGGAGTTTTTCATTGTTTTCCTGAATCTGACTGGTAAAAGCTAGCGAGGTATTGTTTTGTGATTTGATTTTGTAAGTGGCCATTCCTCCTATTGTCAAACACTGTTGCTCGGAGGAATGGCATGTTAAGGGGTAAGTTAGATGTTTTTCCTGGTTTTGGTAGGTTGTGGAGACCGGTTGTGAGATTGGGAGTGCTGCCCTGGGGTAAATTTGTATGAATTCCATGTGAAAATGGGTTATCAAAGTATGGATTTGAAGAAATGTTGAGTCTATGGTTCTTGTGTCAGATTATTGAGTGTGTGCAGGCTATAAGTAGGGTGTTTGAAGCATTGGTTTGGTCGAGTAAGCCCAGGAGATAGGACTTTTAATAAAACCCTTGTGTTTTGGTGTGTGAATGGAGGGTTTCATGGTTCAACATAGTGGAAGTCTTGAATCTGCAAACTAATTGTGAAATTTGATGTTTTGACACATAACTCAAGACTGTTTGATGTGTTTTTGTGAAGGACAGACGTTTAAGAGGGACCTCCTTTGGAAAAGTGGGCTAATTGGGTAGCCTAGAGTAGGGCAGGAGTATTGAAAATCCAATTTGGTCCAAAAGAGTCTCTGTTGGTTTCAAGATATGTTGTGTAAGGCCTTAAAGGGTATCTAAATCCATCATTTATTTGGCAAGTCATTTGTAGAGTTTGGGTGAAAAGTCCCCTAAACCGGGTCCTGGTGGTTACAAGGGCAAGCTTAAGTAAATGTTGATAAATGAAGAGTTAAAGTGTTTTGTCTTTGAAGTTTGTTTGCTGATCAGTCATTTGACACCTTGTGAAGTCTAACACCCCTGTATTGCATCATAATCATTTCCAAAATTTATATTGCCTTATATTGATGTTCGATTTAGTCTCAATACAAATACTCAATCATAATTTCCAGAGCAACTCTATTTTGAAATGCATTCTCCATTCAGACAGACCACTACAGAGTAGTATATGGTTCACAATATACAGGAAATGATGTATAATGAGCATACCCGTTTACTTGCAGACCAAACTGATGGCAAATACCAAGTGTGCCTAATATCACAAGGACTAGCTAAGCCACCACAATGCTCTACAAAGCAAGCAATCCCGAAATTAGGATGGTATATTGGATTAGCACCATGATATGTCAACCTTCCTTAAACCGTTTTTGCAAATGATGGTTCCTGTCATCCATCTTAATCAGATATGACTTGGCATCTACAATATAATATGGCTTGACTCTCTTTGGATGAGACCTTCTGCCAATCAGAATAATGAGACTCCTGAAATTATGGAAGCGCTATATGTATGTTGTGGTTTCACCGTGTATTCCTCCTCCTAAGATTTCCAGCCAGGATATGAAGCGCCCGCAATAGACATGTACAACATTGAAGCCCATTATCAATATTATGATGTGTAATGTCCCCCTTTTCGGGATAGTCTTAAATCTTGTCTTAATCCCTAATGAATTCCTACTCTTTCACGTCTTTCTTTCTTAGCTATCTTCCTCCCTTTTTTCCTACCATGTCCTCCTCTGGAAAACGTTGAACTCTTTATATTTCTGATTTGGTAAGGGCGCATCTTCTCCATCTGTTTGCATCCTTCGAAGGCTCGATAATAACATTTTATGTTTATGTTTTATATCAATATTATATTATTAAGTACTATTTTAGTGAGGAAATATACTTTTGTAATTATATTCATTTATTTTTATATTTAATTTAATTATTATTAATTATTTATATTATAATAATCATTATTTCTATAGTCATAATTATAATAATTACAATGATATTGTTAGTCGTATATCTTTACTTTGTTGTCGGCCGTAGTCGGCCTTGGTCGTAGTCGGCCAATTGCTAATAAAGTTATAGATTAGTAAAATAATGTCATGTACTTTCGGGAAAGCATGTTCAAATTAATGTTAATGTTGATGTTGTTATGAAACGTCGTGTCGGTTGGTTATCTAACCACCGTCGAACGTTATATGTAGCCTGTTGGGATAGTCGGGAGAATGTTAGGAGTTATGTGCCGATGGTTATATTGTTAAGCACTGCTGATACTCTTTGATTGTACATGATATTCTTGATGATGAATAAAGTTTCTGGTGTTCAAATATGATATCTTTCAGTTTACTGTTTTATCCTATGTTCTGCACATGACTAGTTTGCCAGTAGTACGTAAGATTAGAATTACATTCCGTAGGCAAACATTTGGCGCCGTTGCCTGAACGGACTAGGGCATCATTTGCCATGGCAGCGTAATGGGTCAACCAGCGGAAGAACCTGTAAATGCTAATGAGGAACGGGAAGACTCATTAACAGAAGATTTGGTAAATTTGTGGAAAATATCGCTACGTGACCATGTGCGTAGGGAATCCCTCATTCGGGAGATCCCTGAGGAAGTCATCTGGGATCGGCTGGAAGTGAACGACGAGGTGAACCACCTCCTGAATCACATGCCCAGGTTACTAGCCTGCCATTTCATTATCCTGCAAGACTTGCCAGAAGAAGAAGATTGCGAGCGCCGACGGCAGCAAATCATACAACGTTGTGAAGACAGAACCAAACGTGAGGAGGAAGAACGAGATACTAGCCGGCGCCAGCAATGATTGCTTGAACAACTAAATGCCCGTACGGCCGAACAAAGACAAGCATATAGTACCTGATGGGCACGAGACTTCGGAAGAGCAAGTTCGGCGATCACTCAAGCTGCAAGAGCAAGAAAATCGGCGAAGACGACTAAGGCAAGTCGGTAAGGAATTAGATGAAGACTTAATTGAAATAAATCAGAGCATAAAAAGAACATATGAAAATCTGTCAAGAATAGACACATCTATTGAACGAGCACACCACAGTTTGATAGAAGGAAGGGACGAAGACCCCTTCAGCACTCCACACGCAGGAAAATATAACCTCTATGAAGATGATTTGACTAGTAGCATCAGACGATTTCGAGAGTTGTCCCTCTCGGACGACGACGACGAGTTGAGGGGAAGACCAGAGCTTAAGACCCCAGGGCAGAGAGAGCATCAGAGAGATCTTGAGGAGACCCACGGTGTTGAGGATGCTGACGGAGGACGTGGGAGTGACTCGTACGTGGCCAAGAGTGCAAGTGACGCACAGGGACGTAGCGACGAATCCACTAGTCCAATCGGGTCCAAAACACAAGGAGGTCAACCAGTAAAGATGGCTCATCCGGATCGGCAAAAGTTGCCGAAATTCATGGGGAATGGCTCTGAGGATCCCGTACGGCATTGCAAGACATGTGAGACAATCTGGATAGCCAGCGGGCAGGATGATCCCGACCAGTGGCTGAAGGCATTTCCAGCGACACTCAGAGACAGTGCCATTGATTGGTACTCGGAATTGGACCAAGCACAGAGAGCTACATGGAGGTTATTGAAAAAAGCTTTCCAGGAGGAGTTCAAACTTCTTCGAGATGACAGCGAGATCGTTGCGGAGATATACAATACCAAGCAAGGAAAGCACGAGAGTGTGCGGACCTATAACCAAAGACTCAAAGACTTGCTGGGGAAATTGGAGGCACAGCCGGCTGACGGGTTGAAGAAAAGATGGTTCATCGAGGGCTTGCTTTCGTCATTAAGAAAGAAAATGAAAGTGTACCTCCTTCGTCGTACGCTGAAGCATACAATCGGGCAATGGACATAGAAAGTGAAAATAAAACATCCTCCCGAGGGAAAAAGAAGACAGACGACGAGGAGAGTACGGACGACAGCGACGGTGAATCCAAGACTGTACAAGCACTCAGGAAGATATGATGCGAATGATGAAAGAATTGAAGGCCGACAAGGAGAGTACGAGAGAAGCCAGAGAACTGTGGTGTACGGATTGCAATGGGGAAGGTCACACGAAGGCGAACTGTCCCAAGAACTTATTCTGCAATATCTGCCAAGTGATGGGACATTCCGTCAAGGAATGCCCATACAACTTAAAAGCTAGAAGTGCACAAGTACTCTTCGCGCAGGGAGAACCGTCGACACCGCCGAACACACCACCAAAGCCCCAGTACAATAGCAATGCATCCCCTGGAGGTTACAGAAGCAATAGAAGTCCGAGAAACATGATACAGTACGATGCAAAAGGAAGGCCTATGATCCAATGCAGGAAGTGCAACGAATGGGGCCACTTCGCCAGGGACTGCCAGAACGGTCAAGGTTCGGGAGGGAGATTGTGTAAGTGGTGTGGACCAGGCGATCATGAAGATAACGAATGCCCGAAGCAAAAGGGTATCCATATGCTGGAAGTAGAAGAACAAGAGGTACTGGCGATCACCAGAGCACAAGCAAAAAAAGCCACTTACCCAGATCCATGTACGGAGAAACAAAGGATGAAGGAAGCAAAAACCGAAGTGGAACTAGCGATGGCAAAGGAAAACAAAGTACCTCTAGAGAAGCCAGGAACCTCTCGGTGGTCGGAGGCGGAAACCAACATCATACGGCAGGTACTGCAGACCACCATACCGATCAAAGTAACTGACCTTCTCCAAACTATGCCGCAGTTGGGACTGGCGATCACAAACGTCGTCGAGGATGGCAAGCAACCGCGATTGGAGGAACGAAGGAAAGAATTGATACCAGAACCGCCACTGTATGGTGAACAACCAATCGACCCGGTATTGCTCACAGCGAACATTGGGAAGATGCCAGCGGTCGTGCATATGGAAATCAGAGGGAATATCTTGACAAATACTATCATCGATGGAGGATCAGGAGTCAACGTACTACCCGAAGACACATGGAAGAGTCTTGGGAAGCCTACACTCTGGCCGCCGACATTCCAACTAGTTGGCGCTGATCAACATGGTATCAAGCCGTTGGGAACGTTGATGGCGCAAAAGGTGATGATCGGGACACAACAGTTTTTGCTAAATTTTGTCGTCATCCCATTACAGAGGAAAGCGTACGATGCACTACTTGGGAGAGGATGGCTGATAGCGGCGAAGGCAAATCATAATTGGAAGAGGAACACACTCTCGATCGAGAACAATGGGGGGAAGTATGTCATCGACTTGAAGAACCAGGCCGTGAGCGAAGAATTGGCTTCCTCCGGATCTGAATCGGATGGAGGTGAATCGGTTATGGACGAAGGAAGGAAAGCTATGGAACCAAACATCGAAGGCGTACTTGAACTCGAGAGTTGTTCGGAGGACGAGACAAGCTCGCTGAATGGCTTATTTCATTGGCAGATGGAAGACTATGAAGTGTTCCACAGAGAGTGCAACATGCTACAAATCGGGGAAATCAAGGAAGAAGAGGGAAGGCCCAGCCAAAAACTTCCGGCCGAGTATGGAGAGTACAAAGGAAGAGTCTCAAAACTGGACGATACGCCAGTCCACAAGTTTGAACAGGTACGAGATGAAAAAATTGTGGAGTTAAAAAATGAAAAGTATGAAAAAATTAAAAAATTAGAAAAAAAGAAAAGAGAAGAGAGAGGAGATGAGAGAGAAAATGAACAAAAGTTGAAAAAAATAAAAATAGAAAGGAAAAAAGCTACAAGATATCAAAAAAATAAAAGAAATATGAACGAAGTTCGAAAAGAAATTAAAAAAGGAGAAAAAAGAAGAGAAAAGAAAAGTAAAAGAAAGGAGAAAAAATTAAATAATAAATTAAACGACTTGGACACCAAGAAGAGAAGTATTAAAATGCGAAAAATTAAAATACAGGTAGTCATGAGAAGAAGTGGGTGCCTAAGGGAGAAAGTGATCAAATCAAATAAAGTTGGAAATAAAATAAATATAGAAACCCCAATCGTACGGCCATTTAAAGATGAGATATCTTGGAGAAAGGGCAAAATACAGCGAAATCACAAAGGGAGAGAAGAGAACAAAAGTCCGTACGGATTTATCAGTAGCAGAGGCACGTCAAGCACAGGAAAGGAGATCGTACGACACCCTCATCAATTTCTAAGTCTTGGAGTCGTACGGCCTTCAAAGGATCTCCAAATCGTACGGTTGTCACAAGTCTTCACAGCGTACGACATCAGCACATCAGGCGATTTCGGCGAAGTGCCTAAGGGCGTACAGCATTCACTAGTCTTTCAAGCCGTACGAAATGCACACAGGTGCCAAGTCGTACGGAATTCACAGAAGCCCAAGGCCGTACGGCATTTGCAGGATCTCCAGGTCGTGCAAAATTCACAAAGTGTCCAAGTCACAGGGAATTCACCAAGTCTTCAGGCCGTACGAATTTCTCAAAGTTGCAAGGCCGTACGAATTTCTCAGAATTGCCAGGCCATACGGATTTCTCAGAGTTGCCAGGCCGTACGAATTTCCCAGAGTTGCCAGGCTATATGGAATTTACCAAGTTCTCAAGTCATACGGTATTTTCATAGCTATCAGGTCATACGGCCCTCTCAGGTTGCACAAGGTTTCCAAATCGTACGGCATCATCAAAGTTCATCAAGTCTCTTAGTCGTACGGCTTCCCAAGTGTTCTGAAGTCGTACGGCCTTTTGGCCATCTTCGAGTGGCCCAATATTCAATATGTTCTCAAGACGTATGGCATTTTGGCAAGTTTTACATCGTACGACACTCTTCTCCAGGTTTGGCATTGTACGGCTTCCACACTCAGAAGATTTTCACATTGTACGGCATTTAAAAGAGATCTTAATTGTACGGCATTTACATGGGAACTTCATCGTACGACATTCATAATGTTTGTAGATTGTAAGAACTTCACTAGTTATCCAAGTCGTACGAAATTGCAGTTTGAAGGTCGTACGGATTTTTATCTTGGCCAGGGAACACTCAGCAATGCTTCACATCATACGGCGTATTGAGAATTCATTGGTCGTATGGCATCTCCAAGATCAGGCCGTACGGCACTTTTTGATCCCTCAAGGCGTACGGACTAAACATGAGGGAGAAGCCGTACATAGCAAGCAGCAAGAAGTCGTACCATTCATTGATCGAGAGAAAGTAAAGAAAAACAATGCAAAACTGGTATTTTTCGGCTTCATCAGCACTATTCGGAACCTTTGGAAAAGCCATGAAAATGAGGTGCGCGATGCAATTTCGAGTGGTTTTAGAAGTGTTAAATTGGTCTTGGCGGCGGGGGCGCTGCCCCTCGACCCCGCCCTGTATCGCGACAGGGAGCACGCCAGGGGCGCTGCCCCCGGACCCCGCGAGGGGCGCTGCCCCTCAACCCCACTGGGGGTGCTGCCCCCAGACCCTCGCAAGGGACGCTGCCCCTTGACCCCGCTGGGGGCGCTGCCCCTTGACCCCGCTGGGGGCGTTGCCCCCAGACTCCCATCAGATTTATTGGAATTGCCATTTTGCAGTACAACCAGCCATCATAGTACAGTTACAAGAGCAGTTGGCAGCCGAGCAAACAGGCATGGCAACTCTCGAGGAGAAGTTGGCAGAGAGGGATAGAGTATTGGGTCAGTTGACAGGTGGCCGATGCGCAACAACTTTCAGCACTGAGGGAGAATCAATTACACGAAAAGGACGAGGAGTTGGCATTTTTTGTTTTCAGTCGTCTGGAAGACGACTTCTTTTGTGGGGGGGATGATGTTAGTCATATATCTTTACTTTGTTGTCGGCTGTAGTCGGCCAATTGCTAATAAAGTTATAGATTAGTAAAATAATGTCATGTACTTTCGGGAAAGCATGTTCAAATTAATGTTAATGTTGATGTTGTTATGAAACGTCGTGTCGGTTGGTTATCTAACCACCGCCGAACATTATATGTAGCCTGTTGGGATAGTCGGGAGAATATTAGGAGTTATGTGCCGATGGTTATATTGTTAAGCACTGCTGATACTCTTTGATTGTACATGATATTCTTGATGATGAATAAAGTTTCTGGTGTTCAAATATGATATCTTTCAGTTTACTGTTTTATCCTATGTTCTGCACATGATTAGTTTGCCAGTAGTACGTAAGATTAGAATTACATTCCGTAGGCAAACAGATATATATAAATATAGTAATTGTAATATTGTTCTCTATATATATCATTATAATCATACTAATAATATTATATTATATTTTATCTCTGACTATTATAATTATAATATTATCAATGATAATTGTAATTATAATGATATTTTTCTTTATACTTGACTAATGATATTCTAAATTACCTTCTTCTATATTATTAAAAAAATATAAATATATTAAGTGTATACTTATCTCAGATGCCCCTTTGTGATGGGGACATCACATTGCTTGTGCCGATTGTGAAGAAAAGTATGAACCTTGTGAACTTGTCTCAGGAACTCCATGAACAAGACCTTGTTAGACGGGTATCTTGGTAAAATCGAAGGTTCTCCCGAGTATCCATAAACTCGAATGTAGGTGAATGTGGGAAATTGGATAAACCAATCTGCTCAATTCTCCATTGCTGATTTGGCATCCACTGAAATCCTTATGTGCATCTCATTATCAAGGTCTTTGACTGTCTTTGTTGTACCCAAAACCAAAATTTTTCCTTCATTAAGGCATTTTGATTAAAATGGTCTAAATCTTGTAAAAGTGTCGTCAAAACTCAGTTTTTGGTCAAACCAAGCATGGGCTTTTTGTGGGTTTAATGTCTAGAAGATACTGGTAAAATTTGAAATTTTTGAAAATTAGGGTTTCCGAGCCTCTATTTTTGGGAAAAAACCCCAAAAACCCTAAAAAATAGAATATTGTCAGAATTGGCTGAAATTTATTTTGATTGGCTTATTTCTCATCACGATCACAATAGTGAAGTCAGAATCAAGAAAAAGTCAGTTTAAGTCTGGTGGGTAGTTTTCACTTTTTCAGGAGAAAAGTTAGGACCTCCGAGGTTGTCAATGGCAGTTGACCAGTACCAGGTGTCGAAATCAAAGCCTGAATCTCATCACAGAAGTTTCTGTGGAGAAAGATGCTAAAATGGATGCTTTGCGACAGAGGGGATTTTCAAATGGCGAAAATTGCAAAATATATTCTAAGTTTGGAAACACTACGCCTTGCTACATGGGAGATGCTTGCGCTATCAACGTGCAAGTCAACTTTGCAGTGTTTGTCCACGTAAAAATGGTGAAATATAGTCATGTACATGCATTAGCGACAGTAATGCTACAACGCAGTCAACTCAGCAAGCGTCATGGTGTTTGTGAAGCGCAAAATGGAGAAAATCATTAATTTTGGAGCAAATCTGTGCCCCTGCAGGCCAGGGGCGCCCTTCAATTTGAAGGCTTAGATGTAGTTATCAGTGGTTGCAAATACATTCATCTTCTCTAGATTTCTGCCAGTTTTCCAATGAGTCATCAAGCAAATTCATCTGATTTGCGAAACTCTAGCAAGTGACGGCGGAAGTGGAAGAAACTGAAAATTTACGCATCATGGACCAAAGTCAAAATACAGTTTTTGCACCCTTGTAGCCCAAGGGCGCCCTTGAATTAGGCCTGTCAGATGTTAGAATTTATAGAAACCATTTCCGAGGTATCTCTTTAGATTTAGCCCAACTACGCAATGAATCCGTTCGCAAGTCCGTAAGACGTATTGAGTGACAGTGGCAATTGATCCAGCAAGCACATAAAACGGAGGGAAAATAAAAGTGAATATTAAAATGTACCTCTACAGGCTAGGGGCGCCTAGCCTTTTGGCTAGTTGGATGAGGTTTTCGGCAGCTGTCGTCTTCACGAGATCTGTTTCGAATCCTCCTAGCTACATAGTGAATCCAACCGTCAGCCCTCAGGATCCGTCAAACACCCGTAGATGAAGAATCAATGGAAAATGCTGAAGGATAAAAGCAAGTAAAAAAATGGCTAAGTGTTGGAAAATGCACCTTCCTTGAGAAAGGCGCCCTTCTAAGCAGTTTTCTTGCTTCGTCACTCCCAGGGACATCTCTTCCAAGTTGTTCCATCTCCGTGATGAAATCATTGGCGCGCGCATCAGAGCAATCCAACTCCCGGCAATGAGGGTCAAAGTGGAGCATTCGGTTGAAAGTTACAAATTGCAAAATCATTCTCAAAAGCTCAATTGCGCCCCTATAGGCCAGGGGCACCCTTGCATTTGAGGTCTTTATTTCACCTTTCAGACGTTGCACATACAGTCATCCTTTGCAGAATTCTTCTAGCTACGCGATGGATCCAGCATCTAGTTGACGGGAGTCATCATTCATCGACAGCGATAGATTGAAGCACAAAGAGTCAAAATGGAAAAATGGCAGAGTTTGGTGTCATATGCACCCTTTCGGGAAAAGGTGCCCTCGTTTTTGAGGCATCAGACTCAATTTTTAACTCTCGCGTTCCTAGCAACATGTCATCGGACTTGTTCCAGCTATGTGATGAATGTGTCAGCTTAGCTCCAGGATCAACTGGGCATCCGAAATTCAGGGTCCAATAGAGGCTGCGGTGACGTTTTCAAAGAGCTAAAAAGTAGGAGCTTAGCAAAAACGCTTCAATGTTGAGTAAAGGCACCCAAAAAGTCAAAATTTGACTTTTAAAATTGAAGTAGATATGCTCTGCCCACCCTAGAAAGGTGGAGTTAACTGAATTAAAAAATATTAAAACTTCAGTTTGAAATGTCAGTTTTACTTGCATAAGGTGTATTTCCTTCATTATTTTTTTTAAGTGGCACCCATTTCAAGGTTCATTGTCTGTTTTTGTTAACTTAATGCGGCCCAATGAGATAATTGCATCCTAAATTTAGGGTTTTCTCCTGCATGTGATGCCTAAACTCTCAGAAATTCTTTAAATATGCATTTTGGGCATCCATTATTTTCATAACAAGTTGAGTGCAAACACGTATTTTCTCATACAAGCAAGATCTGAAGGTGCTACAGGTGATATTTTTCAGTGTTCTTCACAGATACAGGTGCAGATTATTCAACATACTTCATTCAAGGATAGGTAGAGACAAAATATAACTTATATTTTCTCTCTTATTTCTTCTATCCTTGTCTTAGGTTTTCTCTCTCTTATTTCTTCTATCCTTGTCTTAGGTTTTCTCTCGCATGTTCAAGAAAACGATAGTATTTCACAGTTCTGATCATCTGGGTATGTTGTGCACGACATTCTCTACAAAACCCATGTGTTAGAATTTTTCAGTAAAAATTGCCTCGTAGCTTCACTTTTCGAAGCTTTGCCTTTTTTCGGAGATTCCTTTGCATGGTAGAGAAAAAGTCAATATTTTGAAAAACAAAGAATCTGGGTTTGCTTAGAATCATTTTCTTTACAAAACCCATATTCTAGAATTTTTCGGAAAAATTTGCCCCTGTAGCCCCTGCTGCCCCCTATTGTTTTTTTCTAAAAAGCCTTTGCATGTCAACCTAAACAACGTTTTTTCGGATTTTTGACGTTGTAGGTTTACTTAGAATCATTTTCTCTAAAAAACCCACGTCTCAGAATTTTTCGTGAAAATTGCCCCTCGATAGGCTATTTTTAGCCTCACCAGGAGCCATTTTAGCTTTCCGGAGAAAGTTGTTAGAACATAGTCGTGTTTACAGCCAACAGGCGAGTTTTTTAGAATGCAGTTCACTCAGACTGAATTCAAGACCAAATCGGTCTTAATTCATGATTTCATCAAAACGGTTGACACAAATTTGCACCAGGTGGATCCAGAGGTTGACTTGAATGCTTCAGAAATGAACCAGATCACACTTCAAAACATCGAGGAATCCGGGTTGCTAGAGGCGGCTTCACTTCCCATCTCAGTATAGTGTATAGAATTTGTAATGTCTTGTGTAAAGCATTACAATTCTACTACTCGAGAAATTCAATCAGTGGATGGACGAGTGATATGTAGTATCAAGCCCAAGGACATTGAGAAGTGCTTCGGTATTCCTTCGAATCCAAATAGTTTGGTCATTACCATGGATCAGTGTGAGAAGGCATTCAATGTTGATAAGGAGAAATGTCGGAGTAAAATGGCAGAGAGATGGCTTAAACAGAAGAAAGTTAACTTGCCAAAGAATGTGGGTCGCGGAGAGTTCAAAGATGAATATGCGATTATGATTACCCTTCTTAATCACGTTTCCGGTCAAGCGGATGCTCATAAATTCCAGCCTTGGATGTATTACATAATGGCTCAGGCTATTCATAGAAGGGAGCATTACGACTGAGCCTCTTTGATCAACGACGTTCTTCACAGATAGATGACCGACTTCTTGGTTGCTCATGAGTTTCACATATGTTCATACCTCGTCTATCTGATAGCCTTTCAAGACTAGTTTAGAGGGTTGAACACTATGGGGATTCTAAGTGTACAAAATGCTCATCAATATTATGCACAACTTGAGTTCACACAGTCCGAGCGACACTTCAAGTGAGTGCAAGAAGCATTTTTTATGTACACAGTGAGGAACCTGGATTGGGAGCTACATGTACATATCTCAGCGGAAGCTAGAGTAGCAATGGTAGAATGGGCGGATTGGTTCATCAGTTCCCTACCTATACCTACATCCGCATCTATAGATATGCAGGTCATCCAACCATGCTACCCCGTTATCCTTCAGATAAGGTGGTGTTTATGGAGTTTTTATGGAAGTTGTACGATGTTCACTCTTATCTGTGCAACAAACGCAAGCCACCTGCCACTTTTCCATTACAAATGAGGATTTACAGGTGCAAGACAACAGTTGATGCCAAGGCTATGGGCCATGAGTTAGTGAGACTTAATCTTAAGTGTCTCGTTGAGAGACACTCATATGACCCTTGGGGTCACTTCTCAGCACGCCTTGATGGTCGTTCTTATCACAAGCCTTCTATGGAAGACTACTGGTTCAACTGTGAGGATGAGTTCGAGGTGCACCGGTGCAGTTACAGCAGGTTCACCCTTTCATAGATTTTTGTTTTCATGTCAAAGGATGTGGGAGGGTTGTCAGATGATGATGGGGATACACTTCCTCAATTCTTCAAAGAATAAGTTGGCACGCAGCCACTTCCAACCATCGATTGGTTCGCCAAGGAATGCTCATCTGTTTAGGAAAGGTCAAGCAAGGTTATTAGCAATAGTATACTCTATTTGGATAGCAAGAAGACGAGGAGGGCAGCCATGCCAAACATAGAGCCGCCACCGATGCTTACTTCACTGCCTTTCATGTCGAAGTCAAAACCCAAACAAAAGAAAAGAAGTAATCCTCCTCAAGGAAGCAAAATGTCTGGGAATTCAAAGGGAAAAGCACTAGTTGCTGATTTGGACCAGTAAGAACAACATATGGAGTTTGCCACAAATTCAGTTGAAAGCATGCCAGAAATAGAGGTAGAGCCTCCCATGCCATCACCAACACCACAACAGTCTCCAGTTGCAGTTCACATCAATTTGGAACTAGAATCGCCACCAAGGAGCAGTGCTTCCACACATTCCCACTCATCAGGAGTTCCTAGGTCAAGCACCAATCCTTCCAGTGAGATTAGTCGAGACTTGTCTTGGCTTGAGAATCAACTAGGTAGGAAGAGGAGGCAGCCATTGTACAAATTGGACTTCTTAAATTTTGATCATGTCTATCAAGACACACCAAATAAAAAGATAAAGAAGCAAGTCCATGTGGAAAGGAACGCTGACAAGGAAATCATAATTGAGATCGTTGCACCTCCAGAGGATAAGAACTTGGACGAGGTAGAGGTTGATGACTTCGTCTTGATAAAGGTCAACCTTGGTAGAAGCACATGCCAAGTAGACATTGATTTCCTCAAGGTTGCAATGGAAAGCATAAAGGAGAGAGTAATAAAGGATGGAGAAGCCAAAGCAGCCCTCAAGGCTGAAATCCAACAACTTCCCCAATAGATCTCCAACCTTATGCACAACACTGAGAATGCCACCGCCTTGCTCCCGCAGATGTTAGAGTTACCAACAGAGCAAAATCAGCTAGGTCAGTTGGTTGTATACGGAAAGCGCCTGAAAGATTGGGAGGAGTTTGTCACAAGGGGCCGCTTCATACTTTCAGAGTTGTACCAATTGAGGTACAATGCCCACGAACTTTGCACCCAGATTTAGAATTCAGAGCGAGACTTAGCGGTTGACAGACCACTGAATGAGATCATGATCTCTCACTTGAGGATGGCATACGATTCAGTCACTGCAGAAGAGGATAAGGAAGCTATTTTTGCATGGAAAGAACATTAATCTTCAAGGTAAAAATACATGAAGCAATTTCTGCAGAGTTGGCCGAGAGTAGCGAAAAAGTGGCAAGTGCTATCAAGTTCGTGAGAACTTTCATGTCATGAGTCCCTTGCCAGTATTGGCATGAAGGTGGTGAGTACATCGAGCTCGCCGACGTACAGTCAGAGTTGCAGGTGCTCATTCATGGTATTTTCAGTGGTGATTCCGTTGGCTGTAAGTTGGATCAGCTTACAGTCATGTCAACATTGTTTGATGAGGCGGCCAAGACTGGAGGAGAACTGCAGAATCAGATCATAGGCGGTGAAGAGATGCTGAGGAGACTCCGAGTACTTCAGAGGAGTATGAGTGCCCTAGATGGTGATGCAGTCAATAACCTCGTGGAGGGGTTAATTGCTCGAGATAGCAGCCAGTGAACTACAGATCAGGGCATCCCACCTTTTCAGGATAGACATTAGACATGGCAGTTAACTTGATGCCTCTTTCCAAGTTAACTCACTGATCCACATCTCATTGCATGTCTGTTTTGGAATTACCTATGTACATATGGAGTTCTCATGTAGTTTTCAGTTTTAGTTAACTGATGTTAGTTATCAGTTGACTTTCATTTCAATAAGGACTTGCGTGTTGCAAACATCCATTTAGTTTAGTTAATTAAGGTAGTTTTTCCAGTTAGCTGTATAGTTGCATACATTTAAGTTTAGCAATAAATCTTGCATGCTTGCAAGACTCATGTTAACTCAAAGAGATTTTAGGGTTCCCTACAACTTTGAGGTCTATAAATAAGAGCATTCTTGCTCATTTGTACTTTAACTTTTGTTGTGATAACAAATCGCTGTGCCCACCTTGCCGTGCAATATTGCTATTCTATATCTGTTCACTTAGTTAAATATAATGCTGGTTTGATCGTTCATTGTGTGTGTGTCTCGTTATGCAATTTGCTGTCCCAATTTTATTCTTGTTGTAATTAATAAGCTTTGTTTCATATCTACACCTCGGATAGGGGTTCCTCCTCCTTGGGAATTTAGAAATAAAATTTATCGTTTGATGTTGTGATTAATAGTTTTAATTTCATATCTACACCTTGGATAGGGGTTCCTCCTCCTTGGGAATTTAGAAAGAAAGATTGTCATTTAAGTGTTGTGTCTAATAAGCTTGTTTCATATCTACACCTCAGATAGGGGTTCCTCCTCCTTGGGAATTTAGAAATAAAGTTTGTCGTTTGATGTTGTTACCAATAACCTTCATATCAGCCTACGCCTCGGATAGGGGTTCCTCCTCATTGGAAATCCTGGTATAAAGTTTATCGTCTAAACATTCCCTGCTCCTAAGTCCTCATGCTCTGTGTTTCTTGAGGAAATAGGATAGTTTTAGCATTAGCTTAGTTGTAGTTAAGAATTTGCAAAACCAGAGAAAAGCCATAGCTGCAATGTATTGGTTTTTTTAACCTTGTGCCTCTTCCAGCTGAGTCAAAAAGATAGGATTTAAAATAATTTACTTTTTCACACATATCAGCAAAAGAGGGAGCTTCCCCTCCTAATTTGAAGAGTAGTTCAACTGTGCATAGTTGTCCGTTGCCAATATGCACTCTAGAGGTGCAAATTGTAATGCCAACAGTCTTCATCAAGAAATGATCATTCACCTGCTTGAAATCCTATTCAGCTTTTGAGAACTCCAACTATGGTAAGTATTCATGCACGCGTTGAACACCAAGAGTTCCATTGGTTTTCAAAGTTCTAAAATTGCCTTGAAATGCAATTAATTAGACAAGATAAGAAACTATATGAAACTCATGGATTTTAAGAAATAGTGTGATATGTTGGTGAAGAACCTCACTGATGAACATAGCCTAGTCAAAGTGTTCTTTATTATTGATAATCTGGGAGATGACATAAAACATCCATGGCCGAAAGACATGAGCTTCTTCTTGACCTGTAACTCGGTTGAGCAAGGTAATTAGAATAGAAATTTCATCTTTGAATTCTCCACGCCCAAGCTTCTTTGGCAAGTTGGTTTTCTGTTCTTTAAGCCACCTTTGTGCGACCTTCCTCTGAGATCTTTCTTTATCTGCTTGCCATATCTTGTTGCATTCCTCCATGACTATGATGAAATTATCGTACGAGGTGGAATGGTGAAGCACTTCTTGACATCTCTCGGCTTAAGGCTGCAAACAACTCGCCCATCTGTTGATTGAATTTGTCGTGTAGACGAGTCGTAATGCTTGATGCATGCAATGACGAATTCAAGATCTGACACTGTAATGGGAATAGAGGCTGTTGCCAACAATCCAGAGCGATCAAGATGCTTGATTGCCGTACTGTCAATGCCTTCCAACGTGCTCAATTTAATCACTAGATAAACGTGACCCAAGTCAGTGTCAAAATTTTTCTAGAAATCATGAACTAAGACCGATTTGGTCTTGTATTCAATTGGATTGAATTGCATTTTGAAAAACTAGACTTATGACTATAAAGTCGGATATGTTCGGACAAACTTCAGAAAAGGCTAAAAATGGCTCTTGAGGCTAAAATACCCAGTTGAGGGGAAATTTTTAGGAAATTTTCTGAAACGTGGGTTTTGTAGAGAATGAAATTCTAAGCCAACCTAGATAATTAGAAACTCAAAAAAATGGCTTTTACTAAGGCATGCAAAGACTTTTCAAAACAAAAGCTACAGGGGCTGTAGGGGCACTAGGGGCAAATTTTCCCGAGAAAAACTGGCATATGGGTTTTGTAGGCGCCAATGAGCTGATCAAACCCAGACTCTCCGTTTTTCAAAAAGTTGACTTTTTCACCGACATGCAAAAGAATCTTCGGAAAAAAACACAATATTTCAAAATGAGAAGTAACAAGGCAATTTTCTCGAAAAATTCTAGAACATGGGTTTTGCTGCCAATGCTGTGCTGAGTGAACCTAGATGACCAAATTCTGAAAAAGATGCTATTTTCTTTGACATGTGAGAGAAAACCTAAGACAAGGATAGAAGAATTTGAGAGAGAAAAGAGAAATTATATTCTGCCTCTGAAAATGGATGCCTATGCCTTGAATGAAGTTTGATGAAGTCTAATATGCATGCACTCAAAAGATGAAGTCTGGAAAATAATCCCTTTGAGCAATCTGGACCTGGCACTGTGAAGAACACTAAAAAATATCACCTATAGTGCCTTTAGATCTTGCTTGCATGAGAAAATATGTGTTTTTCCTTCAATTATAATGAAAATAATGGACGCCCAAATGCCTCAATAAATAAATTTCATGAATAAAGGCGTCACCTTGCATGCAAAACCTTAAATTTAGGACGCAATAATATTATTGGACCCCAATTTAGTTAATTGGATGAAGAATAAAACCCTAAAATGGGCGCCACCTAGCATGCAGAGAGAAATTCGCCACATGCAAGAAAAATGGAATATTTTACAGGTCGACCAGGAGGTGAGACTGAAGTTTTAATATTATTTTGAGTTCAAAAACTCCACCATTATAGGGCGTCCAATGCACTTCAGTTTCAAAAGTCAAAGTTTGACTTTAGGCGCCAACTCTCCAGACTTAGAAACTTTTATTGAAAATTTTCATTTTTTAACCTTTGCAAACGTCACTGAAGCCTCTGTTTGATCATTGATTCTAAATGACTAATGTATCCAGTAGACTGGCATACAGTTTCGTTGAAGAGCAAGATCAAAACTGACAAGGAGCTTCTTGAGGTTGCAAACCCTAATTTTGACTTCTAAGCCTTCAAAATTCTGGGCGCCCCAGGCCTCCAGGGGCGCTTTTTCTCATCAAACTTAATCAAATTTTCATGCATTTTCATCATTTTGAACTTGATTTTCACCTCCCTTCATCTTGCATTTCTTGACATTTGACAAAACTTCTGAGCTGGTTGACAAGTCCACTGCGGAGTTGGCTCAATTCTGAACATGATCTTCTGGAGAGCATAATTCCTAAAAACCTCATCTGACAGGTGAAAATATTGGGTGCCCCTAGCCTCCAGGGGCGCTTTTATTTCCAGACTTAGCCATTTTCACAACTTGCTAATTCTTCATTCAATTTCAGGCTGCCGGCTACTAACCAACCTTCTGATTTGGCTACGATATGCAATTGAAAGCTTGAAGCATTCCGCACAAGATGATCATTTGAGAAAACCCTAACAACTACATTTGAGGGCTCAAAACCCTAGGCGGCCTCCAGGGGCGCTTTTGTGCTTTGAACTGATATTTGAAAATGACTTTTATCCTTCTATTTGACTCTTGATTCTGATAGTTTGGCAACTTAGATTAGCCCGCTGACGGACTCGTTGTGAAGCCTGATCAAGTCTGAGACAAACATGGTCTTTTCTCGAAAAAGTTACATCTGGTACCTCAAAAGTTTGGGTGCCCCTGGCCAGCAAGGGCGCTTTTCTCCACTAGTGTTAGTCAAATTTTCACTAATTTCATCTCCCTCGTTCTTTGTTCAGTCTTCAATTTCAGGTGCTAGAAAAATCTTTCGAACTGGCTGGTAGGCTCATCACGAAGCTAACAGTATTCCGAAGAAGTCTTCTTGGAAGTGACAAATCTCAAAAAGATGATCTGAGCCTCTGAAACCTAGGGCGCCCCTGGCTAGCAGGTGCTCCTTTATTTCCAAAGTAAGAAAAATTTCAAGCATTTTCACCTTGACGAAAAACCCCTCCGTGACAAGCATCATTTTGAACATATCTCGCCATAGAATCTTCTCTGGAGCGTTTTAAGCTTAGATTTTGACACCTGGTATTTGGTCATGTACCATTGTTGACCTCGAAGGTCCTAACTTTTCTCCTGAAAAAGTGAAAACAGCCCACCAGACTTAAATTGAATTTTTCCTAATTTTGACTTCACTAATGTGATTGTGAAGTGAAATAAGCCAATTAAAACAAATTTCAGTCAATTCTGGCAAGATCCTATATTTTAGGGTTTTCCCTAAAAATAGGGGCTTGGCAACCCTAATTTTCAAAATTTTCAAATTTTGCCAGTATCTTCTAGACAGTAAACCCACAAAAAGCCCATGCTTCGTTTGCCCAGAAATTGACTTTTGACAACAATTTTACAAAGGTTTAGACCATTTTAATCAAAATGCCTTAATGAAGCAAAAATTTTGTTTTGGGTACAACAAATCCAAACCTAATAGATGCTTGTCCTTCAAAATATTGGACCAAGATGCCAAGTTATCAAAAATAAATCTCCCATATAGTTTTGCCACCAGTGCCTTATCAAAAAGACCAATCTCCTTGAGACCTATACCGCCTTCATTAACATTGGAATAGACCTTTTTTCGGGAAATTAAAAGATATTTGGACTGATCCCTAGTGCCTTTTTAAAAAAATGACCTCACAATGTTAGTGATTGTGGAAATAATACTCTTAGTTGCTCACATAAGGGAAAATTAGTAGATAGGAGCAGCTTGAAAAACAGATTTGAGAAGTGCCAATCTCCTTGGCTAGGAAAGCCATCTTCTTTTCTATCCCCTCCATCTTCTTAATAAATCTATAAAAAATAGTCTCCAAAGGAGTTTTTTAATGTTTTCTAGGAAGTGGCAAAAACCCAAGTAGGAATCTGGAAGACAACATTTTCCAAAGGAGAGACAACCTTCATTGATATTCAAGAAAAATACCTTGGATTTTTCCTTATTAAGCTTATGTCCCAAAGCTTGTTCATAGTTTCCAAATAGATCCTTGATAGTCCTTACTTCCTATATAGAATATGAGGAGAAAAGCATAATATTATCAACAAATTGTTGGTGGATCAACACTTTACCGTGGGTCAAAGTGTCTAATCCTATGGCATTGCCTCTTTGCTAAAGAAAATCAATATACTTTCCCAAAGTTTCAACCATGATAATTAAGAGAGAGGAGGACAAAGAATCACCTTGGTGAAGACCTTTGGAAGAGGAGAAAAATCCTTCTATATTCACCATAATTGAAAAGGTCTAAGAACACCCAATGGACTTTTTGATAGGCTTTGGCAATATCCAATTTGATGAGCATCTCTTTCCTATTATTAATATGTAGAGAAAGAAGCTCATGCATTGTCACCATCCAGACTATAATTTTCCTCCCTTTTACAAAACCTCCTTTCTCTTTAGAGAGAAAAAGAAGAACCTTCATCTTGCTAAAAATTACTTTGAAAATAAGCTTGTACATAGTATTACACAATGAAATTGGCCCAAAGTCTTTAGCTTTTTTGGAGATAGCCCTTTGAGGAATGAGGGTGAGGAAGGTAGTATTGAGGGATTTGAGTACAAACCTCGAGTTATTTGATTTGTGCATGAATTTCCATGGGTCATTATTACCCATCAAACCCTATAACTTTTTGAAAATGGCTAGAAACACATCTTAGCCTAGGGCTTTGTCTCTCGGCATAGCAAATAGTGCTTCCTTAACCTCTTCTTTGGAGATATCTTCTATAAGAGCTGCTTTATCAAAATCACCAACCAACTTTGGAATATGAGCTAAAAAATTCTTGCGTTTCTCCTATCTTCATTTTCTTCCATAAGCATATTTTCCCAATAGGAAACTATGGAGACCTTGATGAGTTCTAGATTCTTAGTAGTTTGGCCTACATTTTCAATTTTGGTAGTATAGTTCCTTGGTCTTCTCATTTTATAGGTTAAGTGAAAAAAAATGGTATTATGGTACCCTTTAGTGAGTGATTTGATTCTAGATTTTTGTCTCCAAAATATTTCTTCACATTGATAAATTTCATCTAGTTGGAGCTCTATTTCTTTCTCTTCTTCCTTTAGAGTGTTGGAGGTTGAATCAAAGATGAGATCATTGCGAATCTTAACCATCCTACCCTCTAGTAGTTCCTTTCTCTAAAATAGATTCTTAAAGACCTAGCAACTTCATTCATTTAGCCTAAATTTTAGATCTTTTAACTTTTTTATGAAAATATACATCTTAGATCCATATTTGATAGAATGGGAAAATGTAATGTTCCCTTCCTAGCTAGTGGATAGGGGTTGTGGTTAGCCTATGACTATGGTCCCCGTAGGCTAACATGTTGTTAAGGGGACCCTTTTTAGGGTGATCTATGGCTCTTCAGCAGACCTTTTGGTACTCATTTCAGTATTCTTAACTCAGTGTCCCAGCTTATTTGTGGTGTGTCTTCTGGAGGCCATTTTGGACATTTTTATCCACACTATTTTTAGTAAGTCACTTGGATGTGTTGCTCATACTTATTTATAGTAAGTCATGGTATGGTCAGTTGTTATCGTGCCTATATCTGGAAAGTTGATGGATCACTTCCCATGAGTTGGTATTGGTAATAATCGGGGAGTTAATGATTTAATTTGTATTATTAAATTTAATCTAGTTTAACTTTAATAATATTATTTATTATGAATGATTTTATAAAGTGGTATTATGAGGGGTTAAAAAGGTGTTATAAGGCGTTGCATAAAGTAATAATATTTTAATGATTAAATCCCTTCAACTTTTTGAGATTAATTATTTAATGACCATCAAAAGCAAATAATAATTAAAAAGTATTATTTGGCCAAGTGGGACGTGGGGATTTGGTGGAGATAGAAAAAACACAATGCTTTTTTTTTATTCATTGTTACTTGCACAAAATTTGAGAAGAATTGAGCAAGGGTTTGTTGGTTGAAAGCTACAACTTTTTTGAGGACATAATCCCTCGAAAAGGATAGTGTTTGCAGGTGTGAAAGATCACCCAAGGAAACTTGACTGGATAATCTCATTCAGGGGTTATCATTGAGCTTCATTGGATTCAAGAAATAAATCATTTCAGACATTTAGAGGAGAGTATAGCAGATCAGGAGGTATATTTCTGTTTGTTATTGCTGGTTCATACAAAACAAGCTAGCACATGGGGTCTTAAGACGAGCCGTACAATTTGTAGCTGGCACGTAAGGGTTTGCAGCCAACCGTACACCTACAACAAGCCATGTGGGAGATATCTAGGCCAAACACCTAGCTTTGGTAGCTGAAATTAGTCTATTTTGTGGCGTCCAGAATAGGAGATTGGTTGTGCACCAATTTCAAGGTGAGATTTTGAGGAAATAAGAGTGGCATCCAAGTTTATGAGGCATCAGATTGCTGGACAAACTATAGAAGACCTCCAACTCTACAATTTATGAAATGGGTATGATTTGAATGTAATCTTGATGCAATAAAATTACTGGGTTCTTTTCTGTTTATGCATTTCCTTAGTCTTTTTAGCTTTTTGGAAATATTTGTGATTTCCACATTGCCTGGCAAAAACACAAAAAAATTAAAAGCATTTAAACAAAAAAAGAAAACTTCAGAATAGGGGGGATATTATAGTGGTATTAGGGTTTTCATCCTAGGCTGAATGGTTGAACAATAGCTCAGATTCCCAAAGAGGGTTTCACCAAAACGAATAACCAAGAATGAATCAAATGAGTTTCCACAACCTCCTTTTTAAAAAACTCCCGTGGAACTTTTCAGAATTTATTTTATTTTTGGCACCAGGAAAGTCACTTTATAAAAATAAAATATTCAACTTAAAAACAATTAATAAAAAACAAGTCTAAAAAATTTAATTTAGACAAGTTAATTTAATTAATTAGATTAAAATGGGGATATTACAGACCTCCCTTCCCGGAGATTGCTTGTCCTCAAATAATCTGAACTTGTATGCCAAAAACTAGGATCCCAAATGAACTTGTAGAATGCTCCACCACATGTTCGCTGCACCATTCTAATACAACTAAACCTTGTAACTTTGTTATTCTTTGTTACATTGTAAAGCAATCCACCAATCATATAAATTCCTAGATCCTGTTGTGACCTTTTCACACATCGCCCCATTCAAAATGCGGACCCCCTAATTTTTGCTCCATTCTGGTCTTTTGGCTTGGGTCTCTCTCTCTTTCTCTTTCTCTGTCTCTTTTCTGATGTCTTCCTTTCGAGGATTGTGCCCGTCACTGAGCTTAAGCGTAAAATTGACCAAGTCTGAAAATTAGGGTTTCATCTTTCCGGTCAGTCCGAGGACGAGCAACGTGAATAAATTGAAAACAGAGCTTAACATTGTTGTCAGTGTGCTTCCAGCAGACTCTCAGCAAATTTTCATCAGATTCTGAGGTACTTACTATTTTTAGTAAGTGTGCAATCACAGGCAATCCGTCAACATTTTTGAAGTTTCAACAGTCACACTGCATTTGGAGCACATTAGGCTACTCCCATGCAAAATTTGAGCTGAAACAGACAACTTTCTATTTTTAGCAGTCTAGCTTCCGGGACAAATTTCAGGGCTTAGACGCAGAGTTTTTCTTTGCATGTATGGAGATTCCTTCTGGGTTTTTCAAGACCTTCGCAACAGTATAACATGCAGAGTGAGACGACAACTTTCAGAGTTCAGCCTTCCGAGGCTATTTTTAGGGTTTGCATGTCAAGGTTTTCTTTGCATGTTGGCATATTCCTTATGGGTTTTTCCGAAGTGATATGACATGCAAATGGAGATAATCACTCAAGGAACTTACTTTTTAGGGTGCATCCCGGCTCGCCTGCAATTCCGAATCACGCAGTTGATCGCAAGCTGAAACGAAGAACAGAGATCATACGCATGCGAGCAAATTAGGGTTTGCCGGGGCTGAAAAGAGGGTAAAAGGTCGTGAAAATCGGTGTAAACCACGCGATCAACATCCTTCGGCTATCCTGGCAAAATTTGAAGTCAAACGGAGCACTTACTATTTATAGTAAGTCATTTTGGAAACGAGCTAAAATAGCAAAATGCATGCACCGATGCCAGCAGTAAGGTCACGTGGTGAGGAGCACATCATTCAAATTTCAAGTCAATCGGAGCAGTGGAGCTATCAGAAGCAAGCAGTTACTATTTATAGTAAATCACCTTCAGAAATGGGCTAAAAATAGCAGGCCGACTAAAAGTAGCAGTGTCAACAGGATAACAAGGTCGTGAGGATGCAGTGTTTAAAATTTCAAATCGTTCTGAGCTTCAGAGATGCAAAAATCAGAGGGCTTACTATAAATAGCAGGGCATGGATAAACTAGCAAGGACAAGAAAAAAATGGCTAAGTGTTGGTTTCGTTCTGCTCACTAGGTGAAATGCGCCCAAGTTGATAAAGAAGCAAGGAGGAAATTCTAAGTATAAAACTCGTCCACCTCCTAGGCCAAAATGTGCCCATCCAGAATAAAGTCAAAGAAAGTCAAAGATGTTTCATCCTCCTGCCTAGCTCAAATGCGCCCAAAGGAAGCTGGTAAGAGTTGAAAATATTCTAAGTTAAAAAAATTCGTCCTCCTCACCCCTCAGAATGCGCCCATCCTCCAAGCATAGTGAAATGCGCCCATGAAGCATAAAGTCAAAAAGGTCAACACTTTTCATCCTGTAGGCATGGCAAAATGCGCCCAAGGGAAATTGGTAGAAGTTGAAAATTTTTCTAAGTGTTGAATATCCGCCACCACCCCCTAAATGCGCCCATCCTGCAGCTAGGTACAAATGCGCCCAAAATGAATGCAAGTCAACAAGTCAAAGACTTTCATCCCTCACCTACATGGAAATGCGCCCAAAAGCATGCATGTGAAGACAAAACAAGGAAGGTGAAAGGTCACAGGAGGACGTGGTTATGAGTTTCATCCACCACATAGGCTAAAATGCACCCAAGTTCAAAAGGGGTCAAAGTAGTCAACAAATTTCATCCTGCACATAAGCTCAAATGCGCCCAAGTTGAAGTTGTAAAAGTGAATGTAGGGTGGTGAATGAGGTAAAAGGTGGTAAGTGCCAAGGCGTTAGAAAATATTGCAAGGTGGTGAATATGTTGCCTAGGCGTTGGAAGTGAAGTCTTCTAGGAAGGGTAAAATGCGCCCAAGACACAAAGAGGAGAAATTTAAATATGCTAGAGGTGTGAGGTGAAACAAAGTTGCTAGGCGTGGTTTTAAATTTTCTTCAAGTATGCTATGCGCCTAGAGTGTAAAATGAAATATAAGATGATGTGATGAAATTTTTTTTCTAAGGCATTGGAGCTTCAAGTGAAAATATTTTCCAAGTGTGAAATAAAATGCAAAGTGATAAATAAAATAAGGCATGTTGGGCGTGATGTGTTTTGAAAGAAAATTCTCTGAGGAGGATCTTCTAGGTATAATAAATTTTCTCTCACAGGCAAGTGATCAAAGCTAAAGACTTCTAAGGCAAAATTTTCAGATGATTTAAATTTTTTCTAAGGCAAAGTATTGTCTTCCTTAGAAAATACGCCTAGAGCTCAAGGTGGTGAATTTTTTCTTCTTGAAGCACGAACAAATTTTTTCAAAGATGAAGTCAGAAGATAATGGCAATACGGGATGAATTCAAATTTCTCAAGTCGGAGCAACAGGATGTTCACGGAGATGAAGAACGGATTTAAATTGATGGAGTAATATTTTCTAAGGTTCAAAATTTAAAAATTTAAATGAACCCTTTCGTTGGGTACCCATGGATTCAAAGCGTTCTGGAGAAAATTCTCTTCTAGGTACTGGACATTTGTGATGATAGATGGATTTCTATGTCTTCGGTACTTCGCCAACACTTTTTTGGGTGAAGAATTTAATCAGTGCTCAAATTGTGAAATTTTCCTAGGAAAAATTTAAAATTCTCTAAGGCAAAGTGAATAAAATGTGTTTTCAAGATGAATTTCTCCGGACAACGAATTTGAAGTGAATTGCCTAGATGATTTTGATTGAATTCTTCGATGATGAGTTTTCCAGAGCTAAAGAAAAGTAAAATTCGAATTCAAGTGACAGAGCTCCAGCCGGTGAATTAAAAAGATGAATTTAAATTAAACTTTTTCGAAAGAAAATTCAAAAGATGCCAGTCAAGGTTGAACTTCTAGAAGGTTGAGATTCTCGGACAAGTGTCAGGAATACCAGAGAGGGAAATTCAAATTCTTGAAGTGGAGTAGTGGAAATTGAATGCACTGCCTATACTTAGCTCCTTCTAGAATTCGACTTTTGCTATAAGATTGAGAAGTTCCTCACTTCTTTTTCACAGCTGAGGAGAATTCGATTTGCTCTAAGTGAGGTGTTGCTGAGTATTGCTGAAGCTTGAGGAGTTCGAATTTTTGTTCAGGCTGAAGTGTTGCTGGATTCAATTTGAAGCTGAGAAGGACGACTTGAGTTTGTTGCTGGAGCTCAAATCTGAAGTGAATGATAGCTAAAGAAATTTCGACTTAAAGAGGAGTTTGCTGAAGTTCGAGCTTGTGCTGGAGGTGCGCACTTGCTAACTTGCTGAAGGTTGCTAGGTGAAAGGCGTTGGAAGTTCTTGCGACTAAAATTCAAATTTGCTAAAGCTTGAAGAAGATCATATTGTTGAAGCTGAGGACGCCTTGAAATAAGAAGAGTTAGTAAAGTGTAAACTTGCTGATTTGAAAAAGTACGAATTTCCAATTGCTGATTGAAGTTGCTGATTGCTAGTGTGGAGTGGGCGATTTTACTAAGGCTTGAAGTTGCTAAGTTGCTGAAGTTAAAGCTTACTTAGAAATCTTTTCTAAGTATTGAAGTTCAAAATTCGTTGAAGAGAAGAAGCTGAGGTTTGCGAATAAGAAAAGTTATTGCAGCTTCTCAAGTTCTTGAAGTCGACTGCAGCCCCTACACAATGTCTTATTTATTTTATAAATTAATTTGCTGATGAATGACTATTGTTTTGCAGATGGCTGAGGCAAGGGCGACTGGCAAAGACAACAATGGTGCATCCAGACAGGCTGTGATCAAGAAACTAAGCAAGACATTCATGCCAGAGTCAAAATTCATTTCGAAGTTGGGCAAGCTGACAGATACCAACTTGGGCTCCATCAACCTTGAGACTTTCAAGAACAGAATGCTGGGGATTGGTAGCCATCGACCTTCGAACACTTCGCACAATATTGTTCGAAGCGGATTATATGCAGCTGCTGGTTTCCCACCAGCCATTCAGTGTTCGGAGCTGATGATGGAGTGCGCCAATTGCTATGAAAAGGATCATAGATCGATCATGTCACCAGATGGCCAAGTGTTCGCCAACCTCACTCCTGCTGCCATTGGTGAAGTTTTCGGGATCCCGGTGCACAGAAACATGGTTTACAAATCCAGAGATCGAGTTGAGCGGATGTATGCTTCTGCATTCGAGAGATGCACGGAGATGATCAATACTCACTGGATGAGCAATCCCAAGCCTTCTCGTACGAAGCTGCCGAAGCAAATCATAGCGGAGGACTTGAAGCAGGAATACTGTGACCTCATCATGATGCTGAGCAGAATTGGTGGTTGCCCACAGTCATTTATTTTCGAGCCATGGATGTTCTACTACATCAACCTCGTGCTGGAAGGGAAAGACTACGTCGACTGGGCTGTGATGATCAGTGACAATTTACACGAGCAGCTCCTGAGCCTGAGAAGAACGAAGACGTTCTATATGAGCTCTTACGTCATCTACATGTTGGCTCGTATGACGAAGTACAGAGGGATTTCTTACAAGGAACCTGTCGGTTGTGGCTCTCACCAATTCAGAATCCATGAGGCTTGTCCGCAGTTGCACCTGGCAAGTACCACTCATTACAAGCATGTCAATGACGCCTTCACCATGCACATCACGAGATTGCTTCAGGAGCGGTTGCATCACAGAATCTCGAGAGAGGCCCAGGAATTGATTGAAAGGTATGGGTGCTGGTTTATACAGTTTCCGAAGTTTTCTTACATTAGGCTGCAAGGTTTTTCATCATACCCATATAGGCTGCCTAAGTACCCAACCGATAGAATTTTAATGCTAGAGATATCTAGGCAATTGGTTGCCTACGATAAAATTCAAAAGAAGAAGAAGAAGGGAGGTGTTGACTTCCCAATTGTCATGGGCAACTCGGATGAAGTGTGTCCTTCATTACAGGCAGCCAGAGAAGCTGAGAGTGAGCTTCAATTTTATCACTTTTCCTATCACACTAGCCGACAGCACTATGATCCGCATAATAACATCAAATGGGTACTGTAAGAGGAGTTTAAGCACAAGGCAAATATTGAGGATTATTGGGCTGATGCATCAGATGAGATTGAGGTCAGGAAAAGAATGTTCTCTCGGTTGCCAGTCACCATGATTAGGGAGTGTGAAGTTGTTCCAGTTCCAAACCAGGTGAATGAGGATATGGACGTTGTCCATCCAGATTATGCAGCAGTAAGAGATACTCCGCTTCCACTCCCAGATTGGTCAGAACCAAAGGTTGTTGATTTGGACGCACTTTCTATCCCGGTCCTGACATTTACTAGAGCATGGGTTGATAGGCGTGTGAGCAGATTGAAGAGTAGGTCAATTGCTTTGACTTACAATTTGATGGGAGATCACAAGACACCCACCACTAGCAGGAAGAAATAGATCACACGAGGTCCAGAATCTAGAAGGAAAGAGCCAGTTCGGCAGGAGCCTATTCAGCTGGAGCCTCCACGAGTTGCATCGCCCACGCCATTGGAGACACGTTCTCCAAGTATACAAAAGGTTTCCTTGTTTGCTGATCAAAGAAATGCATTGAACCAGGTGCAAGTGGTACAGGAAAATAATTAGCCGCCTCAGAGAGAGGCAGTTGGCCAGAGCGTCAACGCACCTAGTAGAGTTGATCAGCAGGATGATGAGGGGACTACTACTGACCCTCAGTTTCAGCAAGAGTTAGAGGCGGCTATGGAGGATGATGATGATATAGTTTCAGGAGACACTCAGCCGCTTGAGGACGATGAGCCTCACCAGAATGATATAGAGGTTGAACAAGTTTGAGAAGTAGAGGCACAAGAGCAGCAGCCCTTTGATATACAGTATACAGTACCTGATTGGCTCAGAGATAGGATGAGGAGAAGCCCCTGAGAGGAGATTGATCCAGCAGTTGAAATGGAAGAGTTCTTGAACAGGATCAGTGCACCTCCACAGAAGAAGAGAGCACGAAAGTTTTTGAAGATATCAACAGATGAGGATGGCTCTCGCACCCTTCACGTTGCTGTGCCACAGGTTGATTGTGACCGAGATGAAGCAGTACCTGAGAATTATGTGGTCACAACTTTGGATTTAGGACGCCCCACTGGCGCACAGATTGTAGAGGAGTGTGATAACTCCTACCTCGCCCTCAAGGACAGATTATTCAAGAAGGAAGGAAAGTATAAGAAATTGAAAAGAGAGCATAAGGCTTTAATTGGATATGTGCAGCAGTTGTCTCGTCCTCGTGGGTAGGAAATTCCAGTGATAGAGCTTCCACCTGAGATACCCAGAGAGTCAATCGGTGGCTTGTTGGAGTTAGGAAAGATGGCACAGGAGGCAGATAAGTGGGTCACAGGAGTTCGTGCTGAGACAGAGAAGTTTATGGAGGACCTTGCTTTTGCTTTTCAGTAGGCTTCTAGTATTTTGGCACAGATGGAGGCAGTTGATCAGGCTTGGGGAGATGCTTCTGTTTATCAGAGCAAAGTTATTCAGCGTCTTGAGGCATTGAGGCATGTTCCTTTGCGGTTGCTGATTGATGGAGGGGTCATTTAGGAGAATGACAGGTACGACTTTTCTAGATGGTATTCTTCAGCAATCACCGGACGCGGTTTCTTCGACGCAGCACAGGCAGATTCAACCAGGGTACGGAAGGCTATGCCAATATTATTGATGAAGTTCAGAATACTTTTGAGGCCATATTTGCTAGGCGGTTGAATCCGGATGAAGTTAATGTTGATAATTTGAGGGGTAGGCTGGTGCCTTTCTTTTCAGAGGTGAAGACCTTCACACAGGATGACTTTGAGAACACCTCCACTTTCTCTAGTTTGATTCAGAGCACACAGGATTCCTTAGCTGCTTGGAGAAAATCTTGTGCACGGCATGAGACGTCAGTCACGGTGCTAGAGTTCCAGTTGGATTGTGTTCCACCCATTTCAGTTCAGGAAGTTGAGGCTGTACTTGGCAGGTTCGTTGAGTTTGCAGCCAGAGAAGGAGAATGAGAATGCACTGTTGGACGAGGATCTTCTAGAAGTGATTGTGGGCATTAATTGCCTTTACTATTTTTGGGAGTGAGTGGGAATCTTTGTTCATTTATTACACCGCTCCCCATTGTGGCAGTTTTTAGGGTTAGGGCTGAGGTGGCTTAATCTTAGCCACTCTTTTGATTGTAATCTTAGCCGTCCATTGGACTGGGCTACCTATATAAGGGGGGAGTCCCCCTCATTTGTAATTCATTAGATCAGACATTAGGAATTAGAATTGGACTAGAGATTTGGAGAGACAGTAGAGAGTAGGCATTTTGATAGCATAGTGTGGAGAAGAAGGAAAGTTTTCCCTTTGAAAACTTTTGTAGAGATTGTTGTGTAAAACTTTCATGATAATAGATCTTTTCATTGATGGTGGAATTCGTCTTTGTCATGGATAGCTAGCAAGGTCTCTTCATCCTTTTGGATCCAAGTATCATAAAGTAGCATAGTTTTTATTTCATGCAAGTAGTTTACTTTGGATGTGTGGCGTTTTATTGAGGTAGCTTCATTTCATTCCATACCACTAGCAACTTGTTGATGACAAGCTCGCCTTGCGTGGTCAACTGGAGATTATCTTGATTAACTTCGATTGTAATTTGTATGCTTATATGCGTCGTCTTGATGGTATATGTATGCTAAATTGTAATCTGAATATCTTTTGCTATCCCTTTGAAGATTGCACCAATTTTACTGAAGCTGTCCGACATGAGGCTAGGTGAAATTCGGTTGAAGTCTACTGAAATCAAGCTCCACATATCTTGCATTTAGGATAGAATATAAGTTTCTTAGGCCCTATACTCATTTACTTTCCGCATATTTCTGATTAGCTTTAGGAAAATGAACTCATTGCCAAATCATACGCGCAAAATCCCCTTCAAATCATCCATCTATTGTTAGCTGCAAGAATCTTGAACAATTGTGTAAGTCCCCTCGTAAGAACACAACAATTCACATCAACCAACTGAGGGTATTCTAAGTACTCGGAACCTTGGAGTTGAACGTGTGATCTATCTCACAATCTTAGCACACGGAATACTTTGATCAAGAGAGAACGGAGTAGCCTTCAAACAACTTTGTTCTTCGGCTGATTGGTGAGGTCACAAAAATCACATCAACAGATCCCAAAGCCAAATTGGGAGTTTGCCATTCCCAATACTTGATGGCTTCTGCTGTGCCACTTTGATACAATTTGGAAATTCTGTGTGCCAACTCTCTGTTTTCATTTCTTGCAGCGTAGCATAATAGCTATCCTGATGAACCAAGTTGAGTAACCTGAAGATTTGGATTCTGTTTCTATAGAAGGGAGCATCTCATACCAAAGTGTTCTATGAAATCTTTTATTTGTCCCACTCTTATGTGACAACAACAACATGGCCAAATAATTTGCATGTGGGCTAAAAGGAAAAAGATTAGCATACTTCACAATGCCACCAGTGTGAAATTCACCTGCTTGCTCCATTTGACTTTTAATGTTGGGTATCCCAAACAATCACCTGGATCCCATATCTTGCTATTCTCACCATATGTGTTTCTAGAATCAAGAGGTGTCTCACAAATTAGATTATCAAAAGATATTTTTCCATCAAAAATAGAAGATGTATCATCATGCAAAATTCGCTCATCAAGCCCAATTGAATTGCACATTTGATGTTCTTCCTAAGTGCTATCATCATGTTGAATCTTCATGATACTAGGGCTGCTGAAATCACTAAGCAATTTTTCATTGCTCCCAAATCCTTCTTCATGTCTCCAAAGGTAGCTTGGCTCCAAATCACAATCCTTTTGGAGCTCATTAATTCCTTCAATTATTTGTTTGACCTCCATAGTCCTTGTATCACATTCTTGTTGCTTCAATGTGGTTGCAACAAGTGACTGATTTTCTGTTTTGTAGAGTGAATAGTGAGCTTAACTTAACTCAAGGTTAAGCTCATCAACTTTTTTCTCCTTTTTTCTGAATGCACTAGAATTCTCTTTTGCAAACTTAATGGCATGATCTCTGTCTAAAAGCAAATGCAAGTAATTTGATTTAATTATTTCTAAAGCACCTTTTATAGTTTGCAGATTTGATAAAGTGTCTCCAACCATTAAACCTTTTTGTCTCTCTTCAACTTGAGCTTTCCAAAGGATGTCTTCAATGAATTGGTGTGTGCTATCAAAATGTGTTAAAGTTTGCACAACCTTTTCTTTAGTGACCAACAATTGGTTCTTCAAAATTTGTAATTCTCTAGGCCTTTGATCCCATCCTACAAGGTAACTTTGCTCATCACATAACCAAGATTCCAAAATATCCTCATTTGCAGGAGCAACATAACCTACAAGATTATATTCCTCTTTTTGTGTTTCTTTGCAAACTTCCTAAATAGATGGCATGAAAGCACTATGCCCAAGCAAAGAATCATCAAGAAACTTCATACCTTCAATTTTGGAACCATAGTTATTGTCAAATTGTTTACCAATAATTACTGATTTGAAATTTTCAGCTGGTTCCGAATTAGAATGCTCCTCTACTGAAACCTCTGGAAGGGAAATTTGACACTCTTCTTATTTGGGAACATTCCCCTTATTACCAGAGAAGTTCATGCATTTGTTTGCCTTTGACTCATCATATTCATGGCAACTCAAGTACTCATTTCCCTATTGTTCCATCTTTTTTTGGCCTCTCCTTCTATGACTTCCAATTCTTTCTCTAACAACTTCACTTCTATATTCTTGCATTGGTGGATGGGCTCCCATGTTCCTTTGCATAAGAAGCAAAGATTTCTTTTTCTAAGTGTTGATGTGTTTTTCGTGACCGCACCAACGTAGAATAAAGTCGCCAACGGCTACCCTATTCTCTCTTGATCAAAGTATCTAGCATGCTAAGATTGCGAGAGAGTTCGTGCGTTCAACTCCAAGGTTCCTTTAGTGCGAATAGTCTCAGTTGGCTCGATGTGATTTGCTGGTATTTCAAGGGGACTTACACAATTGTTCGACGGCTGACAACAGACAGTGTTTTAAGGGATTTCATGTAATTTGGATGATTTGGCAAGTGCGCACAAGTTTCCTAATCCTAACCAGAAATAAACTGAATTTAAAATGAGTGTAGGGCCTAAGAAGTTTATGTTCTACTCTAAGACGTGGGACATGGTGATCAATTCTTACAGACTTCAACCGGGCCTTGCTTTGCCTCGCTTTGGATGGCTTCCACAAAACCGGTGCAATCTTCAAAGGAGTGGCGAAAGGTGTTCAAATTATAACTCAACATGGAAGCACCATCAAGACGATGCATACAAACACGTGAGTCACAATCGAAGTTAAGTTTGAAAAGTAATCCAGTTGACCACGCAGGGCGAACCCATCGTCAGCGAGCCTGTTAGTGGTATGGACGAACGAAGTCTTGTTCAAATCGAGCACCACATTCCACAATTACTAAGTACTTGCATGAAATGAAATCTAATTTACCTTAAGCTACTTCAAGTTGCTACTTGAATTGGAAGGACGAAGAAGCCTCGACAATTAGTCATAACAAAGAAGAAATCACCATCAATGAAGAACTCTTTTATTATGAAAGCATTCACGACAACTTCTTACAAAGTATTCAAAGGGAAGACTTTCCTTCCTTTTCAATCTAGACTATACTATCAAACTATTCTACTTTCTATTCTATCAACTCCTCTCTACTCCTTCTCCGCTATCCTAACTCTGATCTAATCTAATGAGATACAAATGAGGGGGACTCCCCCTTTTATAGTTGGCCAAGTCCAACGGACGGCTCAGATTACAATCGACTAGATGGCCCAGATTGTGCCACCTCAACCCTAAACAAGATTCACCCTAAAAACCGCCACAATGGAGAGTGGGGCAATAAATGAGCAATTAATGGCCACCATCTTCTAGAAGATTCCCGTTTGTAGACGCGTTCACATTGTTCTCGATCTTCTTCTTGACGTTGTTCTTCAACTTCTTCTTTGTCACTTGGGCTGGGCACGTACTAAGTCTCAACACTTAGCCACTTTTTGCAACTTTTCTTCCTTCGAGGTTGAAATGTCATCTTGGATTACTTTCTTCATCACTTTAAATCATCACCGCTTGGTCTCGACGTTCCTCCTGCAGAATAAGTAAGGAGAAGAGTATTAGAACATTTCATAATATAAACTCAACTTACTTACCAGGATTTTCATGTTTTAACTTCCAAGGGTTCATCGTCTTCACTAGCCAACTTTATGTTCAAATTCTTCATGCCTTAGCCAAATTTCCAACCTATCTTGTATTTTGCCTGGCGCACTTCACTCTGATATTTTATCCAACTCAGGCTCGAGAAAAATGCTTTCATCAGGAATTTGATCAAAAATTATCTAGGCACCCAACTTCAAATTCATCCGCCAAGGCATTTTATCTTCACAAACATTTCTTTCCCTGCCTTAGAAATTTTTTCAAACTTTTACTTAGGTAATTCATCAACCTGGTGCCCATTTAAAATCTCCAACCTGAAGGCCTTGGCGAAGTGTAGAAGACATGGAAATCAACTTCTCATCAAAGATCTTCAATACCCAGAAGAAAATTTTCTTCAGAATTTGTCGAACTCATGGGTATACAACGAACGGGTTCACTTAATTTTTAGAATTTTGAAACTTTAGGAAAATATTATTCAATCAATTTAAATCCGTTCTTCCCATCCGTGAACATCTCATGTTGCTCTGACTTGAATTTTTTTTTAAATCCATCCTGCAATGCCAGCACCTTCTGACTCCATCACTGGCAAATTTATCCACGTTCACGAAAATTTTATCACCTCGAAGTCTAGGCGTATTTTCTTAAGGAAGAAAATACTTTGCCTTAGAAATTTTTTGAATCACTTTGAAAATTTTGCCTTAGGAAAATTTATTCAACTTCATCCATTCTCCTATGGTGAGAATTTTTATTGTTTCAACTCACTTAGAAAAATTTTCTTTCTTGAAAGCACATCACGCTTAACATGTTTTATTTTATTCACCACCTTGTATTTTATTTCACACTTCCATTACTTTAGGCGCATTTAGTTTATTACCAAGGATGTCCTCTTAAATTTCCACGCCTAGCATTATTATTCATCACTTAGCAATATCATCTCTCAAGTCTAGGCGCATTTTCTTAACCATGGAGAACATTCTCAACGCCTAGCATTAATCATCTCATCCTCAACACCTTACACACTTGGGCGCATTTGGCACTTCATGAGGAATATATTTTGTCTCAAAGTCCTACACCTAGCAATATTCTTCATCTCCACCTTCACGCCTAGATAATATTTTATCTCCTTCTTTACCTTGCTTACCACCTTACACTCACCTTTTACTTACTTGAACTTGGGCGCATATTAGCATGTGTGAAGGATTAACATTTCCAACGCCTAGCTTTGACTTGTTGACTTCTAAACATGGGCGCATCTTGCATGATGTGAAGGATGACCCTTGAGCTTCTTCCCTTTTGTCTTCATATGCCCTCACTTGGGCGCATTAGAGCATAGGAGGTGGATGAAATTCTAACGCCTCCCTCTTTTGACTTGTTGACCTCCTTTTAAGATGGGCACATATTGCCATGTAAGGTGGACGAGTTTCATACTTAGAGAATTTTTAGCATTTTGCTTGCATGTGGGAACATTTTAGCATAGGTGATGGATAAACTTTGTTGACCTCCTTGACTTTCTTGGGCGCATTTCCTACTTGATGAAGGATGGGCGCAAATGGAGGGCGGTGGAGGATGAGTTCTTGCCTTAGAAATTTTTCTTGGACATCTTCCTAGAGTGGGCGCATTTCAACATGTCAAGTGGATGAAAACTTGTACTTAGAAATTTTTCAAACACCCCTATCTTGCATGAGGGCGCATTTAGCCATGGGTGAAGGACGAACTTTTGATACTTAGAAAATTTCCATCAACTTCTTCAAAGTGGGCGCATTTTATCTATGCAGAAGGATATTTCTTAACACTTAACCATTTTTCTTCGTCTTTGCCAGCTTCTTCATGTCTTACTATAAATAGTAAGTCCCTTGATTTTCACACTTCAGAAGCTCAGATCGTTTTGAAATTTTGAACACTGGTTTCTTGTGACTTCATCAACTTGTTGACACTGCTATTTTGGGTTGGCCTGCTATTATTAGCCCATTTCTGAAGGTGGTTCGCTATTTATTGTAACTGTCTACTTGTGATACCTCCACAACTCCGTTTGATTTGAAATTCGAATGATGCGCTCCTCACCACGTGACCCGCCTGCTGACATCGGCCCCTGATGCTAACTTTCTATTTTTAGCCTGTTTCTGAAATGACTTACTATAAATAGTAAGTGCTCCGTTTTCCTTCAAATTTTATCAGCAGATAGCTTGAGAGATGCTGATCGCGGTGGTATACACCGGTTTTCGAAAATTCTGACTTTTTACTCCTCTTTTTAGGTCCCGAAGCTGGAAACCCTAATTCATCCTGCATGCATATCAAATGATCTCCGTTTGTTCTCGTTTCTGTTGCAATACGATCAGCTCGTGATTCTGAAGTGCTAGGAGGCGGTTGCCGGGATGTATATGCTAAAAATAGTAAGTTGCTGAATGAGTGACAATCTCCGTTTGCATGTCACATCACCGCGTAGGTCTCTGAAAACCCAGAAGGAATCTCCAAACATGCGTTGAAAAACTCCGCATCTAAGCCCTGGAATTTGCTCTGGAAGCTGAATTGCTAAAAATAGTAAGTTGTCTATTTCAGCTCAAATTTTGCACGCGAGCAGCTTGATGTGTTCGGAATGTAGTGTGACTGTCGAAACTTCAAGAATGTTGAAGGAACACCTGGACTTGCACACTTACCAAAACTAGTAACTAGTCAGAATTTGATGGAACTTCAGTGGAACCCTGTTGGAAGTACGCTGACAACAATGTTAATCTCAAATCTCAATTTATTCACCTTGTTCGACCCCAAATTGACTGGAAAGTACAAACCCTAATTCTATGGACTTGGCCAAATTTCACGTTTAAACTCGATGACGGGCACAATCCTTGAAAGGCAGACATCAGAAAAGAGACAAAGAGAGAGAGAAAACCAAAGCCAAAAAGACCAGAATGGAGCAAAAATTAGGGGTGCCCATCTTGAATGGGGCGATGTGTGAAAAGGTCACAACATCTGGCATCCACACGGGAAAGTGTTGAAAAACACTTTAAGAATTGAACCTTGAATAAATCTTCCTCAAACCATCATACAAAAGGATACTTACTCAAAAGGGGAGAAGAATCCGATATTGGATCAAAACACTTTTATCCAAGACCCCGTGAGTGTGTGCATTCGTTCCATCTCTAAACCATCTTGACTTCTAGAATCGGCCGCAGCAAGTTATATAAATATCTTATCTTCAAAAGCATTCTGGACATTGCCTTGCTACCAATCAGGCGTCTATAGCCCCGACGAGGTTGTCGCTACAAGTCTCACGAATATTGCTCCACTGCCGGCCAGGCGTCCATAGCCTCAGTGGAGTTACTCGTATGTTCCCAAAACCAATATTTCATAATATTTTCCTTTTTGATTTTCTCTTTCTTGTTTTTCAAATATTTCTTTTAAGCACATTTACTTTTTCTTTTGATCTTCCATCAATTCCTCAATTGGCTGGTAGGCAATGAAGCCACCAATGGGTTTGAGAATTGTAGTGGCGTTGAAGCAAGACGTAAGATTTTCACCTGCCAAGACCTTTCCCAAGAAACCAAGATGACTCAGAGTGGAGGTAGGTAAGGTTTAAAGGTCTTTAGACTCATGTGTTAAGACACAATAACAGGTTAACCTCCCGAGACGAGTTTAATCACTAACTGGATGATGACAAGAGGAAAACATCCTTAGCCTTTTCAAAGCTTGCACAAATTCCAGTGGAAAGAAACCACGTTGTGGAAGCGAAACCATCATCACCCCCTTCGCAATGGGAAACCCTAAAATCCTGGCCCATTCCAAACCAAAACCACTTGAGTGGACAACTCAAGGGACGAAACACCAAACCAAAAACCCAGAGGGCAACAAACCAAAAACCAAAACGAAACAAACCGAAAAGCAAACCTAAATCTAACTATATTACAAAGTAGGCTCTTAGAGAGAACCTAGGGTTGGAAATAATGCTTGAAGAATCTCCCATCGTCTGGCAATGGGATATCCCCTCCTGTTCGTGTCCGTAGCCTGAATGCATTATCTCCCAGGATCTCAGGAGCTTGACAAGAGTCCAACCATGATCTGTTCATAACTCTTTGATGCCTAGCCAAACTTTCCAAAGCTTCATTTCTTTTCTCCTCCAAATGCATCAATTGAGACAGCCTTGTTTGAATCTGGTCCTCTTTCTTATCGACCTCTCCACATGCTTCCTCTAGAGTGACTTGTTGAATAATCTTTGGGACTTGCTCCAAGGAGATCTTACTCACGGGACTCGTGTTCTCTAAATGGGAAGCCTCGTGCATTCTACATGAATTGGGTAGCGATAAGTCCTTGATGGAGGCATTTTCTATTTCTTGCTTTACATCTTTTGACACAGAATCTCGGAACATCCTTTCACTCTTATTCCCACTTGAATCATTTTCAATCAACACCTCGGTGAAGGCGGGCGTATCTCCCAAAAACTTTTCTCCCTTCGAGCTCTGCAACATGAGGACTTCTTTCTTAATGGGCCTATATGAACCCAAATCAGTTTCCACGAACAAAATCTCACTGTTTTCACCACATTCTGTGATCATCAATCTGAGCCGTGGTGTACTTTCAATTTTTATCTGATTTGGAACTCCTCTCCAAGGAAGCCACATGTGGGAGAAGTCAGTCGCAATGTATCCATTTAGCTTTCTGGACCAATCTCTGCTCAATAGCATGCCATAACCATCAGGTATATCCACAACTGATATGTCAATGCGACTTTGAATTCTGGGATCTGCTTCCAGCTGCATATGGATGCTATTTAATTCTCCTACAACTAGAACTTCAGTCTTATCCAGCTGAGTCACCTTCTTGTTGGTCTGGAGCGGAATTATACCTAACGCTTGACATACCTTCAAAGGCATGACATTACTTGATGCACTGGAATCGATCAAACAATTATGTAATAACTTCCCAAAAATTCTAACTGAAACCAGAAATGGGGTTGGCTCATCCTTCCCCTGATAAAATACTACTGGCTTTTTCCTTTCATTTGCTGAGGCATTCTTACTTGCATCTTTCCTATTCAATTGAGATTGATTGTCTCAGACGACCTCTTTTGGATTCTTCTTCTGTTCTGTGATAATATCTCGCTGAGCTTTCTCCTTAATCCTTGCCTCTGGCTTCTTAGAAGTGTTTGAAGAACCTTGTACCATACCAATGAAATTTTGAGGTTGTTGCGGAGCCTCCCAAGTGTCAAATGGCGCGTGAGGCACCTCTTCTACCACATTCGTATTTTGTGCGGGACGAGACTGTGTGATGACAGGAGGGTTTCTTGGTGCACTGGTTGCATCTTGGGATGTACTTCTCACAATAGGTGTTTCATTCAAACTTCCTAAAATGGTCTCCCTTACTTCTGATATCTTCATTAGCTCATGTAGGGGAAGACTAACTTTCATCCTTTTGAACTCTTCTAGTACATAAGAGCCAAGTCTTTTCACGTCTTCTCTAGGAAGACTCTCCTTTTTCCCTTGCCCAACTTTATGAACGGGTTGCTGAATAGCTTGTTGCCCACCTCCGCCTTGCGTTGCATTTTGCCGCCTGTACTATGGAGAATCTCTTGGTAGACCTGGATTATTGCTCGCGTTGGGGTGCGACGGAGTTGTAAAATTATTTGGAGGTACCGATGATGTCAGAGGTTCATGTTGTTGGTGGTAATTCCTCTGATATACTTTAGGAGCTTCACCTCTAGTAGTCTGAAGAGCTTGTACCTCCCTTCTTCCTTCTACCAAGACGCTGTTGTTGAGAGGCGGAAAAACATAACCATCTCTATGAAGAGGCTCTTCTAGTGATGCATACGTGGCGTGAACTCCTGATGGTATTTGGAACTCTGGCATCCCCACGGGACCATTTGCTGAAGCTGGCGGAAATTGGTGGTTAACTAGTGGGGGCGTGTTACTCTGAAACTCAGGCGGGAAATTGCATTCTTCTATTATCAATCCCTGATCATATCTGGGTACAGGGACTAATTCATATCCCGTAACTGGAGGGTTCTCTGTGGCCTCTGTATTTTGTGCTTCACTCTTGAGAATACCGGCCACAACTTGGAACTCGTGACACTGAAGCTCAGAGTGCTGGTTCGTGTTATGTAACCTACACCATCCTGACGAGGTAGTTTCAGCCATATAAACTCTATCTGCAGGACGGTTTTCAGGAGGTGGCGGATTGTCCAATGGTGACGGGACACCTCCATTGTTGGGCCCTGTATTCCAGGACCTCTTCTGAAATCCTTGATTGTTATTTCTATACCCATGACTGTTTTCATGACTGTATCCTTGATGGGTATCTTGATGACTTAGAGGATTATTCTGATATCCTCGGTTAGCACCTTGGTGTGCCTGATAACTTCGTTGCATTGTGTGTGTTTGATTATTCTGACTCTTGAGGTAGGTCACCTCAGTTGACAGCCTCTTCACTTGTTCTATTAAATCTTTTAATTCATCTTTCTCCTCTTGAGTTTTCACTGGCGGCACTGTGTTTTGGAGATAAACGGGTTGTGTAACTTGTGTCTGGGACAAAGGCATCCCAGGATGGAGAACTATTTGACTTGACGGTGCTTGTACTTGATAAGCTGGCTGTGGAATTGCATTTAGCCCCATAACTTGTTGATTCCATGTTGAGCCGAGCGTTGGCACTTGATTGTTTGTCGTAGCTAGGCCAGTGTAGAGTATGGGCCCAGTTATATTCTGTCCTAAACCTTGACTAACTTCAATAGCTTTAGCGTAAGCTTGATTCATGTTTGTTGGAGTAGGGTGAGATTTAACGAACATTGCAGTCAAAGGATCAAGTGCTGAATAGTAGCTTTCTCGAGTATCAGCTACAACATAAGGAGTGCGTAACCTTGTGAGGGCCTTTTGGAACCTATTGTTGAATGCATGGATGGGCTCTTGGTCCTGCCTTCTCACTTCTGCAAATTGACAATAAAGCTCTACAGGGGTGACTGGTATACCAAACTTTCTGATGAAGGCCTCCTTCATCTGCTCCCATGTTCTTATAGACCCAATTGGCAAATGTATGAACCAAAAATGCGCTTCTTCTCCCAAGGAATATGGAAATAAGCGGCAAGCCACGTTTGCATAGCCAATCCGCCTATTGCGTAAATGATCCTCGAACATTTTGATATGATCCTCAGCAGAACGATTTGGATTACTGACTTGATACTTAGTGCAGAAGTGCTCTGGATTCTTTGGCATGTCATGGTAATCAGTAAACTCAAGGGGAGATGGGTTGGTAACCAACCAAGTAGCACCGTTTGGAGCCGGTTGACCTCCTGGTTGAGCCATTGCTTGAACTGGCTGTCGCCGCTGGTACACAATAACTTGGGTTGGCTATTGTACAATAGCTTGAACTTGTTTCGACCGAGCAAACCTCGAAGCACTAGGTGGAGTTTTAAATAAGCTTGAGATTTCTTCTTCGTTTTCTTCGCTTGACTGAACTTCTTCGTTTGATAAAAAATCTTCACTTGACTTAGCCTCCCTACTTCAATGACTTTCTTTCTTCTTTCTTGATCTCGTGGGTAGCTCTAACTCCACAAAATCTTTATATGAACTGGGCGTAGACCTCAAGATTCTTTTCAACTTGTCTGGCGAAAATGAACTAATATGATCCAGGATGTAGCTGCTTCTTCAATGGGATTGTTCAATCCTGAGAGAACACCATCTTGACTTATCATAATTTTCTCCAATGGAACTTTTGTACTTCAAACCCTTTCTACTTCAACACAACTGTATGTTGTAGCTGTTATTTGGCCCTCCTTCTAGCGCCAATTTTGTTGATGTGTTTTTCGTGACCGCACCAACGCAGAATAAAATCGCCAACGGCTACCCTATTCTCTCTTGATCAAAGTATCTAGCATGCTAAGATTGCAAGAGAGTTCATGTGTTACTCTCCAAGGTTCCTTCAGTGCGAATAGTCTCAGTTGGCTCGATGTGATTTGCTGGTATTTCAAGGGGACTTACACAATTGTTCGACGGCTGACAACAGACAGTGGTTTAAGGGATTTCATGTAATTTGGATGATTTGGCAAGTGCGCACAAGTTTCCTAATCCTAACCAGAAATAAACTGAATTTAAAATGAGTGTAGGGCCTAAGAAGTTTATCTTCTACTCTAAGACGTGGGACATGGCGATCAATTCTTACAGACTTCAACCGGCCTTGCTTTGCCTCGCTTTGGATAGCTTCCACAAAACCGGTGCAATCTTCAGAGGAGTGGCGAAAGGTGTTCAAATTATAACTCAACATGCAAAGCACCATCAAGACGATGCATACGAACACGTGAGTCACAATCGAAGTTAAGTTTGAAAAGTAATCCAGTTGACCACGCAGGGCGAACCCACCGTCAGCGAGCCCGCTAGTGGTATGGACGAACGAAGTCTTGTTCAAATCGAGCACCACATTCCACAATTACTAAGTACTTGCATGAAATGAAATCTAATTTACTTTAAGCTACTTCAAGTTGCTACGTGAATTGGAAGGACGAAGAAGCCTCGACAACTAGTCATAACAAAGAAGAAATCACCATCAATGAAGAACTCTTTTATTATGAAAGCATTCACGACAACTTCTTACAAAGTATTCAAAGGGAAGACTTTCCTTCCTTTTCAATCTAGACTATACTATCAAACTATTCTACTTTCTATTCTATCAACTCCTCTCTACTCCTTCTCTGCTATCCTAACTCTGATCTAATCTAATGAGATACAAATGAGGGGGACTCCCCCTTTTATAGTTGGCCAAGTCCAACGGACGGCTCAGATTACAATCGACTGGATGGCCCAGATTGTGCCACCTCAGCCCTAAACAAGATTCACCCTAAAAACCGCCACAATGGAGAGTGGGGCAATAAATGAGCAATTAATGGCCACCATCTTCTAGAAGATTCCCGTTTGTAGACGCGTTCACACTGTTCTCGATCTTCTTCTTGACATTGTTCTTCAACTTCTTCTTTGTCACTTGGGCTGGGCACGTACTAAGTCTCAACACTTAGCCACTTTTTGCAACTTTTCTTCCTTCGAGGTTGAAATGTCATCTTGGATTACTTTCTTCATCACTTTAAATCATCACCGCTTGGTCTCGACGTTCCTCCTGCAGAACAAGTAAGGAGAAGAGTATTAGAACATTTCATAATATAAACTCAACTTACTTACCAGGATTTTCATGTTTTAACTTCCAAGGGTTCATCGTCTTCACTAGCCAACTTTGTGTTCAAATTCTTCATGCCTTAGCCAAATTTCCAACCTATCTTGTATTTTGCCTGGCGCACTTCACTCTGATATTTTATCCAACTCAGGCTCGAGAAAAATGCTTTCATCAGGAATTTGATCAAAAATTATCTAGGCACCCAACTTCAAATTCATCCGCCAAGGCATTTTATCTTCACAAACATTTCTTTCCCTGCCTTAGAAAAAATTTCAAACTTTTACTTAGGAAATTCATCAACCTGGTGCCCATTTAAAATCTCCGACTTGAAGGCCTTGGCAAAGTGTAGAAGACTTGGAAATCAACTTCTCATCGAAGATCTTCAATACCTAGAAGAAAATTTTCTTCAGAATTTGTCGAACTTATGGGTATACAACGAACGGGTTCACTTAATTTTTAGAATTTTGAAACTTTAGAAAAATATTATTCAATCAATTTAAATCCGTTCTTCCCATCCGTGAACATCTCATGTTGCTCTGACTTGAATTTTTTTTTAAATCCATCCTGCAATGCCAGCACCTTCTGACTCCATCACTGGCAAATTTATCCACGTTCACGAAAATTTTATCACCTCGAAGTCTAGGCGTATTTTCTTAAGGAAGAAAATACTTTGCCTTAGAAAAATTTTGAATCACTTTGAAAATTTTTCCTTAGGAAAATTTATTCAACTTCATCCATTCTCCTGTGGTGAGAAATTTTTTATTGTTTCAACTCACTTAGAAAAATTTTCTTTCTTGAAAGCACATCACACTTAACATGTTTTATTTTATTCACCACCTTGTATTTTATTTCACACTTCCATTACTTTAGGCGCATTTAGTTTATTACCAAGGATGTCCTCTTAAATTTCCACGCCTAGCATTATTATTCATCACTTAGCAATATCATCTCTCAAGTCTAGGCGCATTTTCTTAACCATGGAGAACATTCTCAACGCCTAGCATTAATCATCTCATCCTCAACACCTTACACACTTGGGCGCATTTGGCACTTCATGAGGAATATATTTTCTCTCAAAGTCCTACGCCTAGCAATTCTTCGTCTCCACCTTCACGCCTAGGTAATATTTTATCTCCTTTACTTTGCTTACCACCTTACACTCACCTTTTACTTACTTCAACTTGGGGACATATTAGCATGTGTGAAGGATTAACATTTCCAACGCCTAGCTTTGACTTGTTGACTTCTAAACATGGGCGCATCTTGCATGATGTGAAGGATGACCCTTGAGCTTCTTCCCTTTTGTCTTCATATGCCCTCACTTGGGCGCATTAGAGCATAGGAGGTGGATGAAATTCTAAAGCCTCCCTCTTTTGACTTGTTGACCTCCTTTTAAGATGGGAGCATATTGCCATGTAAGGTGGACGAGTTTCATACTTAGAGAATTTTTAGCATTTTGCTTGCATGTGGGCACATTTTAGCATAGGTGATGGATAAACTTTGTTGACCTCCTTGACTTTCTTGGGCGCATTTCCTACTTGATGAAGGATGGGTGCAAATGGAGGGTGGTGGAGGATGAGTTCTTGCCTTAGAAATTTTTCTTGGACATCTTCCTAGAGTGGGCGCATTTCAACATGTCAAGTGGATGAAAACTTGTACTTAGAAATTTTTCAAACACCCCTATCTTGCATGAGGGCGCATTTAGCCATGGGTGAAGGACGAACTTTTGGTACTTAGAAAATTTCCATCAACTTCTTCAAAGTGGGCGCATTTTAGCTATGCAGGAGGATATTTCTTAACACTTAGCCATTTTTCTTCGTCTTTGTCAGCTTCTTCATGTCTTACTATAAATAGTAAGTCCCTTGATTTTCACACTTCAGAAGCTCAGATCGTTTTGAAATTTTAAACACTGGATTCTTGAGACTTCATCAACCTGTTGACACTGCTATTTTGGGTTGGCCTACTATTTTTAGCCCATTTCTGAAGGTGGTTCGCTATTTATAATAACTGCCTGCTTCTGATACCTCCACAACTCCATTTGATTTTAAATTCGAATGATGTGCTCCTCACCACGTGACCCGCCTGCTAACATCGGCACCTGGTGCTGACTTTCTATTTTTAGCCTGTTTCTGAAATGACTTACTGTAAATAGTAAGTGCTCCGTTTGCCTTCAAATTTTATCAGCAGATAGCTTGAGAGATGCTGATCGCGGTGGTATACACCGGTTTTCGAAAATTCTGACTTTTTACTCCTCTTTTTAGGTCCCAAAGCTGGAAACCCTAATTCATCCTGCATGCATATCAAATGATCTCCGTTTGTTCTCGTTTCTGTTGCATTACGATCAGCTTGTGATTCTGAAGTGCTGGGAGGCGGCTGCCGGGATGTATATGCTAAAAATAGTAAGTTGCTGAATGAGTGACCATCTCCGTTTGCATGTCACATCACCGCATAGGTCTCTGAAAACCCAGAAGGAATCTCCAGACATGCGTTGAAAAACTCCGCATCTAAGCCCTGAAATTTGCTCTGGAAGCTGAATTGCTAAAAATAGTAAGTTGTCTGTTTCAGCTCAAATTTTGCACGCGAGCAGCTTGATGTGTTCTGAATGCAGTGTGACTGTCGAAACTTCAAGAATGTTGAAGGAACACCTGGACTTGCACACTTACTAAAAATAGTAAGTAGTCAGAATTTGATGAAACTTCAGTGGAAACCTGTTGGAAGTAGCTGACAACAATGTTAATCTCAAATCTCAATTTATTCACCTTGTTCGACCCCAAATTGATTGGAAAGTACAAAACCTAATTCTATGAACTTGGCCAAATTTCACGTTTAAACTCGATGACGAGCACAATCCTCGAAAGGCAGACATCAGAAAAGAGACAGAGAGAGAGAGAGAAAAACCAAAGCCAAAAAGACCAGAATGGAGCAAAAATTAGGGGTCCCCATCTTGAATGGGGCGATGTGTGAAAAGGTCACAACACTAAGTTTATTCTTGTTATCATCATTCTTCCTTGCCATGGAAAAGCTCTTCTTTTGTTGGCTGGAAGGAGATGTCTTGGAATAGAGTTTGGTCTCTGACACTGAAGATTTTGACTCTTTCCTAAGAACAATTTCTTTTTCTCCTCTTTCTTTCTTAACCTTCTTATGTACTTTATAAGTCCCCTTTTGCTTGGCTGCTCTAATTCCAATAACTTGAAGAATCCATCAAATGAAACTTGGTCTTTGAATTTATTTGGTAATTTTTTATAGCAATCATCAATCTCGGTGGCCTCTTGTTCATAATTCATGTTTTCCTCCTATATTCTTATCAATATCTCTTGGATACGATCTACATCTTCTTCCTTGGGTAAGAATTTATGTTGCCAATCCATATTCTCTCTCCTACTAACTGGCAAGATAACTTGGCTGCATATGAATCCTTTGATTGCATAAACTGTTTAAAACCCACTGGCTGGCATGATACACAACTCTGATACCACTGTATTATACTGGCCAAATTATTAAAACCAAAACATTGCAATTTTTACCAATTATGGTGCTCAGGCATTTCGTCAAACACTTGGCAAGTAATTAGATATGAAGTATTGGGGAGTGCCAATACTGGAAATTGCTGCTACTAGAAGTTAAAACCATAAATCCATCACCAATTCATAACTTTGTTTATAGAAATCACATGGGCATTTCGTCAAACAATTTGCAGCAAATAGTGTTTCAACAAATTTTCACAAATCATCACCACAACATTAAATCTTGCAATACCAAATGCTTAAAATCACTTTTCTTCACAAAAATTACTGATTGAAGAATATACCAGCTACAAATGATAACTACATGTATTTCTGTTGTAAACTGTAGCATCAAAAAAACCAAACAAAATTTGTTCATACTCATGAAATTACAAATATTTTATTTATTATTTTGCTGACCTCAAAAAGGAGCTGGTTGACAATCCCATTCAGCAGCCTTCACAACTTTGACCATCTTTGGAATATGTGCAGCACCCAAAATAGTGTTATTGCTGCCTTTGAAATTGGTACTGCAGCCTTTGTGTTGTGATTCCCTTAGTGAAGGCTGCAGCAGTCTTCAAACATTCCTGTGAGGCTGCGTTGGAAAGTTTTAAGGCTTTAGAGCCTTTTCATATGCATTCAACCCCTCCTTATGTTAGACACTAATGTGTACAGCCCTTTCCTTGTGGCTGGAAAATATAGTACGGCTGGGAAATCTTTAGCCCCAGCAAAATATAAAATATTTGATTTTAATTCACTTTTTCCATTGCACACACTGCAATTTAATTTCTGATCTTTATCCTCTTGCACATATAGCACTAATTTACAAATTTATATTTGCAGGTAAAACTTCAATAAATTTGTACCTGATATTCCAAAACCTGCAACCTTCAACAATAACTCCGTTTCTCCGTTTAAATGCACCTGTGAACTTTGAATGAGTCCACTAAGGATTGGATAGGTGGGTTTTCATCCACCAAATCAATATTGCCTTAGAGTTTTTGTCCTAGGCTGAAAAGCTGAACAATAGTTCAAACTCCCAAAGAGGGTTTCACCAAAATGAATAACCAAGAATGAATCAAATGAGTTTCCGCAACCTCCTTTGATAACCCCCTATGGAACTTTCCGGAATTTGAATTATAAAATCACTTTTTAAATATTAATCCTTTTAACTCCTTATAAATGACTTTATAATATTTTATTTTATTTTTGGCCCTAGTTAAAGTCACTTTATAAAAATAAAATATTCAACTTAAAAACATGATTAATTAAATACAAGTTTCCTAAAAAACATTAATTTAGACAACTTAATTTAATAAGTTTAATTATTTCCTCTTTGAACGCCTAGGCCAAAAATGGGGACATTACATGGCAAACCCTAATTCCTCCCCCCAAAAATGGGCGAGATCTCTAGTTGCTAAAGATGCTCAAGTGCTTGGGTCCATTGTGATTCTTGTTTCTCCCTCTCGCTCACTTGGCTCAAATGTTTTTTTCCTTGGGTGATTTAGAAGTGGTCCTGGCGGAAGAACTCATTGATTTCCATATATCAGATGACTGTGTTAAAGCTACTTTGCTGATGTGGGGAATTGATCCCTATTTGTCAAATTCTTGAGGAAACGACTGCCTCTTGAGCTCTTGGCGGAGTAGATTAAGTCTACTTGGCATAGCCTGGCCACACCTGAAATTGAGATGTTGGATTTTGGCTTCTTTCTCATTTGGTTTAAATCTTCAGAGGACTACAACTTTTTCAGACAAAATGGGCCTTAGTTCTTTGAACATTTTGGCTTGTTCCTTGCTCTGTGGACTCCTTTTTTTGATCTTGCAGCTGTTAAAATCACAGCCTTCCCTATCTGGATCCGATTGTATAATCTCCCCCCAATCATGCAAGACATGGTTCTTATCAAAATAATGATCGACAAGGTGGACTCTTTTGTGAAGTTGGATTCTTAGTTTGTCTCCTTCATCCAAGTTTACTAGGGTCTGTGCCATGATTGATATTTCTAATCATGTGTATCACTCTGTTAGAATTCACTCCTCTTTTGGCACCTGGACTCAATTTTTAAATTATGAAGGGATGCTTCTATTGCAACATGATTAGCCACAAAATCTCTTGTTGCACTGCAAAAAAATCTTCAGGTGCAAAGGCGATTAGTCTCAAAAAGTGGATCAAAAAGCAAGGCTCTCCGAATGTTGATATTGATTAGCCCAATCATGGAAAGTTCATGGAACCTCAAAAGGAAAATTGCCTTGTTCTTGTGACTCTATTGGATGTCTCAAATCCTACGGTCTCTCCTCTGATTCAATGCCCTTCCAAAAATGATTCTTGTGCTTTTCATCTCCTTTTCGAAAAGGAGGGAGGCAATTTTGATGAAAGGGGGACTTTTCCTTTCATGGATAATCTAGATGATGAGATTCCCGATTTCCTTGACTACAATGATGCGGTTATTCTTGTTAAGAAATGTTCCATTGCTCAATATGCTAGCTGCATCTCAAAACCAAATATTGGCATTCCTGGAAAGAAGAAAGGTCGAAATTAGAGGTTGAGAAACTTTGGCTTGAAGGCAGGGATGCTATTGAAGAGGGTTCACAGTGGACCATGGATGCTCTTCTTATTAGAAGCAGAAGGAAGGGCTTAGCTAAACAGACTTGAAGGTCGGATCTTGCTTATAGAAGGTTTTTCCTATGTATAGTTTTTTGACTCGTTTTGTATTTGTCATTGAAGACTTGTTCCTAGTCTCTTGTTGATTTCTTTAGGCTTTTTCTCCTCATATAAGTTATTATTCTTTATTCTTTGAGCTACCCCTTTGTGGGTCTAAAGCTATTCTTAGTGGAAGATTTTGATGGGGAGGAGGTCCCCCCTTGTGTCCTCCACTGGTACTGGGCCAGTCTAAACAATCCTTCCTTACCAATCAAAAACAAATAAAAAAATGGTTTAATAGAAGGTCAATGAGAAACATAGCTACAAACAACCACCAAACACAAAGCCAAACATAAATCAGCTTGTAGCCAACAAACCATCTAAATAGAAACAAAAAATATAAAAAACTTCATTGAGATGAGTGACACCTCACCCTCCAATACCTCCCATAGAAGAACCAAAATCTAGACACATTTGCCACCAATACACTATTGGAGTGAGAGGTAGGACTATTCTTGCATTCAACTAACTATGGTAAATTAACACCATGAATCACCTCCCTACTTCAAACTACTTGACTTAGAGTGCCACCATCTAGTGAAGGGAGGGTGAAGGCACTAGTAATCTTAGAGTTCCCCTCAAATGAATAATTGACAATTGTTTCAAAACTATTTGAAATCAAGATAGGAAGCTTAAACATCTTCCAAATGATAATAGAATTCCCAAAATTTGCTTATTAAGAACATTGGCACAATCCATTGTAGCCACTTAATTGAGACAATTGTGAGTTGAAGAAGAGGCACCCCCATCCATTAGAGCACTACAAAGGGGCGAATCCTCAGATAGGAAGAAATGCATTATCCATTTCTCTACAATATCATCCACAATTAGGGTTTCCTATTTTCTAGGAGGTATCTTTCCGAGTTTTGGGGGGAGGGTTGCAGGAGTTTGCCAGTTTGCTTTCTGGGTCTTTCTAGGTTTTTAGAGAGCTATAGTGGGCTATCACATGCATTTTCATTAGTGACTATTTTTGAACTTACTATTTTTAGTAAGTTACGACGGCTACCCGGAATGTGTTCAAATGGTGTTTGGAGTCACTACTTTTAGCAGTATGCTATTTATAGTAAGTGCGATTTTTGGCAGTGTGGTTTGGCAGTAGTTCAACACTCAGTTACTATTTCTGGCAGTGTGGTAGTGTAGTATTGGTAGAGGCTTCTTTGGCTTTCTTGGAGTTGAGAAAAGGAAGAGTTTAATAACTTAAATTATGTTATTTTCTAATGTTGCTTTTTGGCCCCCACACCTAGGCTTTATAACTTAAGTTGTTTTAAAAAAGTGGGCCTCATATTTGGACGCCAATATTGGAGATTATTGCAATTTAAAAAGGTTTATTGATGCAAGTAAAGTTGGACGCCAAGTTTGATAAGTCAAAGAGGTTTTTAATGAATATTATATTACTCCTCTTTTGGGCGTCCCTTTTTGGAGGGAATTGAGAATTTGAACTTCTGGGTTTGAGCTTATAAATACATCCATCTCCCTCTCATTTGGTTATCCAATTTTATCATAACGAAGTGCTACCGAAATCATTTCAAATTCTTGCTTCGAGGTTGATACACCTCCTAGTTCTTCTTCAGTTTCAAGTTTGCAAGATAACTCCTAGTTGAACAGTGGATGCTTCTTCATTCAGAGGTTGTAGATTGAGCTTCATTGGTGATGGCTTCTTTCATGTTTTTTGATCTTGTGGGTTTTGATGTTTTTTGACATTTTGGTGTGGGTGTGAGTTAGTTTTCAGTTTGATGATCATTTTGGAGTGTTTTTATCAGTTTTCTAGTTGCTGGTTTGTGAAGGGCTGAAGCATGTTCATGTTCACGCTGTCCTGAAGAGTTGATAATATTTTGTGGGCACCGGCTCACTATTTTCCTCACTCCTGGGCACTCCTTTGCTTGGAGTTTCATGATTTTTGGTGGAGTGCTTGATTTTTCCTAGTTGGTCGCCCTCGTTGGGAGGCCGTACAGTTTGCCAATGTTGCCTTGGGATTCATGCCGGAGTTTGGTTGCCAACTTGAAGGAGTTTCTCAATTGGAGGTTGGATGCCTAGTCTTGCTTCATCCATTGCAACAAATTTGGGATCATTTCGAGGTGTTTGGAGGAAGTTATGATGTTTTCTTGATGGCTGGTTGAGTTTTCCAATTCGCTGCCCTGTCATATCAAACTGCTGTTGCAGTGTATCAGACCTGGTATTTTCATTATATTCTCATATTTTCATGATGCTATATCATTGTAATGTCTTAAGGATGGATATCTGATACTTGGGTTTTCATATAGTTTCATTATCTCATGATACATTGTATTAGACATCATATTGTAACGCTGATATAGTAGTACTAATTAGCTTTCATCCTTCAGTTATTTTGTATTACACTCCCGTTGGATAAGTGGTTGAGTTGCTTACTTTCTTGTTGCCCGTTGAAAAGTGGAAGTGGCTAGCTATGTTGCCAAGTTATTTTCTTTACTTTACTTTCTTGTAGCCCGTTGAAAAGTGGAAGTGGTTGGCTTTGCCGCCAAGTATTTTACATTTCTCTATTGGCTGGCTTGCCACCAATAGCTCTTTGTATTTCTAGCTTTGATATTGTATTTAGATCCCCTTGCATTGTATGCTCTCACCTTGCCCACTCCGGGATCTAAGTGATCAGAAAGTGAAGGGTTGCTTCTAGTTTGCTTATCTTTACATTGGGCTAACGCTAACGGCTGAAGTTTGTGTGAAAAATTGGGGAAAAACTAAGGGGGTATATTTCAGGGGTATTAGAGCTGATCATCTTGCCAATCTGTGCTTTTAGTGCTTCAGTTGACAGGAGTTCTCTATGAGCGATAGAGAAACCAGATACTACAAAAGAGAGGAGAAGAGACAACAGTTTCAGACCCGGTTAGTTCCCGTCGAGGATACATTTTCAGAGGTTCTCAGAAACCAGGATATAGCAGTTGATAACATGGTAGATAAGGAGAAGGGACCAGCCTGAGGGGAAAATGCTGATACTAGAGCTGAGAGGAAGTTTGATACTATGATGGAAATGATGTCCCAGTTGCTGGCCAAAATGAATCAGAACATGACTCGCCTTCTGCAGAACCAAAAATACTAAAACAAGTGCCTCTAATGTGAATCCAAATGGGAGACTTATTGGTCAACATGTTGAAGTGTCGAGAGGATCAGCCCTTAGACCTCTTCTACCTACCTTTACTCAAAGGGAGGAACCACTTGCTAAACTTGAAATACCAATGCAGATGAAATAAGGAATAGCTACATGGAATATGTTTCCCTTTTTGCAGAGATCCGTGAGATTCTGTCCTTGGACCAATACATGAACCAAAAGAAGAGGAGAGGAGGCAAAAGAATTGAGAATCGTGCTCCTATGCCTCCAAGGGATTTCCAACAAGCTCTTGGGAAGGTTACCTTGGCCCATTTCGATGGAAGTGATAAATGTTCAGCAAGATCATAGGTCCAAAAAATCGATAACTACCCCTCTCATTAAGACCAATGCCATCAAGTTTGCTACTTTGCATTTGGATGGGGCTGTCCATGAGTGGTGGTATCACGGTTTAGTCACTCTTGGCCATAACCTCATTGTTACCTACGAAGAGTTTACCAACAAGCTCATTGAGAGATTTGACACCAAGGATCCTTAGGTGAAATTTCGTGAGCTTGCATAGTTGAAGCAACATGGCTCACTTGACACATATTGCTGAGTTTTAGAGGCTTTCTGTGACGGTGCCCAACATCACCGAAAGGAGGCTTGTAGTCCTACTTTCTGAGGGACTAATGGAACCATTGAAGGAGTGGGTGAAGGCTTTCGATCCACCAACACTTGCGGAAGCAATCAGAAAATCTAGAAGGATGGAGTTGGCTGCCCTAAGGCCAAAATTTCAGTTCAAGCCTTTTGCTCACAAGAAGGATAAGAAGCATTTTTCAAATCAGACCAAAATGTTTCCTTCTTAGATGGATGATGACCTCTGCAATGAGCTCCGAAGGAAGAAACTATGCTACGCTTGCAAGGAACTGTAGGCCCCGGGTCACAATGTAATGTCCCTTGCCAAAAATAATGATAATTTTTGCCAAGTACTTAATATGACATATTTCATTTGTCAATTAAGTAAACCAAAACTGAGTTTGCACAATAAAATTTTTGAGCATTAACATGGTTTGATAAGATGATTCTCAACATACAACATATGCAACACCTGGATATATCACTGGTTTGGCATAGTCATGTACAGCAGTACAACATTGGTTGGCAAATGAATATAAGATGACTAATACAGAGATTTAAAACCATTCACCACACACTAGTCACACCATCTTTACACTTGCATAGAGTTACAATGCATATCATCAAATACATGACTGTGACAGTTGATCCTACATTATCACTGCGCAGAATTCAGTATGAAATTGTTACAACTCAAAAAAGAAGTGTTCAGACTAGTGCAAGACCCTCAAGCAATTACACATAGATTAACACCATAGTATTGATACTCAAAACTGACTATAGGATTGAGAGAATAATAGCAAATGCAAATTGCAGCATTAAATAACCTGATTTCTGATTACAAACATCAAAAACCTTCATTGACAGAGTATTTCTGAGTGTAAGAAGGACTAAAGGTTCAGATAACACATACCCAGACCCATGAGTTCAGACCTTACAACAAAATCATTCTTAAGAATTCACTAATTCTAATTCATAGTATAAGATTATACATTGAATAAGCATAAAGTGTCTCTGTACTCAAACCTGGAGGTTGAAGATGGTCGGTGATATACACAGTAGTATATTCAGTGTTTAAATACTCCCAGTAAAGACCACATACAGCAATACCAACCCCTCACGTCCTCGCAACAGGGTGTAGACAGTCTTCCCTAACCCTGAAATCTTCAATTGATCCTTAGGTGGGCACAATATAATGTGTAGAGAATAGTAATAGTGCTGCTTCTTCAAAGAATACCTCAGTGCATAAGATAATGAAGATTCGGTTATTCAATCCCCCTTTATCCTATCGGTAATTATGCTTGACTCTCCCTTGATGGTGCAAAGCAATGGAAATATATTTATAAACAGCTCTTCAAAATAAATCATCGGGTAAAAGAAAGAAAGCTGATAGACAACTCCCGATAATTTTAATAACATAGGTGGCTATAATAAAATGAAGCACACATACAAAGAGGACTTGATAACGAACTTTTGAATTCCTCCTATTTGAATCGCATAGCCAATTTTGTCTTCTGAATTTTGTCTTATTAGAGCAGCTGACTTATTTGTCTGTATTTGCCAGCAGGGAAAAGCGATTTGTCTCCTTCCGCATAGGAATATAGAGACGCTGCCATAATTCATTAAAACCAATGCCCATTCCAAATCTCATTCACACGATTTCTGGAAACTTAAGCATCTGAATATTCAAATACTTGAAACCCCAAAATAGTTGCGTCCCAAGCAGGTGTACAACCAGGTGACTGAATTTTTAATACTTATTTATAGTCTCAGAAATAAAACAGACATGAATAATAAGCAGTCAACATCAATTGGGACAACCACAGATTAAATATTATTTCCTCTTAGAAAGTATCGACCCAATCAAGCACATAGCTAGGTTAGCATTATTTTAATATTTATTTGAAAACTCTGAAACTGCAATAATAATTCAACCATGAGTATGAATAGAAACCTGTATACAAAACCTCAAACTTTTGCTTCTCAGACAAGCTGTATGTAATTGCTATTCTCCAAATTGATCTCCTCAAATTTGGTCAGTGAAGGTGACTATTAAATTTGCAGTGAAGCACCTACAAAAACTTTGAATGGATTCCTCAACATTCTCCAGCTAGGGTAGATAGTTTCACTACCGAAACTAGTGCCCTAGGGTTTTCAAACCCATAGACCAAGGAAGCTTCAGAAAGCTCTCCAAATGAAATGAGAAAATAACTCCAAGCTTGAGAGAAATGAGCTCTTTCTTGCCTTTTTAAAGAACTCCTTGTTCTTTTAGAAATATCTAAAAAGAATCTTCACCAAGCTTCTAGAAGAACAATTTAATATTCCTTAAAGTGATATAATATTTTATTTTTCACTTAAGTCACTTTAATAAATATTAATAAAGTGACTTTATAATATTTTATTATTTCCACTTTATTTTAATTAAAATAATCAATTAAAATCATCCTTTTGAAATAATATTAATTTTTGGACAACTTAATCAATTAAATTAATTAAGTCACCTTACCACAAATATGGGGACATTACAGTCTTCCCTTCCCGAAGATTGCTTGCCCTCAAGCAATCCGCAACTACAAACCAGCCCCACTGCCATAGCACTTGAAGCTAGCGTGGAAAACCAACCTCACTTGTCCACCAACCACTCGAATCCCAAATGGTCCTGCAAAATGTTCCAATCCTTAACCTCTGTATGCAGACGCTGCCCACGATGTTGTCAAACTTTGTCAACCTATGAAGCCAACCACCCAAAAATAGAATTCCTAGATCCCAAATCTGTAAATCATCCTCATCATGCCAACTCCAATTACTGTGATGATAAACCTCAGATACCATACCTGAGTCCCATGGACAAACGGGAAGTCCTTCAATCTCAACACCAACTAATTTCCGTTTTGCCACTCTGATAACCTCTATAGTCGGAAACATATCGTACCAGAGTGAACTAGAACACCTCTTATTCAACCCACCTCTCTGTGTCATTAAAGACAGTCAAATCTTGTGTATGTGAGGTGAAAATAAATTGATGAGCACACCTTATTATGCAATCGAGGTGAAATTCCCCCGCCTGCGCCAATGGAATACCAGAGTAGTCATGTGTATTCCACCCTACACTGCCATCATATGAAGATGACTCACAACACAAAATAGGATGGGTCGATCTTGCAACATCATCATTACCCTTTGTAGCCTTGACCACAAGATCTCTATCTACTACATAGAAAGAGTTTTTTGATTTGCTTTAAGGAGTAAGAAGAGTACCATCAAGAATGCCATAGTCTTCACAGGTTCAGGTTCTACAAATCTTCTGAAAAGAGGCTAGGATAGCACTAAGGTCCATTGTGCAAGACTCAAAAAAACCCATCTTCTCCTGATAAGGTTGTCCAATAACAATCTCTATACTACCAATGTAGAGCCTTGTGCTCGATTCTCTGATGATGCCTGATTCTGTATTCGAGCTTGATGTGTCTGCATCATCAACAATCCATTGCACACTGAGTGGTCTCCTGTAGATGTGTAAGATCCCCAACATAGGAGTATAGAAGCACATACCAATCTTTGATAAGCTGTTGGTATATATTAGAACAGTACCATGCAACCTGTGAATCATGTTCATGATGGAGCAAAAGGTATCTCTACTGTCAAAGGATGATATGAACTCATCATCAATCTGTACTCTACACCAAAGTGGCAATCCCAACTCCTATCCATCCCAACAACTACTGTCTTCAGAGTGTATCCTGACAGAACTCTAACCAGCAAAGTGGGACAGCCATCAATTAATGAAGTAGGAGGTAGGATCCATGGGGATAAGGATGGAATACATCTGCTCTCATGCCTATCTCCAATCCATAGACTGAAATCAACCGGAAACTTGAGCATATACCTCTCAAGATAAAAAATAATGCATCCATCACCAACTGACTCCCCTTGCCTAACCAACACAAGAGGCACTGCACCTGCATCCCGAGAGTGAACGATAGGAGACCTCACACTTCTTTCTTCATCATGTGCCATGGCTGCTCTAGACGACTGAGTCTTTGCTGTACATGATGAATATTGAGCCAAGCTTAACTCTAAGCAAAGCTCATCGACATGGATCTCAAATTCTTGAAGGGCCAATTGAGTACTCTTCAAGGGATCCCTGGAAATATTAAGCTCATTAGAGAGCTTATCAACTTCTTCTTTCCTTCTCAAAGCATCTGAATATATTTCAACAAGGTTGAGAAGGTGGTCACGATTTGAAAGAAGATGTAGGTAATTTGATTTTATTACTCCCATACCATCTTTGATTACCTGTAGACTATCCTGAGAATATTCTTCTTCAATTCCTTTTTGTCTTCTCTCCAACTGAACCATCCAAAGATGATTTTCAATCAGCTTGTACATTTTGTCATGATGAGATAACGCTGCCACAATCTCATCTTCACTCACCTTCAATTGGTTCTCCAAATTGTGTGGTCTAATGGAAGTATGAATATTTTCTGCTTCACATGAAGAAGCATCAGATTGTAGTATGAATATTTTTTGCTTCACATGAAGAAGCATCAGATTGTTCTTGAAGTGCTTGAGTCACACAACTATCTTCTTCTACAAAGACCTGCATACATACATTCTGATTTGGAATTAGGACAGCACTAATTCTACCTCTAGAAACATCATCAATGCCCTAATTAGGTGTCAAAACACAAGAGGACTCCATTTGCTCTTTGAATTCATCATCCAACACAACCGATTCACCGGACAATGACATGCTATCTTCCTGAAGAGAAGACGATTCCTGTATACCAAATGAGATCAACTCCTTTATACTCAATTGTTCCCTGAACTTCTCAATCTTCTGCTCGACCAATTTTCTTGTGAGATCATATGCTGCAGTCAAGACATGTTGCTCTCTTCTTCAAATGACTAACAAATCAGATCACAATTGCTTGCAAATATCCTCATCTTCATCTAGGAGTAGGGACAAGATGCTGAACATACTTGTTTTCACATTGTTTGAATGATGTTCCTTGATTCCAGAAATGAAGTAATCAAGTAACTGAAGAATTAGAGCATCACAATCATAATCAATTATGATAACACATGACTGTCCTTTGCCATCAATTCTAGAATTTTAACCCTCTTATTGAAAGGACTTTTGATATCACCTAACCTATTAAAGCTTTCAATGATCAAATGCCCGACCTCTCTCATTTTGTCATCATTATAAGAAACTTCAGGAGTTGTAATCCTCATAATTTCACTTAGGCAATGGGCCACAACAAGTTTTACCTCCTTATCTTTGTGTCTCAACAACCTGTCTTCACCCAAAGAGGTCAATACTGGAATCATACCTATTTGGATTAACTGAGAAGGTGGTTGATTCATCAAATGCAAATAATTCACTACTTCCTCTAATGAACTGAGAAGAACATCTTTTGTTAGGGGCAAGTGAGCAAGTTTATCTCCTGCCATAAAAAAGTCTCTGTTCGAACTCTTTGTCACTCATTAAGTCCATGCTTTTAAACTGAAACAAAAATTCCCTCATAGGCTGGCAAGATCAAAGGCTCTGATACCACTGTAATGTCCCTTGCCAAAAATAATGATAGTTTTTGCCAAGTACTTAATATCAGATATTTCATTTGTCAATTAAGTAAACCAAAACTGAGTTTGCACAATAAGATTTCTGAGCATTAACACGGTTTGATAAGATGATTCTCAACATACAACATATGTAACACCTGGATATATCACTGGTTTGGCATAGTCATGTACAGCAGTACAACATTGGTTGGCAAATGAATATAAGATGACTAACTCAGAGATTTAAAACCATTCACCACACACTAGTCACACCATCTTTACTCGAGCATAGAGTTACAATGCATATCATTAAATACATGACTGTGACAGTTGATCCTACATTATGACTGCCCAGAATTCAGTATCAAATTGTTACAACGCAGAAAAGAAGTGTTCAGACTAGTGCAAGACCCTCAGGCAATTACACACAGATTGGCACCATAGTATTGATACTCAGAACTGACTATAGGACTAAGAGAATGATAGCAAATGCAAACTGCAGCATTAAATAACCTGATTTCTAATTACAAACATCAACAACCTTCATTGACAGAGTATTTCTGAGTGTAAGAAGGACTAAAGGTTCAGATAACACATACCCAGACACATGAGTTCAAACCTTACAACAAAATCATTTTTAAGAATTCACTAATTATAATTCACAGTATAAGAGTATACATTGAATAAGCATAAAGTGCCTCTGTACTCAAACTTGGAGGTTGAAGATGGTCGGTGATATACACAGTAGTATATTCAATGTTTCAATACTCCCAGTAAAGACCACATACAACAATACCATCCCCTCACGTCCTCACAACAGGGTGTAGATAGTCTTCCCTAACCCTGAAATCTTCAATCGATCCTTAGGTGGGCACAATATAATGTGTAGAGAATAGTAATAGTGCCGCTTCTTCAAAGAATACCTCAGTGCATAAGATAATGAAGATTCCATTATTCAATCCTCCTTTATCCTATTGGTGATTATGCTTGACTCTCCCTTGATGGTGCAAAGCAATGGAAATATAAACAGCTCTTCAAAATAAATCACCGGGTAAAAGAAAGGAAGCTCATAGACAGATCCCAATAATTTTAATAACATAGGTGGCTATAATAAAATGAAGCACACATACAAAGAGGACCCGATAATGAAGTTTTGAATTCCTCCTATTTGAATCACATAGCCAATTTTGTCTTATTAGAGCAACTGACTTATTTGTCTGTATCTGCCAGCAGGGAAAAGCGACTTGTCTCCTTTGGCATAGGATAATATAGAGACGCTGCCATAATTCATTAAAACCAATGCCCATTCCAAATCTCATTCACATGATTTCTAGAAACTTAAATGTCTGAATATTCAAATACTTGAAACCCCAAAATAGTTGCGTCCCAAGAAAGTGTACAACCAGGTGACTGAATTTTTAATACTTATTTATAATCTCAGAAATAAAACAGACATGAATAATAAGTAGTCAACATCGATTGGGACAACCACAGATTAAATAATATTGCCTCTTAGAAAGTATCAACACAATCAGGCACTCAACTAGGTTAACATTGTTTTAATACTTATTTGAAAACTTTGAAACTACAATAATAATCCAACCATGAGTATGAATAGAAACCCATATACAAAGCCTCAAACTTTTGCTTCTCAGACAAGCTGGATGTAATTGCTATTCTCCAAATTGATCTCCTCAAATTTGGTCACTTAAGGTGACCATTAAATTTGCAATGAAGCACCTGTAGAAACCTTGAATGGATTCCTCAACATTCAAAAAGCTGGTCACTTAGGGTAGATAGTTTCACTACCGAAATTGGTGCCTTAGGGTTTTCAAACCCACATACCAAGGAAGCTTCAAAAAGCTCTCCAAATGAAATGAGAAAATAACTCCAAGCTTGAGAGAAATGAGCTCCTTGGCTTTTTAAAGAACTCCTTGTTCTTCTAGAAAGATCTAAAAAGAATCTTCACCAAGCTTCTAGAAGAATAATTTAATATTCCTTAAAGTTACATTAGAATATTTTATTTTTCACTTAAGTCACTTTAATAAATATTAATAAAGTGACTTTATAATATTTTATTATTTCCGCTTTATTTTAATTAAAATAATCAATTAAAGTCATCCTTTTGAAATAATATTAATTTTTGGACAACTTAATCAATTAAATTAATTCACTTTATCACAAATTTGGGGACATTACACACAAGTGCTTCGAAAGAGGCAAATCTCATGACATGGAGGTGTATTCTATTGATGGATCAGAATCTAATATACTAGAACAACAGTCTGATTTTTCGGAAAGAGAAGAGGAAGAAGCTCCGGAAGAGATGGGAAAGGACCAAGAAAGTGAGGGTGCATTTGCCCAACTTTCTAGTTTTCAAAAGAATGAGTCTTTCAGAGTTCATGGAGTGCTTGGAGGGTAGGGAATCGTTGCTCTAATTGATACTGGAGCAACACATAATTACATTGACGAAGGAATAGTTGCTAAGAAAGGCCTCAAGACAGAAGAATTTGAAGGTTTCAAGGTCATGGTGGCTAATGGCTTTACTATTTCTTGCAATCACAAGATCTCGAATATGTCTATTCAATTGGGTAACTATGAAGTCAAAGATGACTTCTATGTTGTGAGCATTGGAGATACTGATGCAGTGCTTGGCATTCAATGGCTGCGATCTCTTGGAGAGATCACTTTGAATCTACAAACCATGTAGTTGAAGTTCACATCAAATGGGAAGAAGGTGGTGTTGAGAGAGATGTCAAACGAAGGACCTCGTATTGTGTCGTTCAAAAGGATGGAAAGGCTAATTCGTCATGACCAAGTGGGCAGCAGAGTGTTTGATCATGCCATCCAATTCTACAAAGGATAAGAGACACTACCATCTTGATGTTCAGTCCGTGATCACAAAACGAAGGTATTTGGTAGTATACCTCTTGGGAGACCTCCTGAAAGGGGGATTGAGCATGTTATTGAGCTTGAGGAAGGGGCCAAATCGGTCATAACTACTCCACATCGATATTCGAAGAAACAAAAAGATGAGATAGAGAAGGCCATCAAAGAACTCTTGGACATGGGTCACATTTTCCCAAGCAAGAGTCCTTTCACTTCTGCAATGGTTTTGGTGAAGAAGAAGGATGGCACTATGCACATGTGCATAGACTATCGGGCCTTAAATCAGAAGACAATAAAAAACTGGTATACCATTCCTAGGATTGATGAACTCATAGATGAGCTACATGGAGCTGTCTACTTCTCCAAGATAGATTTTAGATTAGGCTACCATCAGATCGGAATGGGAGAAGCAGATATTGAGAAGACTGCTTTCAGATGCCACTTTGGGCATTTTGAGTTTCTAGTCGTGCCCTTTGGGTTGACTAATGCACTTGCGACCTTCAAGTCCTGTATGAATAGGATATTTCAAAAACAATTGAGGAAGTTTGTGCTTATCTTCTTCGATGACAGCCTAATCTACAGTAAGTTGTGGGAAGAGCATTTCAAGCACTTGGAGGAAGTGCTTAGCATCTTGGAGTCAGAGTCATTGTTTGCTAAGGAGCCCAAATGTGAATTTGGAATGACCAAGCTTCGTTATCTTGGGCATGTGATTAGCTCTAAGGGAGTTAATGTTGATCAAGAGAAGATTAAGGCTATCTTGGACTGGCCTCCTCCACAAAACCTCTCTCAGTTGAAGGGTTTTTTGGGACTTTGTGGTTTTTACAGGAGGTTTGTGAAGGAATATTCTCAGATGGCTGCCCCTCTTACAAATCTCACCAAAAAGGGGGCATTTGCATGGTCTGAAAAAGCACAAGTGGTCTTTGATAGATTCAAACAGCTCATGAGTTCATGTCTCGTTTTGGCCATACTCGAATTTTCCAAGCCATTTGAGTTGCAGTGTGATGCTTCAGGGGAAAGTGTTGGTGCTGTACTAATGCAAGAAAAACATCCTATTGTCCTTGAGAGCAAAAAATTGAGGGGTGTAGAGAGGACATACTCAATCTATGACAAGGAGATGCTATCATGCATGCTTTGGCCAAATTCAGACAGTATTTAGTGGGAAGCAAATTCATTGTAAAGATTGATCACAACAATCTCAAACACTTCATGCATCATAGGATCTTAATGAAAGACAACAAAAGTGGGTAAGTAAGCTCCAAGCTTACGATTTTGACATTGTGTATGTCAAAGGGAAGAATAACATTGTGGCTGATGCCTTGTCAAGAAGGCCACACTTGAGTGCTTTGGTTGAGATCACTGTTGATTGGAAGGAGCAAATAATTGTAGAGTATGCCAAGAATCTGTTTGCTACTAGCATAGTTGATGGCACTTCGCATGATGAGAGGTACAAGTTGGTTGATGATTTGATACAATATAAGGGTAGGATCTTTTTGGTACCTAAATCTAAGCTCAAAATGAAGATTTTACAATCATTTCATGACATTCCCTTGGCTGGTCATCAAGGGTATTTCAAGACATATAGGCAGATTCGTGAGAGGTTTTCATGGAAAGGACTCAAGGATGAGGTCCTTCGCTATGTTAAGGAGTGTCTGATTTGCCAACAGAACAAAAATGAGCACACTTTTCCGGCCGGTTTATTGCAGCCCTTGCCTATTCCCAATCAGAAATGAGAAATTATCTCAATGGACTTCATCACTCAGTTGCCTAAGGTGCAAGGGAGAGATTGTATCTATGTCATTGTTGATAGATTAACAAAATTTGCACACTTTTTTGCCATTACCAACTCATTTACATCAACTTAGGTTGTTGATTTGTTCTTTAGAGTGGTGTTCAGATTGCATGGGCTGCCCAAGAACATTGTTAGTGATAGGGACAACAAGTTCCTAAGTATGTTTTGGTAGGAGGTTTTCAGATTGAGTGGTACAGTGCTCACTCCAAGCACTAGTTATCACCCACAGATGGATGGGCAAATAAAGATTGTGAACAAGTGGTTGGAGGGCTATCTTAAGAATTATGTTTCAGGATAGCAAAAGGCTTAGGTGAGATGGCTTCATTTGGGAGAGTATTGCTACAACTCTTCATACCACATGTCCATCAAAATGACTCCTTTTATGGCTCTGTATGGTTATGAGGCTCTTAGCTTCATTGACTTGCTTTTTGGTGATAGTAGAACCCCTTAAGTGAGGAATTTGTTACAACAGAGTCGAAACATTTTGAAGTCCTTGAAGGGAAATCTCCAGCATGCCCAGAATCAGCAAAAGTTGTATGTTGATCAACAACGAATAGAGCGCACATTTGAGGTTGGGGACATGGTCTACTTGAGACTACAGCCTTACAGACAGTCCACTCTCAAGAAGAGTGGAGTAGAGAAACTTAAGCCATGTTTCTATGGACCTTTCGGGATCACCAAGAGAGTTGGGGAGGTAGCTTATGAGTTGGAGCTACTAGGGAGTAGCAAAGTACATAATGTCTTCCACATGTCATGCCTCAAGAAGGTGCTTGGGCACAATATTGTTGCTTCTACAGATTTGCCTCCATTGGATGAGGAGGGACAGTTGGTTTTGGTGCCAGAGGCAATTATTGATTTCAGGGAGTGCTCTTTGAGGACTATCCAAGAGTATTTGCCTATTTGGTGAAGTGGAAGAATTTACCAGTTGAGGATGCTACTTGGGAGGATGAGTAGATTTTGTAGTATCCAAACTTGCGATTGCTTGAGGACAAGCGATCTTGGGGAGGGAGGACTCTAATGTCCCCTTCTTAGCACTAGTCCTTTTTGAGATTGTTAGCTTATTTCAAAGGCCCATAGGCTAGTCGGATGTAGAATTAGGGTTTCCTATTTTCTAAGAGGTATCTTTCTGAGTTTTTGGGGGATGGTTGCAAGAGTTTTCTAGTTTGTTTTCTCGGTCTTTCTAGGTTTTTAGAGAGCTACAGTGGGTTGTCACATGCATTTTCATGAGTGACTAGTTAAGGACTTACTATTTTTAGTAAGTTATGACAGCTACTCGAAATGTGCTCAAATGGTGTTTGGAGTCACTATTTTTAGTAGTATGCTATTTATAGTAAGTGTTTTTTCTGGCAGTGTGGTTTGAGTCTTGGCAACAGTTCAACACTCAGTTACTATTTCTGGCAGTGTGGCAGTGCAGTATTGGCAAAGGCTTCTCCAACTTTCTTGGAGTTCAAAAAAGGAAGAGTTTAATAACTTCTGTTATTTTTTAATGTTGCTTTTTGGCCTCCACGCCTAGGCTTTATAACTTGAGTTGTTTTAAAAAAGTGGGCCTCATATTTGGATGCCAATGTTGGAGATTATTGCAATTTAAAAAGGTTTATTGATGCAAGTAAAGTTGGACGCCAAGTTTGATAAGTCAAAGAGGTTTTTAATGAATATTATATTACTCATCTTTTGGGCATCCCTTTTTGGAGGGAGTTGAGAATTTGAACTTTTGGGTTTGAGCTTATAAATACACGCCTCTCGCTCTCATTTGGTTATCCAATTTTATCATAACGAAGTGTTGTCGAAATCGTTTCAGACTCTTGCTTCAAGGTTGATACACCTATTTCTTCTTCAGTTTCGAGTTTGCAAGATAACTCCTATCTGAATAGTGGATGCTTTTTCATTTTGAGGTTGCAGATTGAGCTTCATTGGTGATGGCTTCTTTCATATTTTTTGATCTTGTGGGTTTTGATTTTTTAACATTTTGGTGTGGGTGTGAGTTAGTTTTCAGTTTGATGATCATTTTGGAGTGTTTTTTATTAGTTTTCTAGTTGTTGGTTTGTGAAGGGCTGAAGCACGTTCATGTTCACGCTGTCCTAAAGAGTTGATAATATTTTGTGGGCATTGGCTCATTATTTTCCTCACTCCTAGGTGCCCCTTTGCCTAGAGTTTCATGAATTTTGGCTGAGTGCTTGATTTTTCCTAGCTGGTCGCCCTTGTTGGGATACCATATAGTTTTCTAGTGTTGCGGTGGGATTCGTGATGGAGTTTGGTTGCCAATTTCAGGGAGTTTCTTAGTTGGAGATTGGACGCTTAGTCTTGCTTTATCCATTGCAACAGATTTGGGATCATTTCAAGGTGTTTGGAGGAAGTTATGATGTTTTCTTGATGGCTGGTTGAGTTTTTCAGTTCACTGCCCTGTCATATCAGACTGTTGTTGCAGCGTATCAGACCTGGTATTTTGATTATATTCTCATATTTTCATGATGCCATATCATTATAGTGTCTTAAGGATGGATATCTGATACTTGGACTTTCATATAGTTTGATTATCTCATGATATATTGTATTGGACATCATATTGTAACGCTGATATAGTAGTACTAATCAGCTTTCATCCTTCAGTTATTTTGTATTACACTCGCGCTGGATAATTGGTTGAGTTTGCTTACTTTCTTGTTTCCCGTTGAAAAGTGGAAGTGGCTAGCTATGTCACCAAGTTATTTTCTTTACTTTACTTTCCTGTAGCCCGTTGAAAAGTGGAAGTGGCTGGCTTTGCCGCCAAGTATTTTACATTTCTCTATTGGCTTGCTTGCCGCGAATAGCTCTTTGTACTTCTAGCTTTGATATTGTATTTAGATCCCCTTACACCGTATGCTCTCACCTTGCCCACTTCAGGATCTAGGTGATAAAAAAGTGAAGGGTTGCTTCTAGTTTGCTTATCTTTACATTGGGCTAATGCTAACAGGTGAAGTTTGTGTGAAAATTTGGGAAAAAACTAAGGGGATATATTTCAAAAACTGAACACCACTAAATAACATAAATACCAAAATATAATTGAAAATGCAATAGCACTACTACCAAAATTGTCTCTCAATTAGTGTGCTCAATCTTCAAGCAAAAAACTAACGAAAAATAGGAATGTTCTTCCATTCTCCAATAAGTCCTCTAACCTCATCTTTAACACCTTAAGCTCTTAGAACCAAATATAATATAAAAATCTCCAAAAATTCAATCGATACAATTACACATTGTATCTTTATTATAAAATAAAAAAATCATCTATGAAAAATATACATTACAAATAAATCATTATACCACTATATTCTTATATATCTCTTTTATAATTCAAATGAATTTTGAATCCCAAAATGAATCCATGTTTAAACAAAATTGAAAAAATACTAAGCAAAATACTTTTTATAAATTTTATAGTCATAACGTTCAATTTTAATACTAAAAAAAAATTACTTTCAATTTACCTTGTTACACTGAAACATAAATTACTTATTTCTCCCATGTATCTTTCAAACCTCATACCTTTGAGATCAATTTGAAAACTCCTTCACATCCAGGCAGTGGACTTCCACTGTTCACTTTTAGTAATAGAAAAGCAGGAATTTTATATGGTTAAGATAAATTGTAAGTTAAACTCCCTTATTAATAAAAAAAAGAAGAGAGATTGTAAGTTAAACTCCCTTATTTAGAAAAGAAAAGAAAAAAGAGAGGGGGAACGAATCACGATTGTCACAGCTGCTATAACATCATGCGGGCTGTTTACTTAAGGCCCAAGTTATGTGGATTAATGACTAAAATAAGTTGTACACTAGCAAGTCATGCATATAAAATAAATATCGACAACACATGCTCAATTGATTTAGTATCAGGCTCAATTTGAAGTGTTTGAATGGATATTATAATGGTTAAACACTGATTTGATCTTAACCAACTGGGTCTCTTAGTTCTCTGGATTATTGAAGTGATAAAATAATTTCTGGAGTTTCCTGCTTGGGATCTTGAAACTGATAAACATAAATAATGCATGACAAGCTATTTCTTAATAATGTAAGAACCATGCTCATTAACAAACATCCGTATTGGAACAAAAGTTCATTATTTAAGATCCTCGTATCTCTCTGTATTGTGGTCCTGAAAAGGCTTTGAATCTGTCACTAAATTTCCTGATTTGCAGGAGCTGAAGCAATGTTTGCTGATTTGGGTCACTTCTCAGTAAGATCCATCCAGGTAAGCTCAGACAAATTTGTTTACGTTGAATGCTATGATGTATCCTCTGGACTCTGGAATAGGCATATTCTTCCTTCATTTGAATTTAGTAGGACCTGAACTAAAGTTGCACAACTTATATTGTTATGTCATTGTTTCAACTCTCCACTATAATGCTTGATATATAATTGCCATTTGCAGCTAGCCTTCACGTTTGTTGTGTTCCCATGCCTGATACTGGCTTACATGGGTCAGGCAGCATACCTCATGAAAAATCCAACGATGGTAGACAAAGCGTTTTATGCTTCAATTCCAGGTAAGGTTTAGCCAATTACAACATTTACTGAATCCATGTCTCTTTGCGTCAGGGAAAGAAGCTTTGGAAAGTGCTTGCGTAATATATTTACAAAAATTCCTTGTCAATAGCAGAAATTGAGCTTCTTTTATCTAATTGATTGTTTGCTTTTAAAATCATATTGCTAAAGCTCATTTATATTGATATGTTTTGCTTGATTACATGATTACCCAGATGGTCTTTTCTGGCCAGTCTTTGTGATAGCTACTCTTGCTGCCATGATTGCGAGTCAAGCAATGATCTCAGCAACATTTTCATGTATTAAACAGTCGATGGCCCTAAGCTGCTTTCCCAGACTAAAAATAATTCACACATCAAAACGGTTTATGGGTCAGATCTACATTCCTGTCATCAACTGGTTCCTAATGATAATGTGCGTCTTAGTATGTGCTACTTTTAGAAGCACTACTGAGATATCAAATGCATATGGTGAGTAGTACAGATATTCGCTATTTATAATGCAAAATTTGGCATATCAGGTTGATTTGGTATAAAATAAAAAGGTTTGGCAGATTGTCAAGCAAGGAGCATTTCCAAATTGCTTATTTAGAACTACAAAAAATTATTGCTTCCACACGGGGAATTGGCTGTCAACATGAAGGGTTTTGTGAGGAGGACCTAGTGTTGCTTTTCTTATGATTATTCTCTTTTGATTGCAGGTATTGCTGAGGTGGGGGTGATGATGGTGTCGACAAGCCTTGTGACACTTGTTATGGTTCTCATATGGCAGATAAACATATTCTTGGCAATGGGCTTTCCATTACTCTTTGGATCGATTGAACTGACTTATTTTTCTGCAGTTTTGATGAAAGTGAGTCAAGGCGGCTGGCTTCCATTGGCTTTTGCTTCTGTGTTCCTTCTTGTTATGTATACATGGAACTATGGAAGCGTCCTCAAATATCAATCCGAAGTGAGGCAAAAAATATCAATGGACTTGATTTTAGAACTAGGATCCAGTCTTGGGACCGTCCGAGTCCCAGGAATCGGGTTGGTTTACAGTGAACTTGTTCGAGGAGTACCTGCAGTTTTTGGGCAGTTTTTAACAAGCCTTCCAGCAATACATTCTACAATTATATTTGTCTGTATAAAGTATGTGCCAGTTCCTGTTGTCCCACAAGGTGAGCGCTTTCTCTTCAGGAGACTTTGTCCAAAAGACTATCATATGTTCCGGTGTGTTGCTAGATATGGGTATAAAGATATTCGCAAGGAACATTATCAGAGCTTTGAAGAATTGCTTATTGAGAGTCTTGAGAAGTTTCTACGTAGGGAGGCTCTAGAACTTGCCCTTGAGAATGGCAATTTCAATATTGATTCAGACGATGAATCAGTGAATACTCAGGGATCAAATGGTTCCATTGATTCCCTCAGGACCCCATTAATGGCAGACCAGAGGCTCAAACAAGGCAGCGTTCCACAAGGGCCTAGCACTTCATCTGCACTGCCCACTAGTGTCATGTCAATGGGTGATGATCCCAGTTTGGAATATGACCTTTCATCTCTAAGAGAGGCTAAAGAATCAGGAGTTGTATATCTTGTTGGCCATGGAGATGTCAGGGCTAGAAAGAACTCATGGTTTATAAAGAAATTGGCTATAAACTATTTCTATGCATTCATGAGGAGGAACTGCAGGGCAAGCACTGCAAATCTAAGTGTGCCTCACACCAATCTTTTGCAGGTTGGCATGACTTACATGGTCTGAGTAATGCCTTGCAAAGACCACAATTGATAATGAAATATCTAGTACTGTAGCAGAACCTCTTTCATGCATGATAAAATCCTAGATTATCCATTTCATCTTGTAAGATTATTAAAATCTATTAAGGCCTACTTTTAGGCAAGTAAGCTTGTATTTTACATTATTTAGACGGTTTGATGTAGAATTGCAGGGATCATTGAAAACTTGGTACTTGTTGAGGGAATATAGGCAAGCCAAAAAAATGTTCCATCGTTTGTAAATTGATTAAGATCATACTAATCTGGCTGGAATGTTATTGAATCTTATTATTCAATGTATTTAAGAGAGATTTTATTGTCTCTTTAGCTTTGATGCTCTCTTTTACGCGACTGCATGTGCTCTAAATAGTGTTGCGTCATTGGTTTGTACTGCCAACAAAAGTCCTCTGAGAATATCCTTGAGCTATCATTCTTATAAGTTTTCGACTGCAGAGAATTTTGATTATGGATAACTCCCAGTTCTTAAAACAAATGAAGCCATACTAATTCGAGCAATTGCCAAAATAAATCATTGGAACTTAAAAGTATATGTATTGAAAAATGTTCTTTCTATTGCATAGCTTGCCATAGAAGGTGGCAATACACAAATATAGTTCAGGGTGGATAATTTCTACTGAGAACCATTGCTACCCATTTTTTTATTAAGATCTGTCTTCGACAACTATCATTGTTGTCTTTCAAAGTGTGAGTAGAGTGCATCATATGTATCTCTCTGTGTACAAGACATAATATGGTGTGTGTATCTCTGTGTATAGGAGCTTTCTGTCTCTTTCATCTCTGATATATCCAGCATTTGACATTGACTGACCTGGGATCTTAGTTTCACTTGGAACTTAGGTTTTATCACTTTGCATCCTTGAAGCTGAGGCATACCGTACAATTAGGGAATGCTTGGACAACTTAACTCACTCCACAAGAAAATTTCCCACATCGTACATAAGGGTGTTATGGTATAAGATGAAATCTTTAACAAGAAAATATTATGACTGCAATTTCACTTATTGGATATTTACTTCTACATGGTATTTTGAAATAAAGAGTAAATATGAGATTTTGAAAGGCTCCCTTAATCTTATATAAGAAAAGAATAAAGATCCAGCAACAAAGGCTAATAAACAGTGAAGAAACAATAATTAAGGGCTGGAACTGAACATTATCACATATCAACTTCTAACAAGAGACATGAAATTACAAAACACCAGGAAATCAAAGAAATGCAAACTAAATGCCACTTAAAGTTAAAATGCTCCAAAGAGCTCTAGACTTTATAACTATTTCCATCCTCTATACCATAGTGGCATTTTTCCTTTTTGAATGAATATCTTTAGGATAACAAAAAAATCTCATTCTTATCCATTTTTTTAATCCCTCTTAGAAATAGGTGCCGAATGCTGCAACTCGCTAGATTTTGCAATTTGAAGCTCTTCCCTTAGATCCTTGATGACAAGAGATGACCTTTTGCAATATTCCTTAAACTACTCAATAGAGAGTCTTGATGCACCAATATAAGGCCACTAATCAGAGAAGGATTAGCTGCAACAACATCCAACATTTTCTCTGTAAAACATTGAGGACTAAGCACTTTGAGGTCTTTTTCTTTCTTTTCTTTTTTGACAAACTAGGTGAGAGGACCCAGTAGTTGAGCACCCTAACTTCGCGCTTCTAATTATCCTACGTGGAAATTTCAAATCACTCCCAATTTTTTACAGCAGCTTACTTGGCGTGTTCCCTGCTTATAACTAAGGTTTTAGGGCCACATCATCAAATATGATGCCACATTGGCATGCTTTTTGTCAAGGTGTCCAAAAAGGCTCAGAAAAAAGTGAGACCAATACTTGTGCATTCATAGCATGTTTTATTGAGCGCTGATGTGGAATCACATGATTGGTTGCTCTTTAGATCAAAGGAATACATTTTGTTTAATTATGGGTAGTCATCATCAACACTAACAACTATAAAGTCACACTATTGGTCCAATATTGATAAAAATATTGGGTATTATATAAACAACTATTATCACAACTATTGAAACATGCTCTGGGTCCTCTCCCCTATTGACCAAACACCTTGAGGTAGAGTGGCTAGCCATATGACACTTTTGACACATCAATAGGGAATTCTCATAAAATGTATTGCTTCCATTCACCCAATTTGGAGGACAAGGTAATGGAAGACAAAAGCACCTTGCCCATATCTACATACACATAATTATAAAAAAAAAAACGTGCTTTTAAAGAAATAGTCACCATCTCAAAGGCAATACATTGATTAATTGAGAAGCAAATACCTCGCAGGTCCTCAACTTCCCTATACTCTTAGGGAAAAGTTTGGAAGCTTCACCCAAATAGGCTCCTTGTTGATGCATGCATTCTTTCTTAGGATCAAAGCCTAGAGCTCACTTCTCAAGGAAGAGCCTTGCTTGCTCATAAACCATAGATTGTCCAACAAAATACTCATATAATCTTCATGGCATAAGAGAGAGGTTAGAAAGAGGCCCTTCACCATAGTTGCAATATCCAAATGGTTACAATAATTCCACTTTCTTTTGGCCCATTTTATGAAATCAACAATGTTTGCTCCTGCCCCTAAACTTCCCTACAAGAGAATTTATGGTATTTGAGTTGTGTTTTTTTATTATTTTAAAATAATATTATATTCTCAAACATAAATGGTTATTATTACAAGAAGGAATAATATGTGTTGGCTTTTTAACCTCTAACTTATTTTTATTTATTGATATCAATTTATATATATAATCTCTTTTATTTTACAATTTTTTTTAACTAAATTTAACTTAATTAAAAAAAAATGATTTTATTTATTTGCGTTTGATCATTATCATTTTTTTTTAATTTCCAATTTTTATTATTATTTATTTCATTTTTGTTTCAAGATTAAAATTAAAATAAAATGGATTACAAAGAAAAGACAAGTAAATATAGGTTTGAAACTAGAAAGAAGATTTCATATATATTATTATAATCAATGTACAATCAACTAACTCAAGAAGTTTGATTATTGGTTCCAAACATATAAGTAAAATGCTCTTCAAAGATAAATAGGGAGAAAAATCAAATTTGACATTATATCAAAATTATACATCACTATCACAAATTAAATCTTAAATGAAAATAATCTATGATGAATAATAACAAGCTAACAATTCTTACTTGTTTCAAACCATCTATATATGTTTGATTGAAACACAAGAGGTCAATTTCTAATTCAAATAGAAATTATATAAATAAATCAAACAAAAGTAATGATCAAAATTTTATTCAAAGATACGGAACCTTAAAGGTGGATCTTAAAGTGTCAATGATGGTTTTCAAATTGAAGGGGTGGTTTCACAACTCCCTCTATACTTATATTGATGGTCTTTCCTAAGCTTAGTAAAGTATTTTGAGATTGTAAGTGTCTAAAATTAAACATGCATATGTGGTAGTTTGTTGATGAATTGATAACCTTGTTTATGACTTGGCATGGCATGAAAATTAATGAACTCAACTTTTGATTTGTTTCTCCATGGTGATGTTGTCACACCATCCTCTTGGGATCTCTCATTTGTCACCTTTAGTAATCTTAGGTCACCCACAACATATATGTAACCCCTTGACAACCAACAAATCTTTTTTTGACCAAAGCTACAAGTTCACCCTTCAAACCCTTAGTTCGTCTTGGTTAGCAATTTGTCCACCCCATTGAATGAATTATTGTTGAAAGGGGTGAATGTCTATTTTTAGTTCTAGTGCACGAGTCTTTACATGAACAATTTTTTTCTCAATTCTTGATTATCTTAACTTGAGTTTGTATCCATCATAAATTAACTACTTTCAGATTTTTCTTGTTTCTATTTTGACACCTAAACCTAAGCATGATTTCTTATACATGCCTCTTTTTGAATAATTATAAAGCTCTATATTTTTTGTATTAACAAATCTAGCTTCATCTAAGATTTGGGATGAACAACAAACTCCAAACCATTCAATTTGATTACCTTACACAACTTATGCAAGATTCCAAAATTATAGTTCCAACTTATTGCACCTACCTTATTCACCATTGGAGATGATTTAAGAGTTGAAGGAAGAGATAATTGCATTGAATACAAGTCCTTGAGGGAATTCTATCAATCACCAAATTTGTTCTAGGACTTGAATATACCTAATCCCAAGTGTGGAATTCTAGTTAGAGTTGATTTTAGTAGTGTAGAGATATTTTGTTAAATTGTTTGTTTGAAAGAGGTTCAAAGCTTAGATTATGATTTTGAATTATAGTTTGTTTGTAGGCTTTCAAATATCCTTGAAAGGTTGTTTTAGATCAAGACCTTCATTTTTATTGGTGTGAATAAGGTGTTTTCCTAACTAGTTCATTTAGTAGGTCCTATTCACATGTTAGGTTTACTTAGGGGCTTAGGAATCTTTCTAGAAGTCTTAGTTGTCATATGATCTTATCTTATCTTATCCCCTAGTTTTCACATGACATAGGATTAAGACACTCATCATCATCCTAGTTTTCCTACCTCTCAACCTTGCATATATAAGGTATTGTATGTACATTTTGTATCGTATTGCATTATATTGCATATTGCACATCATTGATCACATTTGATCTAATATATTTTGTATCCATTATTGCAAATTTATGCACTTTCTTTTCTCTCTTGTAGAAGGTTATTTTGGCTTTGCAAGTGATCCTGGGAGCTCGAGTCCTTGAGTGACACTAACATGGTATCAAAGCTCTATATTTGCAAATCTCTCTCATATTTGAGAGTGATTTTTGCTTGAGCTAATGCAAAGTTGCAAGAGTTGGTGAATCTAGAAAATTTGAGTATTCTCTTCTCTTACATCGAATGATGACATAGAGAATTAAAAAAACTTGATAGAAATATTATATTTGGAATTTCCTCATTGTGGCTTTGTAATATAGATTCATTTTGGAGCATTTTGGGCCAAAACATACATTTCCATTGAGTTCAAAAGGCCTAAAAACCCCTATTTTCATATGTAATACTTCATATTTTGGTGATAGAAAAATTTCAATGTTTTTCATGTTATTGCATTAAATTTAATAGCCAAATGATTGTAAAAAGTACTAACTTAAATTCGACAACCACATGACCATCATAGAAGACTGTCTTAAATTTCATGATCAAAAGACTATCAACAAAGTCTATCTTAAATTTGGCAGTCAAACGACCGTTAGTAAGTGCCTTTCCAATTTACCCCCTCTCCATTAATAGTTTTAATTTGGTAGTCCAACTTCAAAAGGACATATCTCAATCATCTAAATTCCTTTTTGTGAGCAATGTTTTTTTTATTTGGGGTAAAATTTCATTCTCTTTGCAGTGGTATAATTATTTTTTTATTTTAGTGTGATATTTCCAAAAAGTGTAGCTTCTCAAAAGTGTTGTTGAATGCTTCTCATTTTGGGAACTTTTGGGGCTCCTTTCTTGCTCCTACGATAATATTTTTTAGTACAATTTTTTTATCAAAAGTGTAATTTTTCTTGCACTTTGCAATGGTACGATCAGATTTATATCATGTTGACTAAAAATTATACTTTGAGTTTGTGGCCAAATTTGACATCTATAAGCACAAATATCAAGTTCAATTTGTTGTTGTTGGCAAGTGACACCTATAACCACACTAGATATAAAGTGAGAAATCATACTCTTAGGGGGGTCTCATTATTTTGTGGGGTAATCTTATGTTTTTTGTTGGTTGTAATCATGTCTCCTAATTTATAAAAAAATAAATGTGATTGTTGTGGGAAGAAAAGACATACAATAGATGAATGGATATGAGAGGAACTTGATGAGTTGCAACTTATTTATGATCTTCATGAGTTGAGACAACTTTCCATTGCCATTGGAATTAGTTTTCCAAATTCTTCTAAACCAACATCAACAAATTCATTTGATGTTCACACTCAAGAATCTTGTGTGGACACATCATTTGGGATGCACAATGTATTTTGATGACATGCATTGAGATATCATCTCCTCCATCTACTGTTGCTTATGATAATGCTTGTGTTAAGCTACATCCACGACTTTTGATGATTTAGTGCAATAGGATATACATTGTCTTCCATACATGGCTACTTTAGATGAGTACTTGATAAACATTGCAGGATTATTTGTAGAGTCCCACATTTTAGATTTGGGAGACACCATTGATTGCATTCATATTCTCTTTGATGGAGATGATTCTTTTATAGTTTTTGTGAGGGGACATTCATAACCTATTGTTCATTCTCCACATAATCATTCATCACGGTTTGACATGAGTGTGGATTATTTTGAGAATAATTTGGAGGATGTATATTTGTCTTCAGAGGGGATATCTTTTTCCCTAGATCTTGTTCTTCATACATCTCTACTAGATTCTAGATTCTCAGCTTCATCAGTGTGGCTTGGAACCCTTGGCCTGGTAATGACATATTTCAACATCAACATGGATACACTCGAGTAGAATTTAGATAGTTCATACATTGGTCCTCTTCCTACACATTCCTTTCATGAATGGGAAGACATCATCCATACACCCTTTGGTTTTGTTTCTTCTTGTAGACACTTGAAATATGAACTTACCCAACCATGCCTAATTTTAGTGTACCTTAAGCCATTAATTAAATAAATAATATTTATTTATTCAATTAATTCATCCCATCACCTTTATCCCATCTTATCCTAGCCAATTAATTAAATAAATATTCATTATTTATTTAATTAATTTACCAAATACCTTTATCCCCAAATCCTCCAACTAAATTAATTACTTAATTCTCAATTAATTAATTAATTTAGGTTAATTAATCCTCACCACCTTTTTGTTGAACAAAGGTTTTCATTGATGTCAAAGGAGATATGGACATAGGTGACACTATCTTTTCAAGAGATCAATGAGAATTAAATGAAGTTGTACTATCATACCTATTTGTGTTGGTAATTGTACTACCATATCATTTTGAGTTGCAAAAGTATATATTGCTAGCTATATTGATAAAAGAAGATGTATTGTCTATAGTATAATGCATGCATATATTCACTATGATAGGAATAATCCAGAAGTTTGTACCAAGATGTTTGAGTCCAGTTTCTCAGGGGAAAAATATTTCTCTAGCAATAAAATTATGTTCAGAAGGCATGTTTGGCTCTACAATTTGAATGGAGAGTATGTCTACACATGTTCTATCATATTCCAGAGTTTTCGAAGGATGTGTTCAACATGCAAGAAGTTTGAAATGACAAAAGATTATTTGTGCTTGTGTATCAAACAGCTGGTGTTTGTGAACTATGCGATAAAAACTAGTAGCATGCAATATTCAAAATTAGTATGTGGTGTTAAGTTTTGACTTGGTTAAGGTTCCTATAGATGCACATGACATCATGTTCTTTTGGGGGGGGGGAAATGTTTTTGGATTGACCTATTACACGTTTCATGAAATTTAAATTTAGGTCCACCTTAAGCTATCCTGGTTATTTGTAGACCCCTGACCAACATGGGGTAATGTTTTATGTGATGTCTTGTATATAATAATTTGTTGCATGGATGCACAATGTAAATCATAATTGAAGAAGAAGGTGGTGAGTGGATATACATGGAGATAATTGTTCGAGCATGTGTTTACAATGCACCAGTATTAGAAGATCTTAAGAAGTGTAGTAGAGTGTTTGAATCAAGTTCAGACTATTTGTAAGCTATGTAATCAACACTGTAAGTCTACAAGCTTTATCTTTGTAATTTTTGTAGGACTGGTGTTCTACTTATTCAGCTAGTGTTCATATCATTGTATTGGGGATTAGTGTCTCTTGTAGGTTGGTACCTATAAATACTTTTGGGGTTTGGTATATTCGGTAGGTTGGTGCCTACTTCATATTGTAAAATTTACTTTTTATATTCCTACATTGTGAGGCTAGAATTGGATAGAAGATCCAAGCAACTATTCTCACCATGGTTTTTTCCATTTTGGGTTTCCACGTATATCTTGTGTTCTTCTATGTGGATGTGTGTGCTTGATTAGTGATAATGAAGATTCAAGTTTCATGTTTAGATATTTGTGTTGAAGTTAAGGTTTTTGAATTGATTTGATCTACTGATTCACCCCCCCTCTTAGTAGATTGTGTGCCCTTCAATTGGTATCATAGATGATTTCCTTTGAATAAGCTTAATCAACTTGAGGTAGATTTAGGATGGCACACTCTATGGCTCAAGATGGATTGTATGCAAATATGGTACCACTCTTTGATGGGTCGAGTTATGGTTTGAGGAAAGTTCAAATGGAATCATACTTGATGACCTTAGGTCTTGAAATTTGGATGTCAGTTATAGAGGGATATGAGATTCTTCAAAATCCTCCAAGGGATTAGGTCGAAAAGAAGGCTTTTGAAAATAATGCCAAGGCTAGGAATGCTATTTTATGTGTTTTTTCTAATTTTGAGTTTGTGAAAGTTATGTAATGCAGGACTACGAAGGAAGTATGGGAAAAGTTGCACACCATCTATGAAGGAGATGACAAGGTGAATGAAGCAAAGCTCCAAACTCATAGAGCTTAGTTTGAGAGTCTAAAAATGGAGGAAGAAAGCATTACGACATTCCTACTTCAGGTTGATGAATTTGTTGAATCTATCAAAGGTCTTGGCCATGAGGAATTGAAAGAGAGCATGATTGTAAAAAACAGTACTTAGATCTCTTCCTGGAAGGTTTGATTCTAATTTTTTTTCTATTGAAGAAGCAAAAGATTTGAATGCTTTAAAAATGGATGAATTACATGGAATCTTGTCTGCCTTTGAGATGAGGTTCGATAGTGAAAACTCAATAAGGAAAGAGGTTGCATTCAAAGCATCCAAGAAGCAAGTTGATTTAGATTTTGATGTTGGATCAGATCTAGAGGAGGAAAACTTTGTCAAAAATTTATAGAGAGGTTTTGGAAAGTATAAAGGTAAGTTACCTTTCAAATGTTTTAATTGCAGTGAAGTAGGAAATTTTATGGCTAAGTGTCCATATAAGGATTCTAACAATGTTGAGAAAAAACATGGAAAAAATATCATTTCAGAAAGGGAATAAAGGTCAAAGGAAATAAAAGAGTTTATTCATTAATGAGGAAGGCTACTCCACTAATGAACAAGATGAGGATTGTAGAGTCTAAGCTAATGTATTGTAAACTTGGTAGAATCTACTCAATTCAGAGGTTTAACTGGCTGAACAGTCCACTTCACATTGCTTAAGACCACATTAAATTATCAACCCAGGGCTTGTAAGATTATGATGGTGCAATATTATATATGCCTTAATGGACTTAAAACTACTTAAACTACCCTACTTAATTTATTCTACTTGTTGGAAATTCACAGAACTACAAAACAGTAAAATCATAAACCAGAACTAGTTGCTATGGGTACCTATAGTAAAGACTATAACTGAACTGCTACTAATAAAATGGTACTGCATTAACCAAAAACTTAATAAAAACTAATTACTCAACTGAACTATCCTCCAGAGTGCTACTAATAATCATTACATGCATTTTCACAAATATTCATTCATAATAAGCAAGAAATGAAATTTCAATTAACTTGCATATGATTCATGAACAATGATAAACTAATAATAACTATTAACAAAAATAAATAACTGAAAGGTGAAGTGAAGAACAATACCTTGAGTGGCCTGCTCAAGGAACTGTTCCCACTTTAACTGAACTCAATCAAACCAATAGATTATATGCATCCCATAAGATTAACTCCATTCATTGCATATTGTAAAAGATTATAGAAGATCTTTCTGCAGATTGGACTCAATCATTTGGAATATTTTTCATGCCTTGAAAAATAAACTGGTAATATAAAACTAATAAAAACCAACTAACTGTCCTATGGATTCAACCAACAGCTATATACAAGCTAAGGGAATCATTATTGAAAGCAACAAGTAACTGAAATCGTTAACTCCACTCCTAGATAATAGAGCATAGAATTAAGACTTGAATTATTCAACCTATAACTGAAAAGGAAAGAGAATCCTATCAAAACTAGAACTTGTCAAAAAAAAATTGTATGTAAACATACAACCACTTGTCAAAATTCCATAGGCGAAGGAGACCTCTTCTTCAACATTTGTTAATTTGGTCATAATAACACATGCTCAATCTTCATTAAGAGCCTTTGATCAATGATCAAACATTCAACTTAACTTGGAACTTCCCTTGCTTTGGTGTCCACTCATCTCCTTTTGCTACGTGTTCATCCTCCAATTGCTACACTATGGTTCCTTTTCAACTGCAAAAAAGTTAATTCCGCAAAATAAGTACATGAGGATAACTATCACAATTAACTCGCATCATTCCATCAACATTTTGTACATTCATTCATATAAACCATATAATACTAATATATTATAACCATAATTCCATAATCAAAATTAAGGTTTAAGTCTACATAATGGATATGAAAAGATAGTATAGTGTAGGAACATTGTCTGGAGAATATGTTTAAAAGCATCTTAAGATAGGTATAAAACAACAAAAAATAAGCCATTATCTAGACCTATCCCTCCCCCCAACTATCTTTTTTCTTGTCCCCAAGAAAAACATTTAGGGATCTTGATTGTATTGCTGAGCAATTTGTCTTAGGTCCATAACTGTGCTAACACCTTGAATCTGCCTTAGATAAAAACCTTGATGTTTTGAAAGCTGCCTCATCTGAATAACTCATGCTCTCTCACATTCATCACTTTTCTCCCTTTTCTAATGTGGGATTGGATAAAGGAGAATAGGTGGATGAAAAGTGAGTGGCATCCAATGAACTCCCTTGCTGATATTGGTTTCCATATAACTATGTGCCCTCTGAAGCATAAAAATGAAATTATGCATGAAATGTGGCTCTTTCTTTTGCAGTTCAGGTGTCAAATTATTCCATATATCTTGCACATATTTAAAACACTGTTGTCCTACTCTCACAGCTAACATTTTCATTATGTCATATTTTTCCTCCCTAAGTTTCATGATTTTCTTACCTACTCCCTTACGTGCAAGGAGTCTCATCCATTCATCAATTATTGTATCTGGATCCTTAGCCTCTTTTCTGATTGGAAGTACAATAGATTTTTCTTCCTCTTCACATTCCTCCATAATCTCACCTCTAATTTGTTCATTCCTCTAGTAAGAGGCAAGTGCTCTGATCTGAAGATCCCCCGCAAAGATTAAAGGGTTCCATTTTGTTTCATTAGGTATCACATAGTTGTGCAAATAAAACTCACACAATTGATCTTGGTATTCGGGTGTGGAAGCAACAAAAACTTCAAGAAACTCAGAAGTTTGACTCATGCCAATTGAATGCTTGCTACCTAATCTACCGAACTGAAAAACATAAAAACCTTTCTTAATAGTGCATAAGTTCTTGGTGGAGGCCTACACCTAACTATTTATGCAGCCTTATCTTCTATCTCCTCCAACCGAATTGTTGTTTTATTTAGTTCCATTTCCTTCTTTTCCAATTCTTGTTCATATTTTTCCTTTTCCTTTCTCCACTTTTCCTTTTCCTTTGCAAATTTATCAATTACTTTCCATAATTGGTATCCAAGTGAGTAGGTTGTATGATAATCAAGAGTTTTAAGAGGGGGTTTCTCATCTGGCACTGCCAATTCTTTATCCCCTGTCTTAGTAACAACCAAATATGATAGCACATCTAGTTTAGTGCCATGACCATATAGTTGTAGTTTATCCTCCATCTCTTCATCTTTGCCTCTCTTTCTTTATCCTTCTACTCATAATTCTATACCAATTCCTCTAGGTGTTTAATTTTGTCCAGTGCCTCCTGGAGTTCCTTTCTTACATCCCTGTCTTCAATGTAAGATTCCTTTGCATTCTCAAACGACTCATCACCCTCTTCATATTCTCCAAGAATGGGGAAGGTTTCTGTCTAGAATTTCTTGGCATCAATATGTCTTCTGATTTAGAATTAGAAGTGGTCTCTAGACACCTTCTCCTTGTATATTCTCATTACTAGGAACATTCCCCTCCAATTCAGATTCAGTTTCTACAACCATGAAATTTTCCTAAGGTTGTTCTTTCTAATGCTATTCTTCCTAAGGTTGTTTGGTACCCATCTCCCCTTTAGGTTCCCTTGTATTTTCTTTTGTAGCACTTTGTTTCCTAAGCCTACCAAAGCGTCAAGGTGTTAATACTTCTTCCTCAATTTTCCTCTTTTCCTTTTTAACACTCTTTTTCTTCTTAGGAACATCCTCCTTTTTCTGCTTTTGAGTATCCCTCTATTTATTTGAAATATCTTCTTTTGGTTTCAAGGGTATAGTGGAGGTAGATACACTACCTCTTTGGCTCTTAGATTTTTGTGACTTAGAAGAAGAAGGTAATTCCTCATTTACGGATGACCTAGACTCTGGATCTATAGGTTCTTCATGCTTGTCTTGGCTACGGGTAGGTGAGGCCACAGGTGAAACATGAGGGTTTTCCTCTTCAGATTCATTTTGTGGTTCATTTTGGTTGTCTACATCCTCAAGCAATACAGGTGCATCCAAAAAACTATTAATGTCTATGCATTCCTCAGCCATGAAATTCTACCACCTCACTTGTGGGTATTGGATTCTTAAACTCCTTTTTATCAATAAGGTAACTAAGAAATGATGAGAAAGGGAGGTATCACATTTCCTTTTTTGGTATTATGTGGCCATTCGTTTCAACAAGTTATAAAGAAAATTTGGTACATTTACTACCCTATTATGCCTAAGATGACTTAAAAATTTGAAATGGGTTGTATACAGAAGATTTTGTCTACCATCATAGGTAATGTATCTAATAATACAAGAGGCACATCTTACCCACAACCAGTGGAGAGAAAGTGTCTTCATACCTTCTGATGATGAATCCAATTCTCTCCTCTTATGCAAAATTCTTCCCAAGGTGTAATTGCATCAGACCGAGCTGGGAATTTTGTTCCTGTCCTTGGTAGTCTTGTAACCTGCACAATGGCAGTTTCAAATGTATCTACAGAAAGTCTGTTTACCATTGCTTCATCATATTGAAGAGTTTCTGCAAATATTCTAGCTAAGTCATCACTAAATTCTGTTAACTTCATAAATTAGTTGATCCATCCAACCCTTGTGAAGATAGGTAGGACTACTACGTCCTCCAAAGTTTGTTGGTGAGCCACTGGCTCTCTTCTTATAACATCTCCTCCCATCCTTTTCTTCTCCACTCAATATACTAAATTCAGCTCTGGAAATTCAATTCAATCTTCCCACCACCTTCAAATTGCTCTACCACTTCAAAACCTATATTTCCTCATATATCCTTACTACTATACCATACTACAACTACAAATTCCATCTTAAGTTCAACTCTAGTCTAACTAAGATGGAGTTCTCATAAAATCTTAGGGTTTCAAGTTATAGCGATTTTCAAAACGGCAGTAGAAATAGCAGCAAAAAAAAAACATAACTAAGGATTTTGCATGTCATAATATTCATTAAATTTGGTTTTGGGTGGTAGAATTTGAAAGGACTGGCGAAAAGACCAAGTAAGGCGTACCCTCTCCCCAACTTAATTGGTGAAGTGACTTCACTTCAGGTGATGATTTGGAGGTGGTGTAAATTCATAATGATGGAAATTAAAGATATAATATTTTGCATGCATGGGATTAAATAAAAAAGTGTATGAAACTTTAAAGAAAACTAGATTAATCATAACAACATACCTTAAGTACTACCTCATGGAAATAACTATCTTTCGCACGTGGAAACTGAAAGAATATATTTATTTGTCGATTCAATGTGACACATATTAACTGCAAGATAATGAATAGTGGGTGGCGAGTGGCTTTGATGGTACGAAAATGACGAGTATGAGCTGGTGATTTGACAACTCAAGTAATTGAAATGAGTGGGCAATAAAGGAATTATGTTGCTTTATTTTGTATGAAATGATGGATATGATATGTGAATATATTTGAAATGAATGTGAAGGAACATGCAGTAAATATGGAGCCAAATGAGTTGAATATTATTTTGGCTACCAGATGTTGCTACGGGCACCTGAAGTGTCAGGGCCCATTTTGAATGTTGATAATGTTAAGCTACAGGTCCCTTCGGCATCATGACCCTGTGAATATTGATAACAGGTCCCTCTGAAGATTTTTTGAACATTATTATAACGTGCAATGTGTGCTTGTGAGAAAAAAAAGATGAAAAGTTCATGCCAAGGAAGCTCAGGGAATGGGCTGTGTAACTCAATATCTAGGCCACCAGAAGTGCTAGGTATGTCCTATATTACTGAAGTAGGACTCTGTGTATTAGATTCTGTATCATGTTCACTGGAAACACCATATTGTTGGATCAATGAAAATATAAAGTCATCCTTATGTAATGGATTTTTATACAACTTCATTCTATCGCCATTAACGAGAAGGGAGAACCAAACTACATCAATGGTGTGTAATTGTATTGTCCCATCAGGGTAAACCTTGCTAATCTCATAGGGGCCTAGCCATTTGGATTGGAATTTTCCCTTGAAATATTTATACTATGAATCATATAACAGGGCCCAATCTCCCACAGTGAACTCTTTTATTTTAATGTACTGATCATGCTGCGTCATCTGTTGTTGTTGTACTACCTTTGTATGATGTACTACTTCCATTCTTATCTCATCCAACCCATTCAAAGAATGCAACCTTTCCTTCTATGCTTCTATTAAATCCATTCCCAACTCTACTACCATCCTCAATGTTTTATATTCAAATTCAATAGGAAGGACGGTTGTCTTTCCATAGACTAACTCATAGGGTGTAAATCCAATGGTTATTTTCCATGTAGTTCTGTATGCCCAGACTGCTTTAGGTAACCTTGAAAACCATTTTTTCCTATGCAGCTGCACTGTCTTGGTGAGAATACTTTATATCTCCCTATTAGTGATTTCCACCTGACCATTAGCCTATGGATGATAGGGTGTTGATTTCTTATGTCTAATTTGGTATTCCTCAACCAACTTGGAAATTAGATCATAAGTAAATTGGGGCCCTTTGTTAGTGACTATTTCTATAGGTACTCCATACCCAGTAAAAATATCTTCATATAAGAACTTAGCCACATTACCATCTCTTGCAAACTGTAGAGCCTTAACTTCCACCCATTTTTTCAAGTAATCAGTGCAAATAAGGATGTATTCCTTGTTGTTAGATGTAGGAGAGATTGGCTCAATGAAGTCTCAACCCCATTTTTCAAAAGGTGTCAATGTCAACTAAGGTTGTAAGGGCATCTCATTGCTCTTTGTTGGCCTTCCCATCCTTTGACACCTGTCACAACTCTTGGTGTATTTAACATATTTATGCAAAGTAGGCCAATAATAGCCAGTTGTGAGGATTTAAAGGTTGTTCTCTTTGCTACAAAATGGCCTCCACATGGCTCATCATGACATTCTTTCATGATATCAAAGATATCATCTTCTCTGATGCATCTTCTCATGGTGTTATTAGACCCGACATAAATAGATAACCATATATCAAGGAGTAAGGAAAATATTTGTGAACCAGCTGTTGTGAGAAATGTTATGGAATCTGCCCTATGACCAAATAATTAGCAATATCTACATACCAGGGTATTTATATTTGTAAAGAAAACAAGTGTTCATTAGGGAATGAATCATCCACCACTCCTTCAGTTGATTGAGTTGGCAATCTTGATAGGAAGTCTGCCACCACATTTTCTTTACCAGGTTTGTCTATTATGGTAATTCCAAATTCCTATAAGAGAAGTAGCCATCTTACCGATCTCCCTCCAACTACTAGCTTGTTCATCAAATACCTGATTGTGGTGTAATTTGTATGGACAAAGACTGGATAGCCAGTAATATAGTGTCTGAATAGACTATAGCAAGCATCTCTTTTTCTATTATAGTGTAGTTGAATTATGCCCCTTGAAGATTCTTGCTGATATAATAAATTGCATACTCCTTGTTGCCATCCTTCTAACCCAAGACTGCTCCAATGGAAAAATATGAACCATCTACATGTATGTGAAATGGGCGAGTCTAATTAGGCCCTCTCAACACTGGTGCTTCAGTTAGAGCTTTCTTTAGTTCTTTGAAGGAGTGTTGACACTTAGAGGTCCATTCAAACTCAATGTCCTTACTCAACAAAACAAATAAAGGTGCAACAATCTTACTAAAATATTTGATAAACCATTTGTAGTAGCCTACATGACCAAGGAAGCTTCTGATATCTCTTTGTTTTTGAGGAATAGGTAATGTAGATATTATGTCTATTTTGTGTGGATCAACCTAAATTCTTGAATTGGATATAAAGTGTCCCAATACAATTCCCTATGTCATCATCATGAAACACTTCTCATTGTTGAGTGACAGGTTGTGTTCTTTACACCTTTTTAACACTTTTTCTAGATTATTGAGAGATTCCTCATAACTCTCACCATAAGTAGTGAAGTCATCCATATATATCTCCATGCAGTCATGTGCATAATCAAAAAATATGCTAAGTACTACTCTTTGAAAGGTAGCTGGAGAATTGCATGAGCCAAAGGGGAGAACAAAGTAAGCATAAGTCCCCCAAGGAAATGTGAATGTAGTCTTGTTTTGATCCTCTAGAGAAATTTTAATTTTGTTATAACCACTGAAACCATCAAGAAATGAGAAGTACTTCTTTCCAGTTAGAGAATCAAGTACTTGATCTATGAAGGGCAGAGGAAAGTGATCTTTCCTAATGGATGTATTCAATTCCCTGTAGTCTACATAGACTCTCCATTTCCCACATTTCTTGGGAACAATTACCAAAGGTGAGACCCATTCACTATCTAATATTGGATAAATAAAACCTACATCAAGGAGCTTCTGCAACTTAGCTTTCACTATCTCCCCGAGAGCAGGATTCATACTTCTCTGCAGTTTTCAAATGGGTCTATAGCCATCATTAATATAAATCTTGTGCATACATAAATAGGGATCTATGCCATTCATATCATGGTAATCCCATGCATATGCGGCTGAGTGTGCCTGCAACACTGATTGCAGAGAATTTTGTTGTTCTTTTGTCAAGGAATTATTAATATTCAACTTCCTTCCTGGCATGATTCCCATTTTCTTTGATGAATATTGAACTGATGAGAGATCAAGGCTTGGTATGATGGGTAAAAATTGTTGAGGTAGTAATGAATGAAATAGCTATAATATCTCTTATGTAGAATTGGTGGGTATAATATTGTTGTTGTGGGGTTGTGCCACAATCATTTTGGATTATGTGAGAAATGAGCTCATCTTCATCCTAGTCATCCAATAAGGGGTTGCGCTCTATAGTCATCAATGTATGCAAAGAATAGTTATCCTCCTCCTCCTCACCCAAATTGGGCCAAATAAGCGTGCTCAAGATGCATATGGCTAGGCGGTGGATAAGAATTAGCGTTATATTAGGTATCACTTTTTGAGAGAGAAGGTTATGGAGAATGGCTGAAGCTTGAGTATTTTCCTACAAAGGATCAAATTTCTGATATATTTACTAAGGCTCTTCCTAAGGATACTTTTGAGTATTTTCGGAGAAGTTAGGGGTTATTTCCCCTCCTTTCTTAAACTAGATGTATATGGAGGTGTATCAGTCTAGTGGATCTATGTATCTATCTCTTTTCTGGACCGATGTTGGTGGCTATCTCTCAAGGGGAGTAGGTAGTGTTGTGTGTTGTCATTGAGTTGTTGATTTAGTTGGGTGTACTCCTAAGGGGGAGTATTCAGAGCAAGTAATTTTGGTTCAATGTAAAAGGAGAAAAGTGCAATTTTTTTAATACTTTGTCATTGATGTCAAAGGGGGAGAGAGAATCATGTGAAAAAAGAGCTTATCTACTGAAGGGGAGAGAGAATCATGAAAAGGAGAAAGTGTTCAAAGCTGTTGTGTGGTCTTTGGTGGCTTTTCACATCTTGTGTTGCCATCCATGAAAAAGGGGGAGATTGTTTCAAATATAATGGTGTTTTCATTGATGTCAACAGGAAGTCTACTGACTGGTTTTGTGATTGATGTCAACTATGGGATGAAGATGTTGAGGATATTGAGAAAATTGTGGAAAAGAGGAAAATAGGTTGTGTGTGTGTAGTTGATACCTTGAGGAAGTGTTGTGAGTAAATGGAGCTATTATTTTGTTGCAAAGTATGAAGATGAGTTGGAATGAAGTAATAAGTTGAGATGATGTCTCTGGTACTTGGTTTCCAAGTTCTTTTGAGAAAATTTAATAAACAGGGTAAACTATGTTGTGCAAATGTTCATAGTGTGCTCCAATATTGTTCTCTGCATTCTTTCAGTGTTGATACTATGCATGTGTGGATCTTGCAGGTTATTCAAGGGTTTCAACGGTTGCTATATTATGAATTTGGGTTTCTGGATCGTTGTACAATGCGAGATATTTTCACTAGTGTGTGAACCAGTTGTTTAGTGATGTTTTTTGTGGTCTGAGAGAAATGTATTTGCTCCATGTTTCTCCATTGTTTGGATTCAGGTTGCGTAGATTTGGGAAGTTTCTTATAATGATTCTATCTTTTTGTATTCAAGGCTTTACTTGATTTGGTGTAGTACAGTGTAAGTTTTATTTATCAGTATGCAAATAAGGGTTAACAGTTGTCCTGAGTTGAAGTATTTTTTGATGCGATCTTGGATGAAGTGTTTGATAAATCTTAAGTATTTCATGGATCATTATGGATTGAGTTCAAGTGAAACATGTTGTTTGAAACTTTTGGCTTGGTTTAAGGAAGTGTGTACTTAATGTCTATGGTGTTTTTCCTGCCCGTGTTAGTTGACCTTTTGTTTAACACTACATGCGAGGCTTTTGGAAGCATGTTGAAGTGTGTTGAGATCTATTTCGGTCCTAATTAAGGATATAATTAGGATACTTTTCATTCCTATCTACCGTGGGAATGATTAGGTGCCAACCTAGTTCGAATTTGAATGTATAACTACTAGTGGCTGACATTGGACTAATTTTTTGAGGTAGAACTTGATATAAATATGTATGGTGTTGATGTAAGATGAAAGTATGAAAGATTAAGAAGCATGATAGATGTGAGTGATATTAAATTGAGTAGAGCAGTGTGAACTTCATGTTAGGGTTCTTGAAGGTAGTGAGCTGAAGGCATTCGAAATCTTTCTTGTGAAGCTGCGAAAGTGTGTGAGCAATTGTGGTGGGCTCCTTGTTGCATTGAGAAGTGTTTTCTTTGTGTAACATTATTCTTCTCTCTTCTTGTATTATTTCTATGGAAGTGAGCCCTGGCTGTGAGCCTTTTGGATAGTGTGTCCTATTTTGGTAGTGAGCCCCTTTGTACTAGTTTTTCTATTACTTATATTGTGAGCTAATCCTCACCCTAGTTTTTCCCTCATTGGGTTTTCCACGTAAATCTGATGTTCTCATGGGTATGGTGTTGTGATTATAGTTTATGTTATTTGTATCTCATATTTAATCAATCTAACATAATAAGGGTTTATTGAATTCTTGTGGATCTGATTACTGTTGATGGTTTTGAAGGTCTAATTTGCTACAACTGATTCACCCCCCTCTTAGTTGTCTTGATCATTTCAACACATCGAAGACATAAATATCATATATATATGATGTATAGGTTAGTTATTATCATTTTTTTGAGTACTGTGTTATTATTGAAGCCTATTTGAGGTATCCTCCTCAAAGTGGATTAGAAGGTCACCCCTCAAAGTGACATATTATTATCAAGTTTTTTGCATCATATCTCCTATTATATTATTCTATTGTGTAATTTATTTCATTACAATACCTTTCTCATTGTCATGATAATTATACTATTAAAATCCATCAATATTTTATTGATTCTCTTCTTGATTGATATAATTTCATGTCTATCAAACTTGGGGTCAATTATCCTATCCCCATATTGTAATTTGAGGGAACTCATGAACTCCCAAGAGTCAATACTATTATTTGGGAGACTTTTGTGTTTTTCTTTGCCACTTTATTCAAAGTATTGCACAAATAAATTCATTAACACATCCTCATTGACCTTATATCCATCTATGATATAATTAATGAAATGTGTGGTGTGTTCTTCTCTTTTCACTACATTGTTACCCTCAAATTTAAAATTATTTCCTCTTATTTCATTTGGAATTGATTTGGGTACGTAGGGATTCCAAATAAATTCAATTATTTATACCTTTTTTCTCCTAAAGACTACCTAAAATGAGATAAAATTTGAGATTTTATTTTGAATGTATACTTAGGATTTAACATGTTACCAAATCACTAATTTGTGTTGATAACTTTATTACTATTGGTACTACTTTTGCAGAGGCTAATTATTATTCTAATTCACATGATGTTGATTTCTATTTTGTTGTTGGTGAAGTCAAATATGAATATTTAGTATATGTTTTTGGTTTTATATTTTTATTTCTAATGTTGATTGTGAACCTGATTTATGTTTTGTTGCTAGGCTACTTGATCTTGTGCTTGACTTAGAGCTTGAACTTGTTCATTTTTTTTCTCAATTCTATCATTTTTTCCCAAAGTTCTTCATATCTCTACCTAACATGATCCAAATAGATCTAATTCCTTATTGAGAATTCTTTCTCTCTCTTTAGAATCAAGATGCATTAGCTAATTCTTCATCAAGAAACATTGCATCTTATAGTGTTATTTGTGATCTAGTGGGTGAAACTTGCTGCTAGGTATATTTGACATGTATTTCTACATCTAATTGATCATACCATATATTTTTGTGTTTGTATCTCCAAATCTATCTCTACTTCCTCTACCAATCATTATATTATTTATTTTCACATTGTAATCATTTCTATTCATCCCTCATGTTATAATAAATTCATTAGTTTCAAATCCTTTGAAATGTACTATTATTGACACCTTAAATCTACAAATTCATTACTTGTATCATATGTACTTACTTGATCAATGATCATTTGGTTTATAATATTCACCAACATCTCTATCTTTTGTGTGTTATGTTGTTTCCTTGCAAGAGATACAAGATCCTTGTGTGTTGAATAATATCCATATTGTCTTCTTCTATCCATGGAAAATGTTTTGGTGAAAGATTTTTTTTGGGATTGAGATAAAGTTTCCACTCTTCAATTCGAAGAGATAAATTTTTAACTTTTCGAATCAATTTTATTACAATAGTGCACTAGTACTTGAAACTACTTATTGCTATAAATATATCAAACCACCAAAGTCTTCAATATGACAACAATACAACAAATATGTCGATTCCTTTAGAAAATTGATGTTGTGAGAGTATGGCCCTATAGAGGTTGTACATATCCATACATTGTATGGATTATATGGTCAAATTTTTCTATACCCTAAGTTAAACCCTCAAAAAATGGCTTAAATTTGTTTTCACCCAAATATCAAGTATTCTATATGAAAATAGGGTTTTTTGGGCCTTTTGGACTCTACCATGAGGTCCATTTCACCCAATGTGCACCCAAAAAAATATCAATCCTAAACCACCCTCAAATATGAGAAGGGGTTTTACAATTATGAAGCTCTAGAATACCATGTTAGTCACTCGAGGAATCAATCCTCTAGGATCACCTACAAAAATTAAAAAAAACCTTTTGCAAGAGGGAAAAGAAAGAACATGAATTTGCAATAATGGATGCAAGATTATGGCCAATATGCAATACTTGAGATAGCTAAGGTATTAGATTGAATCAATTGAATTAGGATGTACATATGATGCCTTGGTTATAAAGGAAAAGATGTGATATATGATTAGACAGGATCATGACATGTGTCTTAATCCTATATAAGGAGACAACTACCTCAAAATTATTAAATGGCCTAGGATACAAGCATTAAAACACAACCATTAAATAAAATCCAACTGGATAAGATAAGATAAGATCTTATCTAGACAACTAAGACTTCTAGAAAAAACAACTAGGACCTAAGTGGACTTAACATGTAAATATGACCTAGATCTAGGTAAAATACCTATTTACACCAACAAAATGATTATTAAAAAATCTAAAGAAAAGTGTCATTCTATTGGGTCCCAAAACCATTACTTTAAAATCCTAGAACACAATTTTACCTTCAAGTCCAAGAGTTTCCTTTAGGAAGGTAAAAACAAGGTTTTAATCTATAGTTTATGGAGGTTTAAAGGCTAATCTATGAGGTGGGATAAGCTCTCCTACACTTTTGGATCAGCTTAAACCCAAGAGGGTGTTCCTAGAGGTGTCCTAAACAGGATTAAAGGTATTGAAAGATACTTGACAATATGATAATTAACAATTGATCCAATATAATTTTAACCCCAAAGGCTATCACTAGGTTAAATTCTAACCAACTATATACATGTGACCTCTTATATATTTGACAATGACATCATTGTAAGAAATGGAAGATGAGGGAAAATATACATGATTCACAAGATGATCTTGGAATGATCATAAACAGTATTTTCCCTATTTAAACTATTGAATCATGAATAAAAAATATACCAAAACTAATTCTAAACTATTTATGAATGATTTTTTAATTTTTAAACTATAATTGAATCACATGTTTCCTAGATTGTTTCCTATCCAAGGGGTTATAGAGTTGCAACTCACAAGAAGAAATAGTGAAGAGAAACATAGAATAATTTATTTAAGCATAAAATGCATCAAGAATAGGTATTAAATATAGAACATACCTGGTTTTCGAACATTATAATACATAAATCCACATGTAAGGAAGAAATGATCATTACAAGGCTTACAATATTTTAAAAATATTGTGAAATTTATCAAATATGTATTACATTCATAACAATAAGTATGATAAGAGGAAACCTTAACATAATGTTATAAATTCCCCTAAAAGTACCTAGATATTACTAGAGTCATTCAATATCTAACACCTGTAATAATCTTTTGGCCTACATATTGTTTAGAAACTTGTTGTCTTCATATATCTAGATGTCCAATACTTGAAACCCTAGAAATTTATTAGCACTTGAAGAAATCCAATGGAAATAATGATGACCAATCCTTGTAATGAAGAAATAAATTTCATTTATAGCACTTGAGAAGTTTTTCCCTTATCACCTCCATGAACCAACTTCAAATTAGGCATTTCAAGATAAAATTACAACATTAATGGAAGTTTGTACATAACTATACCTTGTGCATCATTGAAGAAACACATTTTTAATCATGTTCTGGGTTGGAAAATATATTTTGAAATATTTTAAAGGTAAAACCAATCTATTAATAAAAATTTGGAAGTTTTTGGGGTAAATGGATGAGTGTGCCAAGCCTTGACACAAAATTTTGACATTTTAGAGCCTAGAAAGAGTCTCGTATAGGAGAGACTTGAGAATCTAAACTTGGATTTTTGTGGGAAGAAGGCATGGTAGGGGGTTAGGAAGAATGTAGTAATCTAAGTGGAAGAAAAGAGTAAAGAGGGAACTAGAACTAGGAATATGTGAAGGTTTCAAATACCCTCAAAAAGTATGGGGTCAAGGAAGGATGTGGAATATAATGGGGAATCAAATCTTTGAGAGTTTTATGAACTTATGAACTCCTTAAAAACACACTTCATCATAATCTTTTGTTGGCACTTCTAGTTCTTGCTAAACCCCATCATAGGTTTGGTGAGTTTTAGAATCATGAAACTCACTAACACCTCGTCATGTGTCTTCAATATTATCATTTTTGAAATATTTTTGAATTTGATCAAAGGTTTGAGAGATTCTTAAACCTTCAAAATCAATAATATCATAATTAGTTATTTTTGGGTCCATAAATGAATCAACTAAAAGGGGAGCGAGGAATAATACTCAAAATGGATGCAAGATGAGGGGGGAAAAACATAGCATAGGGAGTGGAGACAAGTAGGTCATAGGGACCAAGACCTTACATTGGCATAGAGAACTTTAAGACTTAGCTCATTGGTCCATGGTCTACCTCAAAACCTATGACCTACCAAAGGAAATAGAAGAATAAAGTGGGAGCAAGAGTCATGATTCAAGGGGAAACAAAAATTTGGGACTTGGTCCCTAGGTCCCAATTTCACTCGAAGGTCCACAACCCAAGAAAACACAAAGGCTAGAGAAAACACACAAACTTGAGACTTTTCATTGAACACTTAGCTTTCTCAACAAACATGGATTTGAAAAGGTACAAATGGAAAAAAATTGACAAGGACTTAGCTTAATTTAATTATGTTGTAATGAAGTCTCAATAAGAGGATTTGATATAGGCTAATTAATGGATAAAATATAGATTGGGACTAGTCCCTATGAAAGTTTATAAGTAAAATCAAGTTAAGTTCTAGTTAATTACCAATTTTTACATAGAAATACACCACTTACATTCTAATGACTGCATTATGAACACCTAATCAAATGAATCCAAAATGAATGGAAAAAAATTAAATATAATTTGGATAAAATTGTGTAATCTACAATGATAATTTTTGGATAAAAGTATGTATTCTAGAACAGTTTACATTTTGATTATCATAATTTTCCTTATATTGATTTTTTTCATTATTTAAAGAAACAATATAATACATATAATTGTCAATTTCATTTGTACACTCAATAATAGATTATGCCTTGTAGAGGAATCTTGATGAGCTTAGTTTTATGGGGTAAAAGAACTCATTTTCATTGCTATTATTTTGGAATTCTAAACACTTAGCTTTAAATTGATAATTGTAACGCCATGCGAACCCCAAAGGACAATTACATAATAATTACGGCACAATTTTTTTTTAAAAAGGTAAACATAACATACATGTAATACACATTAAATCATAACATGAATTTCATTTAAGTAGATTCATTAGCACTTACATCCCTTGGGGTACACGAGGAGTCATTACGCGACTAAGATCCACACAATGACAATAAAGAATAAAAGCCAAAGATACAGTTCATAGCAAAGTAACACATTAACAAATATAACTCATACATGATAATCATTGATAGGAAACCATCTGAGTACATAAATACAACATATGCATGACTAACTTTGACACAATGAATAACAACTACAAATAGCCACATAAGGTTAATGTTGCATTACAATACCAAGTTCAAGATGTACAATGATACAAAGGTGTTTCCAGTCATAAATGGAAACCATACACGAGATAACATGATACAAAAGAATACTAAATATCATAACTGGCTCCAAGACAAGTACAACTTTGGAGTCGCTGCAACAGCACCAATCCACACCTCTCGATCCTCAACTGGGGACCCAATGGGGTGCTTAGCACGTTCCACCCGACCATGTGAGTCCAAAGACCCACCCCCTGTGCTAGGAGCTAACAAGAAAGAGACCTCAACCAAGAACATACAACAGGGAACCACAAGACTTCAACATCATACAAAAGTATCATAAAACTCAAGGATTACAAGAGTCGACATAATAACTTAAAATCATAAATGCCATCACATAAATTAAAGCAATGACCAGTAAACAAGTAATCAAAGGATGATCATGAAATACTTCCAAATTAAACTGAATAAACATAATACAATTCCAAATTTCAATCAAATAATACAATAACATCATATCACAGTATCATAAGATACAAGATCGTAAATCAAATGTAAATGAGATCATACAACGCATGCTAAAGATGTATCAAAACAATAATCATAAATCAATTTAAATCAATTCAAACAACAATCTAAATCAACTCCCAAAACCTACTTCCAGAGGAACACAATAAAGTAAAACACATGGGCAACTAGGGGAGAGTGTCATCGCATAGCCCACATGGGTTCTCCTGGCCTTCCTCCAAACTGAGGCGTCGGCCCCCATCTATGGATCTCCTGGCCCTTCCTCCTACTTGAGGCGCCGGCACCATAGGGTAGCTCATGCGGAGCTGATAACCTCTCATGAGGATGAGGTTACGACCTTGCCAACCACGGCCTTCTCAGCCTTCCATTAGTCTGCGGAAGCACTAATGAAGACGAGGCATCCATTTTTTTTTAAATCTTATTATGATGTTACTACCCAACCCTCCTAAGTTAATTATTAGGTTTTCACTTGTTTACCAACTCACTCGTGGGTTCTCCTGTGCTCTTCCCCTTACGCGGGGCGCCGGCCCCCATGAGGAGCCACTCTCCCTAGAGACCCAACAACATAAAAAAAAACAAGGGTTGTACCATCATAATTTGAACAAAGAATCACAACATAAAAGCATGCGAGGCATTACCCATCTCGCTAATATGTACAACATCAGAGTCTTACAAAGTTTGTACAACCCTTTTTAAATAATGAAACCAAAACACTTGCCACATCAAGGGCACATAAAGAGAGAACATCAACTGAAAATCAACTCAAGCCTCTGGAAGCCAAAAGAATGAAAACCCACAAACAAGGGTAAAATGAAGCAACATGAGTATTTCTCCAACACAAGGATAAAATTTCCTCAAATATGAGAGTAGCTCAGAAAAGCCATACAAAGGGAAGATTCATCAAGACCCATCCACAAATCAACAATGGTGTCACCTCAAATAGGGAAACGCAAAAGAAAATCAACCTTGAATTCAACAAAATCACTTAATAAAACCAAAAGCCACCAATTAGGTATTCCACGGGAGACCTCAATTTTCTCCTTGCAAGATACCTATATAGTTGGTAAACAAATGACCTTTGATAAAATCAACAAACATGACAACAATATAATTTAATGTTTCACCAAAATAATAAAAGTGGGAAGACCGCATTCCATAAGAAGCATAAACTTATCACAACCAAGCATCGCATAAGTATCCAATCAATTCTATCACAAAATCAATTAATAAGACCCCCACAACTCCAAACAAACCAAGAATTCACCACGCAGGGTTAAACCAATAACAATACAATTTAAATTAAAGAGGATTCCCAACTCACGCAAACTCAAGAAAATTCACAATGAAAGGGTCCATCAAATCACTCATAAATCGACACAAACCCAATGGAATAAAAATCATTTTTGAAAACCAAGCAAACATAAAGGAGGACACATCCAATTGGAAACATCAAATTAACCCTTAAACATACATATACATTCAATGCTAATTCACTAAAGAACATCAACTTCAAATACAATTTATCCATTTGCTTAACAAGATATAGTTCATACAACAAAAGAAGTTCCAATACATACTTCCTCCATAATCCAACAATTGTAAGTCACCATATATGTTTTACTAAGGACTAAGAGAAATAGATCCCATTTCATGTTCTCTACAACACAATTATTCAAAATATTGACTTAATAGAAATAAACTTCCATGACACAAGATTAGAATACGACGATGTTATTATATGGAACATACTTCAAACTAATGGCACTAACTTAACTTGATAAAATATCACCTATAACGTTATTACCTAGCACACTCACCCTACCCCACAATTATCACAAATATCTACATAAAGATCAATTAACACTTCTACCCTTATACGACCACAACCTTGATCCCCCCCCCATTTATATCATTAAAATTAAACTCATTTATTCCATCCTAATAGAGGTATCATTCCTAACTAAAATACACCATAACATAAAGATAAGCGTACCTAAGATAAAACCTCATATAATGAAAAGGAGAGAGACTCATTGATCTACCTATATCCACATTCCTACATCTGAAAGGACATATAACTTTATTTCCTTATTACCTAGTTTTAGCCCCACATTTATATTGATTTATTAAGATCAAAACCTTTTATTAATGAATGATAGATAAGTAAATTTTCCTCAAAAAATAATATTATCTAATAATTAAATATAGACAACTTTTTCTTTCAACTTAGACCAATTTATTCGCTTAATAACTAATTCTCCTTCAAAGTAAATGACTTAAAAGCTAACATTACATAAATACACAAGCATGTGAAAAATACAACTTAAAAATCAAATGCATCTGCTGCGATAGATTGACAAAGGAATCAGAGAGATTAAAACTTCCTATTATGTTTTCAAAAGTGCGCGGTTGAGACAGGCTAAAAATGAAATCAGAGAGCTTATTTAATTTTCTACAACTTTGGCAAATCTAAAATTTGCAGCTATGACGGGCTGCCAATGATTTTAGGGAGATTATTAAATTCTGTATAATGTCTCAACTCTAAATACTGAAGCAGTGACAGGTTGCCAGAATATCAGAAAAAGAATTTAGATGTTACAGCTGAGATGGGTCGCCAATGGTTTCAGGGAGGTTATTTAAATTTGAACACTCTCCTAAATATAAATGCTGCAGCGGTGATAGGTTGGCAACAGTATCAGGGAGATTAAATAAATTTAGATTACTAGACTATGCGAAGGAGCTCACTAAACACTGTATCCAATAACATCAATTTCTCTTAGCTTCGACTGAACGAAGGTAATTGGCAAAGGCGTGAAACATTGTGCAGACCAAGAGAATTAAATAATCTGCTCATTGGTCCTCAATTTCTTCACTTGAACAATCTGCTCATTGACGGCATCAGAGAAGACACACGAACCAAGCTTCCTCCAAGCTGAGATGGCTACGGTTGCAAAAAAACGTGAGAAGCCACAGTCTTGCGGATAACATTTGGGATTTTGATAATAAAAAATAGAGAGTTAATTTAAATCTAAACACCCTACCATGCTCAAGTGTTGCGGCTATGACAGGTGGCCAAGTATATCAGAAAGTGAATATTGGAATTTGGAAATATCGCCATCTACTAGCATTAATATCAAATCTGACTCGACAGAAGGGAAGGAGTAAGGTGAGGTGCAAATACGAGACTTAAGAATAGGAGGAATAATGAGCAACATTTGCTGTTTTGAACAGTTTAGAGCCAAGTTTCCAGAGATGCGCCCAAGTTGAAGTTAGAAGTTAAATTTCACCACGACCAAGGGTGAGCTCTCAATATGTTAGAATTTTTATAATATTTATTTTCAAGTGCTGCAACTGCGATAGACTGACAGGAGAATCAAACAGTTTATTTAAATCTAAAAACTTCCTATCAAGTCCAAGTGCGCGGCTGAGGATTCAGGGAGGTTATTTAAACTAAGACAATATTTTGTTTCCAAGTGTTGCAGAGACAGAGCAGAGGATATAAGCTGGGATGGAAGAAGAAATGACACAAAATTAAGACAACAACTATATCTCCTGCGAACTATGCTTATGAAACCAGCGCCTACACAATAACTGGAAGAGAAGGATTAAATAGGTAGCTTGCCTTGTCATTTCAAGTAACAGACTTCGTTGCTTACCTGTTTCCTTGACTGTATGAAATCTGCCACTTCTTCCAGTCCTCTGGCAAAGAGAGTCTACATCCTTTTGCTCAGATTTTTTGAACGACTAAAAGAGGCAAAGAATGACCATCCATATCGAGAGCTCCATTGAGGCAAAACAATTCGCCAACAACATCCCCGACCGTCTCCTTCATCACCATTTTCTGCGGGATTAGCCAATCTTCCGGCCAGCGGATAGAAGTGCACCATAGTGTTTGAGAGACTCCTCTCCATCAAAATCGTGGAAAACATTGGGCATGGAATAAACGATACCCTTCTGAAAGTATTTGTAACCCAGCAGCTGCATGTCTAAGTGGTTTTAGAAAGCAATGTTATGGCTTCCACGGGCTCGCTAGCAATATCCTCCTTTCTATCGAACTTTTCTAGTAAAATGTGTGAGGGCTGAACAACTTTGGAGGAGAAAATTTTGCAGACAATACTCTTCCCTTTCACCTTCTATCTTCCCCCCCACAAAAGCTGAATAAAGCTATTATTTATTTAGTTAGCAATAAACTATTCACCTTCCATTTTTCAAATGCTTTCCTTGCATTAAAACACTTCAGCTTCCTATCTATTTAAATTCCTTATTACAATAATTATTTTTATTAAATTCATCTACTTACAATTTCTTTCATCATAAATAAGAAATTTTCAATGATAATACAATCAACCTTTGTTATTAAATCTAGCTCTTTATTTGATCCCAAACCAAATCAAGTGACCTTAAAAATTAGATTAATTTGATAAATTACTTCTAGTCATAAGATTAGTGATATTGTCTAATATAAAAATCAAATTAAATGATGCAATCTAAAAGTCCTCATGACCTAGCAAATTACCAACCACAAGCAACAAGTGAAAAAGACATGGTCACCAAACAACCAACTTCCCCAATTTCAGGAATGACCAACACGGAGGGGTATTACAATAATAATAATGTATAATATTTCATCATTTTTATATATGTGTTTATGTTCTACTTAAACATCGTCTAATTTAACAATCAAATAGTCAAGAATAATTTTATAGTTTATCTTCATTAAATAAGTAAATAATTATCTTATTTTAATCTACAAAATCTAATCTTTAACTATTGAATCGAATGATATTTAAAAGGACTCATTTTTGTTGCTATTGTTATGGAATTCTAAACACTTATTTTTAAATTGATAATAATAATGTATAATATTTCATATTTTTATATATGTATTTATGTTCTACTTAAACATTGTCTAGTTTAACAATCAAATAATCAAGAATAATTTAACAATTTATCTTCATTAAAGAAATAAATAATTATCTTATTTTAATCTACAAGACCTAATATTTAACCATTGAGTTAAATGATATTTAAGAATATCTATATATTAAGAACATTAAAATTATCTATGAAATAATAAATACACATCACTTCTAATCTAAATTTAGTTTGAATAATAAAAAATATTTTGAAAAAAAATAAAACCACCTATACAATGTATGGATGGTCAATTCATCAACTTGCATGTGCATGTGGATGGTCAATTCATCAACTTGCATGTGCATGTGGATTGACTAACTCTACACCAATGGGAGTAACACCAAATGTATATGGATTGTATAACTAAGGAATTATAACCAATACTACTCATTCTATGGATATTCACTTCATTGAAGAGGGAGTGCTTTGGGATATTCCTCCACTACTTAAAATTTCCATATATATGTAATCAATGACTTAGTTATTGTTAAGACCCCACCAACACCAAAATATGGATTGATAGTGATTTTTAAGCTTTGGCATTCATTTTCTATTGAACAAATTGAAGGATCATATTTAGTTTGGTAATTATAGATATTGAATAATATTGTTAAAAGTTGTCATTTTAATTATTTAAAAAAAATAAAATTAATACAATATTTGTATATATATATTTTTCTTTTGTTTAGAGGAATAATAACATTTTATTTTAATTTATTGTATTAGACTTTATTTATAGTTTATTTATTTATAAACATTAATTATAATTATAATTTTTATTTTATAATCTAAATATTTAAAAGCTAGTCATTTAGTTATCATTGTTTATTAATATTTTTATGTGTAATTAAAACTTTAATATGAATTACATAAACTTATAAATTTATATCTTTATATAATATATTGCAATATTACAATGAAATATACATTTAAATCTAAAGCTATTCTTTAGTCAATAAAAAATATTCAAAAAATCAAACCCCACTCAATAGTGAGGTGAAATCTAATTGCATATATGGTCATTTCTATCTTTTTAATTTGTATATTATTTCTCTTAAAAAAAGTATCTTTTTACAATTTTTAAATTTAAATTTTATATAAATTATCACATCAAGATTTCAAATCACATTCTACAACCCATCATCAAATTGACATAAAATAATAAAATCCCTTTATTCTTCTTCTTTACAACCATTTTAAAAGTAATAAAAAAAAGGTCCAAAATAAAAAGAATAGTCTATTAGATAAACTTTATGATAAACTACTATGCCAAACATCACATAAATATTAAAACCTTAAGTTAATTTAAAATAAGAATATTTGATCCAAAACACATACAATCTCCCCCATATGGATTTATATTTTATTTTATCTCTCCCACGTATGTGTTTATTTTTTATTATTAATTTATAAACAACCATTTCCAAGCTAAAGGTAGATGAAAATGATGGGACTTAGCTGAACAATTCAATCAATGATAAAACAATAGAATTCCACTATAAGAAAATTTTATTCTATTGTATTTTATTAGTAATGAACTCTTGGTTTCAAAGCATGCTAAAAATATTAAATAAAAAATGATAAAATTAATTGAAAGGTTATATTTTAGTTGTTGAAGATGAGAGTATATATTTTTATTATATTAATAATTATATTAAGAAAAGTTAGATGTGTGATTGTGATAAGTTGAATCTCAAGAAAATTTTAATAGATTAATTTCTTCTATTTGTAACAAATTATGAAACAAAAATTTCTAATTTAAATATATGTTTTGTCATCATAATCTATTTAAAAAAGAAAATAATATGATATTTTTTTTAATGAAGAATTAATATTTCTTTTGTTATTACGTAGTAACTCTACAATGGCAGTATGACATATAGGTGGTCAGCAGAAAAACAAAAATCTACTTTCTATTTTCATATGCAATGAATTTTTTATGAATTTTTTCAATTATTTAAAAAGTGGGCAATATCACAAAATTCTATTTTCATTGTTTAATTACAGTAATTTTTGTTTTTCCCATTTAATAAGTCATACAACTATTTTTTTTAATTTATTTTAAATTTTCTAATGAAAAAATAAACGGCTTGGACGTATTTTATATAGATTATCTTGAAGATATATATACTAGTTATATTTATAAATAAACTATAAAATATCTCCATCTTCTTAAACCAAAATGAATTTGGGGTGAGCGAAAATGAATTTTTCTTTTAATTCAATTGAACTACTTTATCAATAGTCTTCCATGTCAACATCTATATTGCCTTTCAATCTCAAAAGCTAATAATCCAAGATGTTAATGTTTGTATATACAAAATTTTGTGAATTATTTTATGTTCTTTCAAGATTTGATGAGCCAAAATCACATCTCTTTTACTATAATATTCATATAAAATGACATCAAATGTCATATCTTTGTTCCCTTCTAATGTGATATTATTAAAATATTTAAAATCTATAAAGTTAGAGGAATAATAACAATTTATGAATGCATGTTGATGATGGTGAAGTATCTAAACATGTAGAGACAAAGAGATAGATCTAAACACTTAGAACAAGTCTATCTCTATAGACTTGAATAAAGGGAATATTCACAAGGAGTGTCTTTGTCTTACCGTTGCATATGAACTTATAAATTATTAATTTCTTATAAGTGATGACAACCCAACTCATTTAATAATACTTTATAAATTATAAAGTGGTGTCATATCAAATTTCTAACCGATATAGTGCCAAAGTCCTAAGTATTTATATCATTCACCATGATAGAGTAAATGAAGAATAAAGAGCATACTCATTGGAATACACTAGAATGTATATTATTTTAGAATCATTCGAGGACAACCAATAAGGTCCAATTTATATGATGATTAGTGTGCTTACAAATTAAGTATTATTAAAAGTTTGATTATATATCAGATTGTGAAATTCAAATATTTATGTCATTTTTAAGTTTGTTTTATGTTTGTTTTGAAAAAATATTTTAATGTATGTATATATTAATAAATAGTATAATTATGTGTAAAGTTAGACTCATTCTTTAGTCTTTATCAATCATAAATATATTTTCATGCACTTAGTCTCTATCTTATCATTACACATACATATTTGGATGGATTCATCTTATCACTACATTTATCACATTTATCTATTCACTTATATTGATATATTTGTTAGCCACATAGATCTAATCTTTCAATCAGTCACCCTACCCACTCCTCAATCAATAACTTGATCTCACCCTTTCCAAATTTTATAATTTAAATTTTAGATATGGGTAACTTTACATCTATTTTTAGATCTAAAAATCTGATGTAAGAGGGTCCTCTTAAATTTTAGATATGAGTAACTTTACATCTATTTTTAGATCTAAAAATTTGATGTAAGAGGGTCCTCCCCTACAAAACAACTCTATCCCAAACACAAAATAAACTTAGTTGGTATGATTTTTCCACAGTCCATGAAGTAATAGAGCAAGCTTTTGGATTCAACTGTGTATGTTTTTAGATAGACGAATCACACTCAGTGATCCATGATCAAGAAGAGGAAAGTGATCTGAAACGTCAATCTAAAAACATACACAGTTGAATCCAAAATAAACTTGCAGACAAAACTTGCTTCAATTCATCATCTAACATACAACAATTGGATTACACAAAATATTATCTTTGACATTCAATGGCCTCACTCCTACTTTAACTCTCAATCACTCAACTACATAAACCCACAATTATGTAACAACTTGGTTTTAATTAATTAAACTCACTCATCATATATAGCATTTATGTAACACGAGTTTACAAGCAAATTCCATATCAAGACCCTTCATGTGCCTTCCCTTCTTGTAACCTCTATGATTCCATCATTTTCATCTGGTGTCTCTATCTAAACTTCCTTTCTCCTTACTGCGCATTGTGAAAATTCTATTGCAGTTATTGATTATTAATCTCCTATCTAAATAAATTATTTGACTCTGGAAAATTAATTTACAACAAATATCGAAAAATAACACAATTGCAACTTCACCAATAAAACTCACAGGAATAGAGAAGAGAACATGCACAATAATAAACACAATATTTTTGGACAAATTGTCCGTGGAAAAACTTCGAAGGGAAAACCACTACTACAGATGAGAAATTTTATTAAACTTCAGCAAATTAAGGAAATACATAAACTGCTTGCCTCTTACTGGCAAAGCTCCGATAATATTCTTCTCCGGAAATTCTTCCCTCAATTTCTCTTGTTGAAATTCCACTGCTGCTATCCCCAACACTATCACTGTGCCCTTCCTATCACTGCAAGACTATTTGCTCTCACTGCAAATCTACTTGCTATTACTGCAAGTTTTTCTCAAGTGTATTCTCCAAATGTCTATTGATCCCCTTTTATACTTTTATCATTGGAAAACCAATGGCCATGATTTAATCTCAATCAATAGCTAAGATTAATTAGACTTTAATAACTCTAACTAGCTGGATTCTAGAAGTCTCTAGAGGAATCAATTATTTAATTACATAATTATCTAGATAACTCAGTCTTTTTAGATATCTCTCGAAAATAATTAAATAATTAAATAAACACTTATTGGGAATGGAAACACCTATCCAAGCTACATAAATTATCACCTATTTGATTGTACATTGTACCGTTTCTTTTTCTATTCGACTTTCTCCCTCAGTCGATACCTCTACGTTGGAGGCCGATACCTCTTGCTGGGACTAAAGCCTTGAGCGATACTTTTGTTTTCTTCTGTACCTGGCCGATTCTAGTCAGGCATATCGGCCTCCCTTTTCTCACTGCTGTGCACCTTTTCTCACTGGTGCCTTTCACACTCTTGTTCAATGCTTCTTTTACCTATTCTTGACCGATCCTCTGGCGCCCCCTATCTATCACTTCTTCCTGCGCACTTTTATTATTGTCTTTGCTGCGCCCTTAACTCCTCTGTTCTGCGCCCTCTTTCAATCTTCTGCCACGCCCCCTTATTCACCCTGGCGCGATCCTCTTTCACCGCCCCCTCTCTTGTTTCATTTGAATCTGCCTCTTTAACATGTCTTCGATGGCATCAGGCAAATTCACCGTCAGCAAATATAATTTTTGAAGTTCCTTATTGTTCTATGTTGCCAATTAAATTGGAATTTGGATGACTAAGGTGATTGTGGCTGTGTGGGTGGCGGTTTTTGTTTTGGCTGGGTGTTCCGGTGTTTTCTTTTCTTGGGAGCCTACTGGTTCTGATTCCTACGTACTCTTAATTTCTTGATATCAATAAAGTTTTTACCTCCTTTTTATTAAAAAAACATTATTACAATGCTTCCATATTCTTATACGTGCTTACCAATGCAACCAAAAATACAATTGATGGATGTCCATGCTATTCAAATCTTGACGATGCTGGCAAAGCAGTGGAAGGAATTTGACTTTACATATCAATCGATTAACATTTAGACTTTCCCTTTCACCCTTCACAATTGAGTAGAGCGAGATTGAATAAGGGAATACTAAACTCAACAAAGTTGAAGATGAGAGATGACAAACCAAAACCAAAACCAAAGCTACAGAAAACAAATCAACAATTTTGTTTTTTGCTTGATGTTGATTGATCATTCACCCGTGTGCTCCTTCACTAAAATCTTTACATTTGTTTTGTTTTATTACTTTCAAATTGTTTTATCTTTATCTATTAAGGTTTGTGAGATTTATTAAAATGTCTTTTTCACCAAAGCTACCCACCCTTAGATATCACATAAGTGTTACACTTTCATATTTGATACATAACTAATATTTTTTAGTTTATACTTTGAAAGTATTCTTGGAAGTTTTATTTTCTTTCTTTTGTTTTTGTCACAAGTGACTCAAGGTCCTTATCTCTATTGTGACGGAGTGCTCATCTAACCTGAACATGGAACCAATGAGAATGAAGACTATTTTAATGGCTATAGTGAGAAAAATGAAGAGTATGATCATTATGCTCATTTGAAAAAATAAAACAACTAATGAGTTGGCTAGCTTGGCTAATATTGAAAATCTTAAGCAATTAATAAATACATTTCATGATGTGTTTGCTAACAAACCATGTGGATTAAAGACTTTGCAAGCAATTTATACTAATTTTAGTTCATTTATTATGACTAGAGCATCTAATTCTTCCTATACTTCTACCATTACTCCTTCCAGGTCAACACTACTCATTCTTATATTATCATGGCTACTAGAGTCTCTCACATGATGATGTTGAAATCTATTTTGTTGTTGGTAATGTCAAATATGAACATTTAGTACATGTTTTTGGTTTTAGCTTTTTTATTTATAATGTTGATTATGAACTTGATTTATGTTTTTTTGCTAGGCTACTTGAGCTTGTGCTTGACTTATAGCTTGGAATTGAGCTTGAGCTTGCTCATTTTTTTCTTAAGTATATCATTTTTTCCCAAAGTTCTTCATATCTTTACCTAACACGATCCAATAGATCTGATTCCTCATTGAGGATTCTCTCTCTCTCTCTCTCTCTCTCTCTCTCTCTCTAGCATCAAGATGTATTAGCTAATCTACATCAAGAAGCATTACATATTATAGATTCATTTATGATATAGTGGGTGAAAATTGTTGCTAGGTATTGACATGTATTTCTACATCTAATTCATCATGCCATATATTTTTGTGTTTGTATCTCCAAATCTATCTCTACTACCTCTACCAATCATTGTATTATTTATTTTCTTATTGTAATCATTTTTATTCATCCCTCCTCGTGTTATAATAAATTTATTAGTTGAATCCTTTGAAACTTACTATTATTGACACCTTAAATCTACAAATTCATTACTTGCATCATATGTACTTGATCAATGATCATTTGGTCTAGAATATTCACTGACATCTCTATCTTTTGTGTATTATGTTGATTCCTTGCAAGAGATACAAGATCATCGTGTGTTGAATAATATCCATATATTGTCTTCTTCTATCCATGGAAAATATTTTGGTGAATGATTTTTTTGGGTTAATTGAGATAAAGTTTTCACTCTTCAATTGGAAGAGATAATTTTTTAACTTTTGAAATCAATTTTATTACAACCACACTAGCACCTAAAACTACTTATGCTATAAATATATCAAACCACCAAAGTCTTCAATATGCCAAAAATACAACAAATATGTTGATTCCTTTATAGACTTGACATTGCAAGAGTACAACCATGTGCATGCCATACATATCCATACAGTATATGAACTATATAGTCAAAAAAAATTGTACCCTAAGTCAAACCCTCAGAAAATGGCCTAAATCTTTTTACCCAAATATCAAGAATTTATATGAAAATAGGGGTTTCTAGGCCTTCTAGACTCAACCGTGAGGTTCATTTCACCCCCATTTGCACCCAAAAAAATATCAAGCCTAAACTACCCTATATATGAGAAGGGGTTTTGTAATTTTGAAGCTATAATACCATGTTAGAGTCACACAAGGAATCAATCCTCCAAAATCACGTGAAAAAACCAAAAAAAACTTCTACAAAAGGGGGAAACAAGAACATTAATTTGTAATAATGGATGCAAGATTATGGCCGATATACAATACTCAAGATTGTAGTGGTATTGGATTGAATCAATTGAATTAGGATGTACATATGATACCTTGTTTATAAGGGAAAAGATGTGAGATAGGATTAGACAAGATCATGACATGTGTCTTAATCCCATATAAGGAGGCAACTACCTCAACATTATTAAATGACCTAGGCTATAAACATTAAATAAAATCCAACTTGATAAGATAAGATAAGATCTTATCTAGACAACTAAGGCTTAAAAAAAAAAAAACTAGGACCTAAGTGGACTTAAAATGCAAATATGACCTAGATAGGTAAAATACAGGTATTTACACCAACAATATGATTATTAAAATAAATCTAAAAAAAAGTGGCATTCTATTGGGTCCCAAAACCATTACTCTAAAATCCTAGAATACAATTTTACCTTCAAGTCCAAGAGTTGTCTTTAGGAAGTCAAAAACAAGGTTAATCTATTGTTTATGGAGGTTTGAAGGCTAATTTATGAGGTGGGATAAGATCTCCTACACTTTTGGATCAGCTTAAACCCAAGAGGGTATTCCTAGAGGTGTCTTAAATAGGATTAAAGGTGTTAAAAGATAGGACAATATGATAATTAACAATTGATCCAATGCAATTTTAACCCCAAAGGCTATCAGTAGGTTAAAGTCTAACGAACTATATACAAGTAACCTCTTATATATTTGATAATGACATCATTGTAAGAAATGAAAGATGAGGGAAAATATGCATGATTCACAAGATGATCTTGGAATGATCACAAATAGTATAAATCCCTATTTAAACTATTGAATCATGAATTGAAAATATACCAAAACTAATTCTAAACTATTGATGAATGATTTGTTAATTTTTAAACTATGATTGAATCACATATTTGCTAGATTGTTTCCTATCCAAGGGGTTATAGAGTTGCAATTCTCAAGAAGAAAAAGTGAAGATAAACATAGAATAATTTATTTAAGCATAAAATGCATCAAGAAGATTATGTATTAAATGTAGAACATACCTAGTTTTCCAACATTGTATTAATTAAATCCACATGTAAGGAAGAAATGGTCATTACAAGGCTTACAATATTTTAAAAAATATTGTGAAATTTATCAAATGTGTATTACATTCATAGCAATAAGTGTGATAAGAGGAAACCTTAACATAATGTTATAAATTCCCCTAAAATTACCTAGATATTTTGAGATTCATTCAATATCTAACACCCATAATAATATTTTGGCCTATATATTGTTTAGAAACTTGTTGTCCTCCTATAACTAGATGTAGAATACTTGAAACCCTAAAAAAATATTAGCACTTGAAGAAATCCAATGAAAAAAATGATGACCAATCATTGTAATGAAGAAGGAAATTATATTTATAGCACCTGAGAAATTTTTTCCCTTATCACCTCCATGAAAAAAATTCAAATTAGGCATTTCAAGATAACTTACTACATTAATGGAAGTTTATATAACCATACCCCATGCATCATTGAAGAAACAAATTTTGAATCATGTTCTAGGTTGGAAAACATCTTTTGGAATATTGTAAAGGTCAAACCAATTTATTAATATAAATTTGGAAGTTGTTGGGGTAAATGGATAAATGTGCCAAGCCTTGGCAATTTTTTTTGACATTCTAGCTTGCCTAGAAAGAGTTTGGTCTAGGAGAGACTTGAGAAGCTAAACTTGGAGTTTTGTGAGAAGAAGGCATGGTAGGGGGTTGGGAAGAATGGATTAGTAAGAAGTGGAAGAAAAGAGAAAAGAGAGAACGGGAACTAGGAAAATGCAAAGGTTCCACTACCCTCAAAAATTATGGGGTCAAGGAAGGATGTGGAATGTAAAGGGCATTAAATCTTTGATGGTTTCATGAACTCCTCAAAAACACACTTTTATCATAATTTTTTTTGGCACTTCTAGTTCTTGCTAAACCCCATCAAAGGTTTGGTGAGTTTGGGAATCATGGAACTCACTAACACCTCATCATGTGTCTTTAGTATTATCATTTATGAGATATTTTGAATTTGATCAAAGGTCTGAGAGATTCTTAAACCTTCAAAATCAATAACAATTCCATATTTAGTTATTTTTGGGTCCATAAATGAATCAATATTAAAGGGGAGTGAGGAAGAATACTCAAAATGGATGCAAGATGAGAGAGGAAAAATGGATCATAGTGAGTGGAGACAAGTAGGCCATAGGGACCGAGACCTTGTGGGGATAGAGAACTTTGAGACTTAGTTCATTAGTCCATGGTCTACCTCAAAACCTATGACCTACCAAAAGGAAAGAGAAAAATAAAGGGGGGGCAAGATGGTTCAAGGGGAAACAAAAACTTTGGGACTTGGCTCCTAGGTCCCAATTCCACTTGAAATTTCACAACCCAAGAAAACACAAAGGCTAGAGAAAACACACAAACTTGAGACTTTTCATTGAACACTTAACTTTCTCAATGCACAGGGATTTGAAAAGGTACAAATAGAAGAAAATGATGAGGACTTAGCTTAATTTAATTATGTTATAATGGAGTCCCAACAATAGGATTTTATATGGGCTAATCAATGGATAAAATGTAGATTGGGACTAGTCCCTACGACATTTAATAGGTAAAATCAAGTTAAGTTCTAGTAAATTACCAAACTTTACATAGAAATACACTACCTACATTCTAATAATTGCATTATGGACACCTAATCAAATAAATCCAAAATGAATGGAAAAAGTTTAAAATAATTTGGATAAAATTATGTATTCTAGAATAGTTTACATTTTGATTATCATAATTTTTCTTATATTGATTTTTTTCAATATTTAAAGAAACAATATAATACATATAATCATTCCTCCACTAGCACATTTCCATATATATGGAACCAATGACTTAGTTATTGTTTAGACCCTACCTACACCAGAATATGGATTGATAGTGATTTTTAAGCATTGGCATTCTTTTTCTATTGAACAAACAAATTGAAGGATTATATCTAGATTTGTAATTCTAGATATTGAATAATATTGTTAATAGATGTCATTTTAAGTTTTTTTTTTTTTTTTTTAAATAGGTATTAATTTTTTAATCCTTGTGTATATATTTTTGTTTTGTTAAGAGGAACAATAAACATTTATTTTAATTTATTGTATCAAAATTTAATTATAGTTCATTTACTTGTAAACATTAATTATAACTATATTTTTTAATCTAGATATTTTTTATTTTATATATTTTTTTGATGAATAGGTAGCTATCTATATTAAAATAAAGATAAAGTTACATATATTCACAAAAAAAGTGGGTGGTAAGAAGGCACACCTTGAGAGTCACATGGGCAGCACCCAAAAAAACCAAAAAATTAACCACTCACATGGCCCGAGCCTATAAGTCCGTGATTACAAAACATATAAAAGGGCCATTAAGCGGCCAAAGAAATGCCAACAGAGCTAGGAGGGTCTCTATCATCCAAATTCTTCCCCCATACATCAGCGGGGTCAGTGACATCAGGAGGAGGTCCCCAACCATCATCAACATCTTTTTGCTTCTCTTTATCTTTATCCTCGCACCAGGGTGAGATTGCAAGCGCCAAATGCAAAAAGAATTTACCAGAGTCTGGCCAACTAGAGCCAAAAGCAGGAGTGTCATCAGAGGGCCACCCGGAACCGCACCACTGCTCCTCGAAGCACTGCCAGAGGGCCACCCCTGGCTAGCCCACGGCGAAGGAGAGCAGGTCCGCTGAGGAGGGAAAAAATCCCACCAAAGAGGAGGCTGAGAACGGGGGCACGCAGAACCACTCCACTGTCGGCCCCGAGAAGGCGACCGACTATAGGAAGAGGTGGGTGAAGCAGGCACCTGAGCAACAATACACGAGGCATTTCCCCAGTGGTCCAACAACACTTGTAGGTGAGCAACCTCAAGTGCAACTTTGTTAGCTTTCACCTGAATCTGTAAGAGCACATTAGAACAAATAATAGCTTTAGCATATAAAGAAACATTAATTTCCATTTGAGAATGATCAAATATGCAGGCATTTCTGTCTTTCTAGATATTGAAAAAGATTTCCACCTAGAATGTGTGCCAAAGTTGGGTATACTTAGTAGGAAATTTGGGCAAGTCTCCCAGCAGAACCATATGCTAGGAGAAAGGCTCCAACCTAAAGGGCCGAAAGAAGTCATGAATCCAAGTCCAAAATTGCTGAGCTCTGGGACAAAACTAGAAAATATGCTTAAAAGTCTCAGCTTGCCCACAAAAAGGGCAATGAGGGTCCTAGACCCCCAGGTGAACAAGTTGAGAACCCATTGGCAAGCCTTGGAAAAGAATACACCAAGCGAAGTGGGAAAGTTTCAGCTCAACAATTGTAGACCGAGTGGCAACAAATCTTTTACGCTAGACATGAGTGGGAGATTGAAGAAGCCACCTCTGGTTCAAACTTTGAATCATAGGAAAGTGTGGTGAAAGCCACCTGTAGCCAAGCTGAGGCTTATAGTTCCTAAAAGGGGTGTTTGGATACCACTTCCAGTCCCTCCACCAGGGTTTGGTCCCACGAATTCCAACCTTATGAAGCATCTCTGTAGGAATAGCATTCACCAGATCATCAAAGGTAGCATGGTCTTGGTTATGAAGTCTGTACAGGGCACAAAATTCTTCCCACTGCATGATACACATTGTAGGTCTATGAAAAATCTGTTGCAGGGTCTGGATACCCTTTTTGTGGAATTTGAACGCCTTAAGCCAAGGTGATTTAGCCAACAGTTGACCATTGCTAGCAAAAAGGGGAGACCACCAAACATTATGTTGGTTGAGTGAAAGCCCATCACAAAAACTAGAGCCAACCCAATGAAGCTAGGGCTTAACAGCTTCCCAGGCTCTCCAAATGATTTTAGCCACAAAAGTTCCCACAATTTGGACCGGTTCCTCCATGAATAGAAGGGTCTGAAAACCAATCCCCTTCTAGGCAGGTCTCTGCACAGGAAAGCTAGACTTTATACAATGTCTAAGAAGAATTTTACAGGCCTCATCACCAATAAGGGCATGAATTATCCATTTGACACACAAGGTAGTCCTTGTCGTTGAGTGGAGAGAAACCCAAGTCCTCCAGAATCTTTGGGAAGGCAACAAAATTCCCAAGCAACATGATGAAACCCTTTGTGGGAATCAGCAGAGGCCCAAAGAAAATCTCTAAGCATTTTTTCAAGTTTTCCATAGGTAGCTTTAGACGGGGCACAACAGGAGGAATAGTAGACATGGGTAACTGCAAGCACCTTATAGCACACTTGAAATTTCCCTACCTAAGAGAAGGGCTTAGTAATCTAGTAAGCAAGCTTTTGCTTGACCCTAGAAAGGACAGCTTGCCATAACTCAGTCAGAGATGCTTGGAAAGCAAAGGGAATGCCCAGGAACCAAAAAATTTCTCCTGGCCCAATCCACTTCCAATTATACTACTAAAACCAAGGAGTGGGCATAATAGACTGTCTGTAACACAAATTTTTGTGCCACTAAATAGCAGAGCCAAAAGCAAGACAAAAAGTGTTAAGGCAATCTAGGGATGCTTTAATATTTTCTTCTTCCTCGAGAAGAGTGAGGAAAGAGTCATCAATAGAATGGCCATTAACCAGTTGAGCCTGAGAGTTAGGTAATGGGATACCCTTGACACACTATTGGGAAACCGCGTTGGCCAAGAGGTAGCCAAATCCTTCAGCCGCAAGCACATACAGAGAGGGGGCAAGCGAGCACCCTTGCCAAATGGAACTAAAGAGTCCAAAGGAAAAATATTGATAGCCATTGATGGTGATACAAGCAAAGGCATCCACAAAAAGCATACGAACAACCTGAATGAAATTAGGTCCAAAACCCAAAGCTTGCAACATAGCGAGAATAAAATGCCATTCAATGCAATCATAGGCTTTGGAAAAATCAATTTTAACAAAAATGGCTTTCTGGTTTGAATGCCTGACCCATTCCATGCCTTCCCAAACAACAATGATATTATCTAGAATGAACCTGGATTTGATGAATCTTGTTTGCTCCAGGCACACAATCTGAGGAAAAAGATGGTGAATCTTTAGAGCCAAAGCCTTGACAATAATTTTGTAGGAGACATTGAGAAGCGTAATAGGCCTCCAGTTGCAAATGTCCTCTGGATCCCTAGATTTAGGTATGAATTTTATATTGCCTTTTTTATTAAGTTACGTAGAGAATTAACATAAAAAGCTTCTAAGTAAACATGATGCAAATCTTGCCCAACATAGTCCCAAAGGGCCTTGTAAAATTCACAAGGGAAACCATTGATCCCTGGGGCTTTGTCATCAACCATAGAATGAATAGCTTCCTTGAGATAATAAATTGTTAACAATTGATTGCAAAAATTTCTCTGGGCTAAGGAAAGCCTATTTGGCACAACAACAAGGCAATCCTAAAGGGCTTTCTAGTGCACAGGTGTGGGTTCATGTGCAATGAAAACCTACTCATAATTACGCACAAAGGCCTGGAGAATGTTAGGGAGCTTAGAGAGCACCTGAATGACATCTTTGATTTTTTTAATGCCCGGGGATGAGTGCTTGGCATGCAGTGCCAAAAAAAACTCTTTGGAGGCACAATCACCAATTTTTAGCCAATGTAGTCGGGCTTTGATCTGCGCACCTCTAACAACATAATTGTCTGCAACTTATCTTTTGTGCCTTAGTTTTGCCACCCTGACTTGCAATGATGGGGAAAAGGGGTTGGCTGCCAAAACTTTAGTAGCTGAGTGGAGGTCAGTGGTGGTAGCCTCATAAGACCGCTAAAGAAAGATAGCCAGTTGGCGCCCATAAATACATAGAAATCTAGCCGTGCATGTGATAGCATCATTCCACCAAGTAATCCAGCATGTATGATGAGCTGGTCTGCACTCCAGATTCCACACTCTATGAATGTGGGCCAGGGTAGGCTTGTGACAAAGTAGAGACGTGCTAAAAAATAATTGAGTTTTACACGTGTGAGGCTGTCGTGTCTCCCATTCAATGCGAAAAGAAATGGGGAAGTGGTCGGACAGAGTCGCATCCACTAACGACTTAACCGGTAGAGAAGAGATGTCAAAAGAGAAAAAAGATTGAGCCGAGATCATGGCACGATCAAGGCACTTAAATATTATGTCAGATCCGGCCCTAAAATTACACCAAGTGTGCTAGAGAGAATGAGAAGAGCGGTGACCAATATTGGGATCAAAAAGCCCCAATTTATCGTGCATGTAAAACCACACCTTTCATTCTCCAGCTACCCATCTGAATGGTAGGGTGTCATCCTTGTCATATGCCATCTCAACCATATTGAAATCTCCACATAATAACTAGGTAGCAACTAGAAATGAATCAACAATCCAGCGCCAAAGCAAAGAGCACTCCACAACATCATTAGAAGCATAAACATTAATAATCCCAAAGGAATGATTATCAATGTTAAAAAGAATCCAGATGAGCCAATGAGTGGGATCAAACTCATGGTGAACCACACAAGCATGCCACCATGGGGACAAAAGGGTGACAGCTCCACCACGCCCAACCTCATGCATAGTGCAAAACATTTTACTGGCCGGCCAAATAGAATGGCAAGCCGAAGCAAGCAAAAATACAAAAAATTTAACCTCTTGGAGACAAAGCACTTCAATACCAGAATATTTTACAAAGTATCCCTAACAGAATACTTTTTGGAGAGGTTTGTTAGACCTCGAACGTTCCATGCAAGGAAATTCATGAATGAAACACTTCCATATTGTCGAAGTTTGGTTCCTCTTCATTTTGGGAAGAGAAATGATTCTGCAAAAACTTTGGAAAAACTATCCCAATCTGAATAGGAGAGGAAAATCTTTGCTTTTCTTGCACATATTCACCCTCTTCACATGGTGGAGATGGACTGTGAGATCGCCTTTGAGCTCCCAGAGCATAAATGCTCGGTTGAGAAATCATAACGGCGACAGGCTGAGGCATTGCCTTTGTCTTGGGTTGCACCGACACATTATTAGCTCCAACAAGAGTGTTTGTCCCCTTCCTTGAAGGGTATGAGATGACCTTCGATGGTTCAAAGGCCTTAGAGGCCGACCCAGAAGCAGTTGACTTATTTTTTCAGTTTGTAACCGTGGTCCATTTTTCATCAAGTTTGGCAGTAGAAGGCTCTGCCTAACGAGGATTTTCAGTATCTCATGGTGGAGAAGGTGTATGAGGCATTGCCAAAGGATAGTCCTTAATCTTGTGGTTTTCTGACTAACACCTATAGCACGTGTTGGGCAGATTAAAATAAGTGACTTTCTGGGTATGCCAGAGAGCTCCAATTTGAATATCAATGGATTCTTTCAAATCCTTGGAGAGGTCTATTTCCACATAGACCGGTTTTTGGGGCTAGGCCTAAAAAAACCTATCGGGCTCAACACAAATGACCCTCCCTAGTGAGGATGCAATATGATTCAAAAAAGGCACACAAGGCAAAGGCGAACTAGGGAATTCAATCCAGACCGAGACCCGCAACTTAGTGTCATCTGAGATAGCAAAATCCCAGGTCCATTCCTAGAAAATCAACAAGGATGACTTGACATACCAAGGACCGTGGGCTAAGATAGCCTAGACATGATTGAATTCCGCAAAGCGAAACACAAAAAAATCCTTGGTTAAATTTTGGACCATATCAAGGCAGACCCCATGAGGGACCCAAGCCTTGCTGACCCATTTTTTAAGCACACTTTCAGGGGGAGTCCTCCCAACAAAATAACCCACAAGGGTGTGTTGCTCAAGCCATTGGCAAGCAGAATCAAAATCTGGTAAAGAAAAAATCACATCAGCTGGGGAGTCAGAATTCTTACCTCGTGAAAGACTTTCAGAACAAATTTTTGGGGACGTTTGTTCAGAGGAGGAGCCATTGAGCATTGTCGTCGAACCGCTAACACTAGCATGAACTATTGGGTTAGAGCCAATTGAAGGCATATTAAAACACAAAAACCACAGTAAATGCAGTCGTCCACACAAGAAAATAGGGGTTTCCTGCACAAAATGCGCAGTATGATGCAAGAGGGGCCAAGGGTGACCACAAAAACCACAAAACCCTAGCAGAGCTCATACACCTTATAATTTAATTATTAGTATTATTTATTAATTTGATTCTATAATCATTATAATAGTTTTTAAAATTTGTATATTTATATTATTAATATAATTGTTAGTTGTTAAAATATTAAATAATCTTAAAAATTACATCTAAAATTAAAAACTTAACTTTTAATTAAAAGTTAGTCATTTAATTTTCATTCTTTATTAATGTTTTCATGTATAAGTAAAATTTTAATATGCATTACATAAGTTTTTTTCACAAAAATAATTGGATTACATAAATATATAAGAAAATTTATATTTTTATATAATATATTGTATTATTACAGTACCTAGAATATACATCTTAATTTAAAGTTATTCTTTAGCCAATAAAAAACATTCAAAAAATCAAACCCCACTCAATAGTGAGGTGAAATCTAATTGTATGTATGGTCAATTCTATCTTTTTAATGTATAGTATTTCTCTTAAAGAAAGTATCTTTCTACAATATTTAGATTAAAATTATATATAAATTATCTCATCAACATTTCAAATCACACTCAACAACCCATTATCAAATCTTCATAAAAAAATGAAATCTATTTTTTCTTCTTCTTTACTACCATTTCGACTATTCATTTTAATATAACAACTTTATTCAATTTATAAAAGTTAAAAAAAAAAAATCAAAATAAAGAGAATAATCTATTAGGTAAACCTTATGATAAACTACTATGCCAAAAATCACATAAATATTAAAATCCAAGTTAATTTAAAATAACAACATTTGCATGGAAGATGACGTGTCCCAACCACAATTGACTTCCAACACATACAATCTTCCCCATATGGATTTATTTTTTATTTTATCTCTCCCACGTATGTGTTCATTTTTTATTATTAATTTATAACCAACCATTTCCAAGCCTAAAGGTAGATGAAAATGATGGGACTTCGGTGAACAATTCAATCAATGTTAAAACAATAGAATTCCACCATAAGAAAATTTTATTCTATTGTATTTTATTAGTAGTAAACTTTTGGTTTTAAAGCATGCTAAAAATATTAAATAAAAAATGATAAAATTAATTGAAAGATTATATTTTAATCATTGAAGATGAGAGTATATGTTTTATTATATTAATAATTATATTAAAAAAATTAGATATGTGATTGTGATAAGTTGAATTTTCATTTGTAACAATTAATGGAACAACAATTTTTAATTTAAATGTGTTTTTTCATCATAATTTATTTTTTAAAAATGATAATTTTTTTATGAAGAAGTAATAAAATTTCCATTATTGTATTTATAAATAAATTATAAAATATCCTCATCTTTTAGACCAGTATGAATGTGAAGTAAGAGAAAATGAATTTATGTCTTTTAATTCAATTGAGCAACTACTTTATGAAGAGTCGTCCATGTCAACATCTATTTTCTTTTCAATCTCAAAAGATAATAATTCTAGATATTAGTGTTTGTATATGAAAATTTTTGTGAATTATTTTATGTTTAAAAATTACATCTTTTTGACTAAAAAGTATATAGTATTCATATAAAATGGCATCAAATGTCATATGTTTGTTCCCTTCTAATGTAATATTATTAAAATATTTAAAATCTATAAAGCATGTAGATGAAAAGCATGCTTGAAAGTTAGAGAAATAATAATTTATTAATGCATGTTATTGATGGTGAAGTATCTAAATATGTAGAGACAAAGAGATAGGTGTAAACACTTAAAACAAGTTTATCTCTAGACTTGAATAAAAACAGATAGATGCCATGATTAAATTAGGATTTTTTTAATAATGCCCAAGAATATTCACAAGTCAAGTCTTTGTCCCACCTTTGCATATGAACTTATAAATTATTAATTTCTTATAAGAGACAACCCAACTCATTTAATAATATTTTATAAATTATAAAGTGGTGTCATATCAATTTTCTAATCAATGTAGTGCCAAAGTCCTAAATATTTAAATCATTCATCTTGATAGAATAAATGAAGAATAAAGAGCATAATCATCACTGGAATACACTAGAATGTACATTATTTTAGAATCATTTGAAGACAACCAATAAGGTCCAATTTATATGATGTCTAGTTTGCTTACACATTAAGTATTACTAAAAGTTTGATTGTATATTAAATTGTGAAATTTGTATATTTATGTATGTTTGTTTTGAAAAAATATTTTAGTGTATGTATATATTAATAAATAGTATAATTATGTGTAAAGTTAGATTCATTCTTTAGTCTTTATCAATCTATATATAAATATATTTTTATGTCCTTAATCTCTACCTTATCATTCCACATACATATTTGGATGGATTCATCTTATCACTACATTTATCAAATTTATCTGTTCACTTATATAGGTATAGTTGTTAGCCACGTGGATCTAATCTTTCAATCAATCACCATACCCACCCCACAATCACTAACTTGATCTCACCCTTTCCAAATTTTTAAATTTAAATTTTTAGATATGGGTAACTTTACATCTATTTTCGGATCTAAAAATCTTTACATTTATTTTGTTTCATTACTTTCAAATTATTATATATTTTTATACTAAGGTTTGTGAGCTTTATTAAAATGTTTTTCACCAAACCTACCCACCCTTAGCTATCACATTAGTGTTTCACTTTCATATTTGATACATAACTAATATTTTTTAGTTTATACTTTGAAAGCATTCTTGAAAGTTTTATTTTCTTATCTTTTGTTTATGTAACAAGTGACTCAAGATCCTCATCTCCATTGTGAAGGAGTGCTCATCTAAACCTTAATATGGGACAAATGAGAATGAAGACTATTTTAATGGCTCCAATGAGAATAATGAAGAGTATGATCATGATGCTCATTTGAAAAAATGAGACTACTAATGAGTTGGCTTGTTTGGATAATATAGAAAATCTTAAGCTATTGACAAATACATTTCATGATTCATTTGCTAACAAACCATATGGACTAAAGACTTTGCAAGCAATTTATACTAATTTTACTTCATCTATTATGACTAGTGCATCTAATTCTTCCTATACTTCTACCATTACTCCTTCCACCATCACTACTCATCCTTATATTATCATGGCTACTAGTCTCTCACCATTTAGCACTTATCCATTTTTCACTTTCCCTCTCCTCTATGGTTGACATCCTAGCTATACTCTCTAGAGTACCACATCTATGTTCCTTTTTCATCCACCACTATTGGACCTTTTTTTACTCCAATTACTCAAGATACTTCAACACAACCCACATCTCATACTCTTAATAAATTCTCTGGGCTCCCATGAATTTATCCCAATCCATCACTTCCTCTACCCTTCTTATCTCTTGTACATATGCCTCCACACACCATAGTGTTTTTCAATCTCCATTAGTCACCATTCACTTCTTCACCTTATTATGTGTTTTTTTTATAGAACAGATCTAATAGAAAAGATAGAGTATGTAAATCCAAATAGACAAGATAGTGATGAATTTAAGGATGTTACGCATACACCACCACCTTTTTGATATTGTGACATATCTATTAACTTAGGTTTATAGAGGGTGATAAATGAAGGAAAAGAGTGTAGAAACAAAATAAAAGTTGAACCCTACTTCGAATCCCACCACTACCTCTAATTTAGTAATTAGCAATGCAAACTTAACTTGGAAAATTATAAACTATTGCAAACTTAGCGGTGTGTGTGTGTGTGTGTGTAGGAAAGCACATAATATGTTAGATGTCGGGTTGCTCTTGGAAGTCCTCAATGTGGAAACATATACCTTATTCAATGTATTCTTCGCATTAGCATCATTTGTTCATTAGTTTTTTTGAGGGATGAGGATGTAAGGAAGCTAAGGTAGCAAAACAACTTCCTACACTAATCTTGATAGGAGGGTAAGGAAAAACTTTATATATCTTTACAAAAAGTACATAAACTTAAACAGGAATAAACATAAATATCATGCATATAACAAAACACAATGATTTACACAGGGACAAATCTTTCAAGAGAAAAAAACCCACAATCCAAAATCCACCCAATTTATTATTCAAAAATCTCAAAGATTACAATATACTTGTAGAGCAAGCTTCTCACAAGCGTATCACCAACCAGAGATCTAGAGGCAACATAAAAACTCTTAGGCTCTCAAAATACATCATAATTCATAGTCGTAATACAATTCCCTCATAAAATAGGGTTGCCTTCTAGGGCAAGACAAGCCAATAATGTATTTACCGTTAGATCTAAGACCTAATGATGAATGGTCCATATTTACAATAATAAAATATACATAATGTGTGGCTTTTGGGAGTACTATCCCCAAACCCTTGCCAAGGAATGTGGCCCTCGAACCTACTGACAAGGGGGTCATCCCCCTCGGACCCCCCATGGTCAATATATAAACTTGTTATAATTGCAAGGTTGAGACACCATTTTTCCTAACAAAGGATGATATATAGATGAGGAATTAGAGGAATGGAGGGTTGAGACTAATTTAGAATAGATGAATTGAATGAGAAAAAAAGCCAATTTGAATTTAAGAGGGAGGATAAATTAAATGTCAGTAGTTGTGTATGAAGGGTTAAGATTATTTTTCTAAGAAAATTGTTGAGATTAAAAGTTGACTTAGATCTAGATAGAATGTAATTAGGAATGAATGCCTTGGATTTAGTTGATTTAATTGATGGATAAGATTTAGAGTTGGCTCTATTTAAGATTTGATTATTTGGTTTAAAAAATATTTTTTTATTGATTTGTAGTTGGAATCAAGAATGACCTTACGATTGGTTTGATGATTTGGATGGCTATGAATTTTTTAATTTTTTTTGAGATTTTTAAGAATTTTAAATGAGGTGAGTAAATGATGTGGATTTTAGATTAATACATTAATATTTTATTTTTAAATAAAGAGAGGGATGGTGGACATTAGCTTAGTTAATTAAATAAAATGAAATATTTAATTAATTAATATTAGTATGACATAACTAAACAAATAGAATCTATTTAATTAGATAGTGCGAGAAACCAAATTAATTAAATAATTTATTTAATTAAGTGGCACTAGAAGTGGAGTTAGATTGATAATATGAATTAGTTAACATGTAAAGATAAATTTTAGGTGTCTATATTTTTCCCCTCTTTGATATATCATCACAAGTAAAAGAAGATGCATCATTTTAGAGAATATAAAATATAAGTGTTTGATATGGTGGAGAGTCGATTGAAGAAAATGGAGTTATTAAGTGGCTACGTGATGCCCCCTTAAGATAATAAACAAGAAAAAAATGTATGGATGGTCTATCAAAAAATAGGTGAGGAAAAATAGTGAGAAGAGATTGAAAAGGTAAAGAAAATGATGAGGAAAGGTGAGGAAGGAAAGAAAATGACAAAACATGAGGAAACAAATGATGAATGAGGTGAAAAATAATGAAAACTAGTGAATGGAGATGAAAATTGGGGTGAAGGGGTAAATAAATAGTGCTAGGGGGTGATATATTTCATTTTCACACCTCTAGTATGGAAAAGTAGAATGGAGTGTGTACTAGTTCATAAGCATCATAGTAAGTACATGAGAATCTATAGGCATGAAAAAGGGTGACTGTAGCTAGTAAGTGTTAAAAAAAATCATTTATGAGTGAATTTAAAGCCCTAAGAAGTTGTGACCAATGGATTAGTATGGGCTAACTACATTTGATCCATGAAGAATCAAAGCATATTCATGCCACTAAACGTCAATCCCAATAGAGATCATTCAAAATAAACTAAACTAAGCATCTATCAAAACTAACATGCTAAACTATGAAAGCTTTTAAAATGCCTACTCTAATCCATTGAAACTTATCCTATTACGAGAGTGGTGTTGCGTTGATGTGGAACGGTGACCCTTTCCCAATCCTGTGGATAAATGAGCCTATTCCAATCAGTTTTACAAAAGAAAAATGATGAAACTGATAAGAAATGTGTGATGAAACATGGTTAAAATCTAAATGAACATGATGTAAGCTATTTTAACTGCTATGGGTGTATGCAAGCCTAATATAAATGAGTTTTAAGCTAAAAAGATTCAAACCCTAATTATCAAATAAGCTAAATGGATGCATTATGTTACCATGGAATCTATTAATGGAAGCTAAGCTATTATGTAAGTAATTTAAACTAAAAAAAAAAAAAGATGCTAAATGTGAGTGTGAGTGTGAATGATTTTAGCAACATAAGTTTGATGTTAAAAGATGGATCCATTTGTCTCCAAATAGTGACCTATTTATAGGAGGACAAATGGAAAATGGAGGGTTGAGATCAAAAAAGGTTAATCAATGATCAAGGATGAAGGAAAGATGAAACATGGATCATGGATTCTCAACAATGGATGAGAATCAATGATCACATGTATCAAGGAAAGAATCAAGGGTTCTCATTCTTTCAAACAAACACACTTTTAACTTGCACAAGAAGTCTTGTAAGTTAACTTGCACATGAAGTTTTGTAAATTTGTTACAAGGAAGAATATTCTTTTTTTCAAATGAGTGAAGAAAGAGAATATTCTTTGGAATATTCTCATGGGTGAGGGAAATAGATATTTAGCAAATTAAAACAAAGTTTTAATGTCCAAAAGGGGAAGGAATATTCCATTTTTGGAGGAATGTGCAAAGGAGGAATATTCCCTTAGAATATTCCCTTGCAAGCGGGGGCATTAGATTAATTAGTAATTGATAATTAAACAAAGGTTTAATTATGCAATTAGGGGAATTTCATGATATTCATTAAATAAAGTGATTTAATGAAAAAGGGGGATAGAGATATGATATTTAATTAAATAACTTAGGGTTATTTAATTAAATAACAGGAATTTAGGGATTAAATTAAATAATTTGATTTATTCAATTTAATAGGACGAAATGTAGCATGAAAGGGGATGAATTAACCTAAGTAAGTCAATTAGATTAATAGATGAAAATGAGGCAATTAATATAATAGCTAGGATAATTTAATCAATTAAGCAAAAAGAGGATGGGTTTTAGGATGAAATGACGTTAGTTATCCAATGTGATCCATCGAGACATTTTTAAGTGTTTACATTTTCCCCCTCTTTGAAGCAATGTACTCGTTACATTGGTTCAAAGATTGGTGTTGATTTCGATGTTGATGACAATGCAGAAACAAATATTGATGATCTCTTTGAGATGTTGATAGCCAAGCTAAAGTTGATTGATCTAATTGATTGATTGATAAAATTGTTGAGGATTCACAACAATGCAAGGATTGTGTTGATTGGATTGATAATTTGATCAAGATTCGCTAGCAAGCTTAGGAACAAAGTCTGTTACATGATTTGATATCACTATGATCGAAAGATGGTTGGTTTCCCCCTCAAGAGATCGATCAGAGAATAAAGTGTTCCAATCGGGCTCACGATAGGTGAAAATCAGACTTATGCTTGAGATGCTTGAGATTTCAGATTGCTTTTGAATCAAAGAGTTGCAACTTTTCATATTGTTGAGCTAAAGATTATATAGATGCCCCACAATGCCCCAATGGAAGAGGGATTGCTGGTGTGCTATCTCAGATATTGATGTAGATAGATTTCAGGATGTATAGATAGTCATCAGTTGTGGGTAGCCTCATGTATATTTTGATATATCACGCATATTCGATACTTGGATAGAATTGTTAGTAAAGATAGAAGAATAAGAAGAATAAGATGGATGGATTGACCATTGATTTCAAGATTGATTCAAAAGATCCAACAAGTCTATGATCTAGGTTGAGACTTTACTATAGATGGTGATGAGAGAGGATGATGATGATTTTCTCATATCTTGGGATTGGGATTTTTTGTCATTCCTTTTCTTTGATATAACACATAGACATGATGCATCAAGGTATTAATAACTAGGACGACATTGTGTCTAATGTAATTGACTTTAACTCCGCAAATAGATAGGATAGTTCTTATTCACACCTTGACATACATAAACCTCATCAAGTTGTAGTTCAGTGGTTTAGAGTATATAGGACCAAAGCATACACAATAGTCAACAATCTACTCCAAACAACCTCCCTACACACAACTAAGCAAGTATGTACCAAGATTATTTTACAAGAATTCCCACAAGCACATCAAATGAAAGATAATGATCGATGCCCCATTCCTTTCTCTCTAAATCATTGAAACATCATTGAGAGGTCCTTAAAATGTTTTAATAAGATAAATCATAAGAAAAGATCAAAAACAAACAGTGAGTGTTATCTATATCTCTTGCTAGGTTTAATATAGCTAAAGTGATTTATGATGTTGATGTCCATTGCAGGATGGATTCATCCTTGGACATGTTGATCAAATGATTTGATTAGGATGAGGTGTTTTTATAATCCGTTGATACAAACTCCACTGACTCATTTACCTATGATTTATACTTTGGATTTTGATACATAGGTTCTCACTTTACAACTTGATATACTTGCTTGGACTATTTGTTTCACCAAAGGTTGAAGGTGACGCTTGATTTATTATGGGCGAAGGTTTATTATGGGTGAAAGAAAAATGGGATGGATGGTTTTGGATTTTTTGAAATATTTCAATTTTTTTGGTATTTTTGAAATGTTTTGAGGTTGCTTTTGGTTTTTTGAAAGTTTATGTGAATGTTTTGGTTTTTTTGGTTAGTTGAGGTTGTTTTTGTGTTTTCTGAGATTTTCCAAATGTTTTGAAGTTTTTTGATATTTGAATGTTTTTGGATTTTCCAAGTTTCAACCAAGAACCTAACCTAAAAGACTATCCTAGGGGCCTCAGAGGATGATCAAAGATTAGTCTTGCCTACGTCATACATGCAGAGACCACGTAGTTCAACTAAATTGATTTATTGAAGATGAGAGATGAACAGTTGATGGAATGTCAGTTTATTATGACGAACTCCTAAAGGATTGACCTAGAGTGTCTAGTGGGAACATTAATGATGGCCTTGCCTACATTCAAGCTCAGAGACCCATAGTTCGACAAGGTGTACTATTTTTGGATTTTTGATGTTTTGACCTTTGTAGGGATTTTGATGTGTTTTGGATGTTTTGTATTTTGACTTTACAATTTTTGAATATTTTTGGATTTTAGCTGTACAAGATTTTGATGTTTTTGGATTTTTGATTTTGCAAGTGTTTTTTTATTTTGATGAGGCTTTATGAATGTTTTTGGGATTTTTGATGAGATTTTGAGGCAAATGATACTTAGATCATGATGTCGATGTCACATTGTGAGATATAGTACATGGATCAAGAGTTATTTTAAAACAAGAGTGCAATAACCTACCCCCAGTGTCTAGCAATGTTTTATAATGCAATGGATAACCAAGATAGGTAATGTATATGCAAAGATTTTGAGAGAGTTTTATCATGCTAGATATGGGCTATGGGACTTTAGGAGATAAAATGGTAAAGAGCCTATCAAATATGGGTTGTTAAATTTTTAATGATACATACTAAAAATAAATACCAACTAAGAAATAATCAAGTCCCTTCAAGAGTTAAAACCAATATTGCAATGTTGAGACCTAATATGACTCAAGTGTAGAAAAATACAAACATGTTGTAGGGGATGAAGTCAAGAAGGGCCATTACAAGGAAGGGACAATGGAAAAAAAGAAGGATCTAATACAACAACCAATAAATAAGAGGAAATATTTCCCAAGGGATACTCAAGGTGCAAAACCTTCAAGTGTGATAAATGCTTAAAAAGGAAGATATCTTGTTGCTAAAGTGAAATATAATCTATCTCAACCATTGTGAGGTGGAGCTAAAGACAAAGAAAGGAAGAATGAGACAAAAGATAAATATCTTGTACTTTGCGGTTTTCTAGTATATTATATCCTTAATACTCATGATATCACAATTTTACATTACACAACATTACCTAGCTATAGCCATGCAAATATGACACAAATTATGAGCCATTAGAATATAAGTGCTAACAGGGGAACTTCTTAGACTCTATGAGCATAGGGATAAAGTTTTTTCTTATTTTACAATTGTAAAAGAAGATGATTATCTTGTTCCTACTCCTAATAATATCACTATTCCTAAGGATATAGAAGAAAACATTAAAGTATAATTAGGAAATTCCTTATCCAATAATCAACCTAATGTTGGCCTCTTTTATGATCAATAAATAGTTGGTTTATAACTATATGATGGATTTTGGTGTCTCAAGTACTTAACGACATGCCCCTCTCAATCATGAATGATTTAGGATTAAAGGTGTCAAAATCCTCTTGTGTTAATTTTTCCATGAACTCTATATAACATTGTTGGTGTTCTCAATAATGTGGAAATTCAATAGGTTACACACCCAAACATGTCATTCTTTCATGGAGATATTCACTATTGACTATCCAACCAAATAAATGTGTTGCTATCTATAGGGTGGGTTACTTAAATGGGTGGTTGTATACAAATGGAACTATCTTATGCTATTATTCCATTATAGGTTGAGGTGATCAAGATACATAGAGAAAAGAAAGTGTAGAATATTATTGAAGATGGGTATAAAATAGTTACTGAAGTGCACTATATTTATGTTGGACTTGTTCGCTTCATTAGATATTGATGCAGGAGCATCCAGTGGTGTAAGGGCAATCTTGCATCACCCAAAAATATTGTATTTTCATTTGTTTGTAGTTTCCTTAGTTGTCCTGGGGCCCATGGTGACTCATGCAGTCTTTGGGATAGTTAGAAGTTGAAAGAGAAAAAAATGGTCACCTGCTATTTTTAGTAAGTCGACCTATTCAGTTCATATGGACACGAAAAATTTATCCCAAGGAGTGAAATTGGAAAATAATATTTTTAGTGAAAGAATCATCTCGAATCATGTACCATTTTGAAGATATTAAATTTTCATCCTAAGGAATTTCTCTAATGAAGTTTAAAACTAAAAATTGAGGCCCTTTGGAGCCCCACAATAGGGTGCAAAATCTCTTATCTTTTAGTTTTGGAGAAAGTTGGTTGTAGATCTCTTCACAAGCTTTCCAACGATATATTACAATTGAAAATCTAATAGTCGGATCAAAAGTTATGACCCCGTGAAGTTGGCCCACTAAAAAGTGAATTTCATTAAAATTTCTTCCTAGGCAAGAAATCAATTGGCAGGACTTTTGGCGCCAAAAAAAATGGAAAGTTGAACTTTCTAGAACATTCTAGGGCAGTTATTGTGTAAATTAAAAGGGTTAAGTGGGGTCTGTAGATGGTGGCTCCATTAGTGGAGATTGTGGCTCCGAATAATAAATTTTGTTTTTAGAGTTGATTTTGTTGTAATGAATCAAGCCCATGAGACTGTAGCATGTAAGTTTTGAATCTGTAATTTCATTTTCTGAAAATAATTGAAAGTGATTTATTTTTTGTCTCACATCTTTTGTGTTGGTATCTATTGTAGTGTTTTGTGTGGGTTTTGGGTAGTGTATCCCTCATTAGATATTGTGAAGAAGAAACTTGTGAGGTTGTTAGGTCTCCCCTTCCCCTAAATCCTATTGTAGATACAAATGACTTGTAGAGTATGTTCTTTGATGATAAATGTTCTAGTGACGATTTAGGGGTTGGAGTTTTTCTTATTTGTCATAATGGTGGATCTTTCAAATATTTATTTAAATTAGCATTCAAGTTTACTAATAATGTTGTATATTAGGAAGCTTTAGTGTTAGTCCTGATCGTTTCTTGTAAACATGAAATCAAATAAATAAGGATTCCCAAAGATTCAAAATTGACTATTTTGTAGGTGAAGAATATATATGCAACAAAAGATGAGATATTAAAAATTTATATAAATATTTCTTGGGACACCATTAAGTTTTTTGATGTATTTGGTTTGAAGTGGATTGGTAGATTAGAAAAAAAAATTGATGCTTTAAATATTGATTTTGGTAAGTTTACTTGAAATTGGTTCCTTCCTATTGCCAATTTGGTGTAGAGGTCCTCATTAGACCTAGCATACATTATAACATTCACAACTGGAAAGTATTTAATGACAATTATTTCTATTTGTATATTTCTAAACTACATGGGTGAATTTTATAGTCAATTACTTTATTGGAAACCCACGGTTGAGCTTGAAGATTGTATAGATATGTTATTTACAAATAAACTAGTGTAATTTAAGACTAAAAAAACTCCCAAAGGGACAATGGAATTTTTTTTCCAAAAAAAAGGCCAATCAATCCCACTCTTTCCCCCAACATGTAGAAATAATTAATAAATCTAAAGGAAGTTGGCATTATGGAACCAAATTAGCATTAAAAATGGGTATCTAATATTAGTATGGTTAGGAGGAAGAATAGAGAGATAAGACTATGTGTAGATTTTAAAATTTTGAATGTCAAATCTCTCAAAATATAATTATCTTCCTAGAATGAATCACCTAGTGTAGAAGGTCACTATGTTAGATTGATTTTCATGATGTATACATTTCAGGGTATAACTAGGGATGTTCAAGGAGTCAAAAAATGACAAGATAGAATTCACAACTTATTTGACCATTATGTAAATGTGAGAATGATATTTGGGCTAAAGAGTGTAATATCAACCTTCCAAAGAACCATATACATTGCATTTACATGCTTCATAGATGAAATTATAGTGATGTAACAAGATGACCTAATTGCCTAATTCAAGGATAAAAAATTTTAATACAAAAACTTGGAGAAAATATTCAAATGTGCCTCTAATATAGGATTTATTTGAATCCCAACAAAGTATATTTGGTGTACAAGAAGGTAAACTATTGGGATACATTGTGTCCAAATATGGAATAAAGATACATCCAAAAAGAATAAAATTAATTAACCTTATTCCCAAGTCCAAGATGAGAAAAGGAGTGCAGTCATTTTTTACAAAGATAAACTTATTAAGATGGTTATTACCTATTTATTGATAATACCAAAGAAATCTCCAATATGATGAAGAAGGAGCAATTAGTCACTTGGAGCTATGATCCAGATGAGGCATTCATGAAGATCAAGGAAGACATCAAAGAAGCACTGATATTGTAGACACCTAAAAATGATTAATCATTTTCATCTTATCATTTCGTCATTATCCTTGTCATTTCTTCTATCTAAAATTAATTAAAATATTTAATTAAGCTAACATTTTCCTCTTTTCATCCATAATAAGCAAATAATTTTAATTATTTCATTATCTTAATCTTTTTATCATAACTATATTAGTTAAATATTTTATTATTATTTCATTAATTCACCATTTATCATTTCCCCTCCAACATTAATTAAAATTAAATCTTTTCCTCTATAATTAAATATTTTTCAAAAATATTTACTTAGCTAACACTCCTCTTTTAAATAAATTAAAAATAATTTAAATTGTATATTTTCTTCTAAAATAAATAAATTAATATTTTTTATTCCCCCACCTATCATTTTGAATTAAATAAATGTATTTAATCTTTTCCTCCTTCGTTAAAATTCAAAATTTGGGTCTTACCCTATCTTGAATTTTCTTATACATTGATCTTGCAAATTAATCTCCACCATTGATCAAATATCAAGTGAAGCATATAAATAAGAATCTTTCATTTCATTCAAATGCCCTAGCACTCTTGTTACCTAGCACTCTTGCTATCAAAATCACTATAACACTTTTATCACTCAAGTATAATAAAGCATTATCAAGTATTTATCATTATCATTGTCAAGCATAGGTATCATTTATCTTTCAAAATTTATCATATCATTGTTTTCTTTCATATTTTGTTACTTTGAAGAGCAACCAACAATAGAGAAAATCAAGATCTTAACTATGATGATTTTCTTAAATTATCTAAATTCTATATTCTAAGTCGAGATTTTGAACTTCATTATGTGATTGTGTGAGTGTGAGTTTTGCATTGCTAATATTTTTTATTCATATTTTCATTATAAAATTTTTGGCATGCCCAATGGGACCCATGTCTAGATTCAACAAGGAATTTTGCAAGATTTGTGTTTATTTTAAGTTATAGGTTAGATTTTTTCTTTTGAGTCAATTCACAACACTTTTGGGCCAACACAGGCCACATCTAATATATATATATGATCAATTTTCTTTGAAAAAAAGTTTATTTTGTTGTCAACAAGGCAGATCTATGCTTTTGGTTGAATTTTTTGTACTTTTGGTTAGACCTAAAGTTCTTTTGGTTTGACTTGTGATTTTGGTCAACTGTAATATTTTTCTAATTATCTAACAACCGTTGTTGTGCTTTTGATCTCTATTGTTACATATTTGGTCATTGTTAAGTCACTTTTGGCATTATTTGAAGTGCTTCTAGTCTCTATAATCATGATTCTAGACTACTTTGCAACACTTTTGGTCTCTATTTCCATTCATCTATGTAGTATTCAAGATTTAATTTTAAATTTGTATTAGTTAATTTCAAATTTGAGAGGATTTCAATTTCCTAACAACTAACCTCAAATCTGATATCTTGTTGTCTTGGTATCCTTTGTCAAGGTGATTTTTGTATGTAGGAAATTAGATCTTCAAAGGAATCAAAACGATTGCAAAATAAATTTGATTTGGAGCTCTTCATCAAATTAGAATTTCAAAATTAGCATTAGACTCTAGGTTCATTCATTCTAATCACCCTATCACTTCTTAATCTTGCAAAAATGCTAAAATAGTTATATTATTTTCTTTTCTTTTAGTCAAATATTGTTTGGCATGTCTTCCTCATATTGAAATTGGGCTAAAATTAACCTTTCACATTTGGATTTGAACTTTAAAATAAACAAGTGTCTTTTAATCCCCAAGATCTACTTATGTATGCTATCCTCTCATGTATGATGGTGATCTTGAGGATAAAACATAAGTGATCTTGTTTTTCTTTTAGGGGGCTTCCTAGAGAAATGATTACTCTAGGGGGCAACCTCAACTCTAGTGTTTTGGTGGAGTATAAATAACAAGAGGTGAATCAAAAGACATGCCTCTTGGAAGTGGAATATTGTCAATCTTGACTAACCCTTTAAGAAATTTATACCATAGAGAAGTGAAGGTGGAGAGTGGGTTACCATTTCCTCCTAGTTTTGGGAGCATTCCCTTTCATCTACGGATTAAGGCCTTACGTACCCTTGTGGTATATTTGGAGGATACCCCTAGTTGAGCTAGTAAATCCTAGTCAAAACTTATTGGCCATACCTACTTGAGTAGGCATGTTTGTGTGTCTTATGTATTTCATTATTTATATCACCTATCTTCTACTTGAAACTGAAGTGGAGATATGCATCCAAAATTGAGCTCTAGGGATTTTCTTATTCTTATAATTGATTTGAGTGTTTATAGTTTTAGTATAAAGTTGCAAAAGTTCAAAATAATCAAGAAAAAATTCAAACAAAGATCAAAATCAAACAAATCAAGCAAAAAAAAAAAAAAATTGTTCATAACTTTCAAAATTGGGTCTCACATTCATTATGCATTTTTAGTATTTCAATTTTGATTGCATCCCTTTCCATAGAAAATTTATCAAATATCCAAAATTGAAACTATGCTTATGGGTATTCTTTTGTGCATCTGGCTTATTTCATAGTGCATTTGGCTCATTTTGTAGTGCTTCTAGGTGATTTTGCAGCTCCTATAGTCTACCTTGCAATGCTTCTAGATTATTCTACTATGCTTTTGGCATATTCTAGGCCACTTTTGGTTATAAATAGTCTTGTTAAAAATTTCAAAACTTATCAAAATCAAAACCTATCAAATCAAAAAAAATTCTAAACAAATTAAGCTTAAACAAATCTTTTATCAGTATTGTCTCATTTTCCTTGATATTGTTTGAGAAGTGGCCAACTTTTTGGGTATCTTGTCTTATCATTGTCAAAATTTATTGAATTTAAATTGGGTCTCCTATCTTTTATCTTTATCATATCATATCATTTTTGGATATACCAAATTGAGAGCTTCAAAGGTACTCTTGACTTGGAAACCTCCACTCTTTATCATGTTTAAGTTTGGACTCACAATTCTAGTTCAAGTGGGCTTTATTAATATCTATTTATATCATCTTGCTTGGACTCATAAGTCTAGTTCAAGTAAAAACGTATCATTTTATCAATCAATATCATTATCATGATTGGGAGATCTAACTTAACTTTGGTATATTTTGGTTTTGATAAACAAGCATCAAATTTTTTGAAAGCAAATCTTATTTTATCTAAGGTGACCTTATATTGCATATGTCAATTACAAGATCTCAATATAAGGAAAACATGGAATCCCATCAAGAAGATTCAAACATTAAAAAAAACATGGGTGTGGGTCAACATGAGAAAGGAACATCTTCAAATCCACTCTTCTTTCATAATTAGCATTTAAGGGTCCCTTATATGGAGGATGGTCAAGACCGTTCATCCGTAGATCTTCAAGAATTTGAGCAAGACCCTATAGCAATGAGAGTTTTGGAATTTTTATTTGAGAATGTTGGTGTAAATAGGTAATTTACCTAACTTTTTAATTAGTGGGGTCCTATTTGCATATTAAGTCCACTTAGGTCATAGGCATATTTAAGTTGTCTTGGTGTTAGAAGATCCAATCATTGAGCATCATGAGAATCTTTTTTGTTTCTCTCCCTCTACCTCTCCTACTTGGAAAGATAGTGTTGGGGCATAATGATGACAATATGGCTTGCTTAGATGAACATGCTAATGTAACCTTAGATGCCTCATTAGAAAATCATCAACAAGAAGTCACATTCGTTGAGGTTTTGAATGCACAAGTGTCTATTAGATCTCCTTTGATTATTGGACCTCCAAAAAATTCTTTTAGACCTCCTAAAAGTTCTTTAATCATTGGACCTCCAAAGATTCCTTTTGAACCTCCTAAGAGTCCTTTAGTTATTGCACCTCCTAAACTACTTCTTATTAGAGGACCACCTCAATACCAACCAAAGCCTCAAGGATATATCATAAATTTTGTAAGGAAAATCACTAGTAACGATATTTCATAGCAACCAAGTTATCATACTATCACTCAGACATATAACACAAGGAATAATAGGCAACCACAAACCATTCCCACATCGATACCATGTCCACAACCAATTTTTCCTAGTGCCCCTCATTTACCTTTGCATAGTTGAAAGGAGTATGACCTTGTAGAATAACTTCGCAACACTCCTACTAATATCTCCCTTTGGTATTTGATTCAAGCATCAGTTGTTTACCATAGTATGCTTCAAAATACTTTACAAGTTGTTATCCCTCCTAGTACATAACCTAATGATGTGGAAGCTTTGATTAAGAATATAAATTGGCCTAATTTGAAAATTATCTTTCATCAAAGTGAATTTCCTCCTTTGGACATCATACAAAAACAAAATGATTCTTTAATGATAGTAGTTAGCACTAAAAAGATTGGCATTAAGTGTACTCTTATTGATAATGGTTCAACACTTAAATGTTTGTAGTGTAAACCTTTTGGATAAAATTGGAGTAGCCAAGACTAAAATTCAACCAGATTATTTATCTATCTGTGGTTTTGACAATCTGGGAAAACAAATGCTTGGTGTGATAACATTCCCTATTAAATTTGGTAGGGGTACTTTACAAACTCCTATCCATGTCATGCCCAATGATCTTTCATATAATCTTCTACTATGGTGTAGTCACAGATGGAGGGTCCAGAAAGGACTATCCAACCATGCAATGTAGAGTTCAACACAATATAAATAACACAAGAAAATACTCAGAAAAAAATAGATTATCATTGATTTAGTAACTCCAGTCTTACATGCATCATATGCCTCATATGTAGAATAACTAGGGATCACAGGCCTACCACAAGGGCATTCAAGATATTATGATTAACACAAGGCCTTATTATATTCCATAGCCTAGAAGGTTGGATCGAACCTTCTAAATCCTAACTCATGAACTACTTGATTGAATATTTTTCAAAGGATTACAAATAATCTTAAATATGAATCTCTAGCTCCAATTATTATTTTGTTGGCCTCAAGGATTTACAAACCTAATGCCATATCAAATGTGTAGGTCGGCCTCAAATAAGAAAAGATAACACGTCAGTAGATAAAATGAATTGTGGATCTCCAATAAAGTTCCCCTTGGACCTAAAATTATTGAATGATGTTCCATTAATCTCTGCATGTTCCAAAAAAGGTCTACATGACCTATACTGATCTAATAGGCCTTGAATGCTCTAACATAGAATTGATAGTGAATTTCTAAGAGCGATTAACTTTCTACAAATGAATGCAAAACACAAGAAATATAGATATGTCATAAATGAACTTGTGTAGAAGCTATATCCTACTTTGTGAGCTGAGAAACAATACAATGGTAAAATATAGAAGAAAATTTTGAGATAGCTACATACTGAAATGAAAGAAAAGGAATGTTTTTGGTTGATACATGTTTACTTTACAACCAGGGATGCTCATGCATTGAACACTCAAGTTTGGAAGAAAAGTGAGTCCCTCACTTTCTAAGGGCTAGAGGAAAACCAAAGTGGTCTACCTTAGCTTGAGAAATCCATGATGAATCCTCCACTGGTCTTCCTTTCCACTTCACCAAATACTCCTTGTATTTCTTGTTCCTAGTGCTCTTCCCAATTCTGGTATCCAAGATCTACTCAATATGCTCTAGAGGTTGATGTGGTAATTGCTCCTCTAATCATACTTCTTTGTTACTATCACTTGATTATCCTTCATGAAACTCATAAACGTCTGCAACATTGAAAATAGGTGATATACCTAATGTCTCTAGTAACTCCACTTCATATGCATTTCTAGAATAAAATTTCCTTAGAATCTTACATGGTCCAATCTTCATCATCTTCAACTTATTTTATGTTCCCACTAGAAACCTTTCCTTCCTAATATATACCATAACTTCATCCCCAAAATAAAATTCCTTATGTCTCCTTTTCTCATTTGTCTTCTCCTTGTACTTATTATTCATGTCCTCCAAGTGATTTTGACCTGACTATGTGTTGTTTCCATTAATCCTACAAATCCCTCTGCTTATGCATTCCTCTTATTCTACATAATTATGTCTCTGAGCTCTACAACTCCTCTGGGATGTATTCCTGCCACAATCTCAAATGGTGTCTTCCTCATACTCTGATTTACTGAATTATTCTATGCAAATTCTACTTTTTGTAGAACTATGTCCCAATTTCTTGCTTTGTCTCCAACCAAAAACCTCAATAAGTTATCCAAACTCCTATTTACTACCTCTATTTTTCCATCTATTTGAGGGTGATATGTTGAACTGAACTTTAGGTATGTCTTCATGTTTTTCCACAATGTCCTCCAAAACTATCCAATGAACTTGGTGTCCCTGTTTGAAACAATACTCTTTGGTAATCCATGCAATCTCACAATATCTTTGAAAAATAAGTCAACAACATGCATGACATCATTAGTCTTCTTGCAAGGAATGAAATGTACTTCTCATTTCTAGAAAATCTTGCACTACCACCCAACAGGAAATGCTATCATCTTGTATTCTTGCAATCCCAATATGAAATCCATCCTTATATCTCTCCTGTTCTCTTTAAAAATTATCAAAGGTTTCAACCAACATTTTGACTACTCCCTTTTGCTACTTGACAAATTCTTCAACTTTGAACATACTTCCTGACATCCTTATAGATATTTGGCCAAAAATAGTGTTCACTTACCAGAGCTACTGTCTTATCAACTCCAAAATGTCTTGCTAGTCCTCCATTATGATTTTTCTTGATTAAATTCTCCATCATTGAACTCCTTGGAATACACAACTAATTTCCCTTGAACATATCTTCTTGAATCCAATCATTGACTCCTATCTATTATTACTAGTTCCTTACATGCATGGAAAGCATAAAAAAAAGTCTAGATCATTCTCATACATATGTTTCAATTCTTCAAAACCCAATACTTCTATCCTCATTTATGTAAACAATGTCCTTGTTTTTCTCAATGCATATGCAACTTTATTTGATTTTCCACTCCTATGCTTCAACAAAAATGTATAACTCTGCAAGAATTCAACCCATCTCATATGCCTTTGGTTTAACTTTCATTGACTGTTCAAATACAAGGCTTGATGATTAGTATACAACACAAACTCCTTAAGCAACAAAAAATGTCCACTTCTTCAAGGCTTGAATTATGGCATAGAACTCATAATCATAAACTGAATATCTCTTGGCATCGATTAACTACTCACTTAAATAAGTTATGGGGCTTCCTTGTTGAATCAACACTACTCCTATTGCATTTCCACTAGCATCACAATTAACTTGGAATACTTTGCAAAAATTAGGTAATTCTAACACTGGTTGTTATGTCACCTTTTGCTTCAATAGTTCAAAACTTCTTTGTGCTTCAGATTTCCATTTAAAGTCTTTCCTATCTCCTCTCATTGTTTATGTCATGTGTGTACAAATGTTACTAAATCTCTTGATGAATTTTTGATAGAAATTTTCCAATCCATGGAATGATCTTACCTCTCCGATTTTCATTGGTGTAGGCCACTCAATAATTTCTCAAACCTTCTTAGGGTCCATCTTCAATCCTTCGAAAAAAATAACAAAACCTAAGTATACCAGTTCTATCTTCATAAAGCTACACTTCTTGGTGTTTATCAGCAACTCCTCTTCCCTTAACCTTTGCAATACTTGTTTGATGTGCCACAAATTTTCTTCTCTGGTCTTACTAAAAATTAGAATATTATCTAAATAGATGATAACAAACTTACCCAAGAATTGCTTCAGTACTTTGTTCATCAACCTCATGAAATTTATAGGTGCATTGTTCAATCCAAAAGGCATCACTAACCACTCATACAACCCTTCATTAGTCTTTAATGCATTCTTCCATCCATCTCCTTCTTTGATTTTGATTTGGTGATATCCACTCTTTAGGTCAATATTTGTGAAATACTTAGCTCCATTCAAACAGTCCATAATGTCATCCATTCTTGGAAATGGGAATCTATACTTGACAATGATCCTATTGATTTATGTGGAGTCTCTACACATCCTCCATTATCCATATTTCTTTGGTGCCAACACATCAGGTACCACACATGGGCTCAAACTCTCTCTAATCAAACCCTTCTTCAACAACTCTTATATTTGTTTGTTTAGCTCCACTTTTTTGTAGGTGTCATCCTATGTGTTGCTTTGTTAGGAAAAAATGCTCCAGGTATTAGACCTACATGATGACTAATGTTCCAAACTGGTGGCAATCCATTTGGTGTATTCTTTGATATGATATCTTCATACTCTACCAATAGTCTTGTTACTTCAATTTGTAGTGGATCTTCTCCATTTGTGGAATAATTGTTTGCTTCATGGTTACTGCACTTCTTTGGAATTAATGCAAAACACATATTCTCAAGCCTCAATCCTTCCAAGAATCCCCTTCCATTCAATACAAAATATAGTTCCGCAGTGCTACAAACCTCCTTTTGTCCCTCTTCCAAATGTATCATCAATTTAGTTCTCTTGCCACAAGATAGGTATTATTATTCATCAAGAATTTCTTCCTTCCATCTTATTTTAATTTTCTTTCCTAACAATAAATGATATGCATCCATAGGCATAATATCATGATCCTATATTAAATTTCACCAAACATTTCTCACTTACCAAGCTATTATGTTCATCCTAAATCCATGCTATCTTATAGGGCTTTGGATGTTTCAATATCATGATATATAATGATTCAACCGCTTAGTTGAAATAAACTTATTGGGATCGAAAGGTTTCTAGCTAGAGTAGTGGTTCAACAAGAACCCATCTCTCATGATATCAATGTCCACTAGAATCATTGCATCTAGGTGGATGTCATGAGGTGCTAATCGTCCATCCCGAGATCACCATCCCAAAGATTGCTTCCAGCTAAGCCGCTTAACTGGAGTTTTCTCCGCTGCTGCTTCCATTGAGTTGTTACCCCATTTGCAAAAAGAAGTGTTGTGCCTTATGAACTGTCCATTCATACAGAGCCCCTTAGCTCATCAATTGATAAGTAGGAGGTATTTCTACTTGTCTTCAAATTTAACTAGTATAATACATCTCTCCCGGAAACTATATTGTCTATATACTACCACTATCAATGATAACTTTACACCTTTTCCTCATAGACTCAGAGCATCTTTTTCTCAAAAAATTCTTCCTTGTGGCGCATTCCTTAGTCACTCTATTCATCAAAGCTCTCCCTCATCACTAATGACCTCACTTTCAAGTTTCCAATTGAATTTAGGATCGGGACATGCTCTTTCTATCCATATGTTGTTTCTTTAGTATGCCAGCTTCTCTTCTGCACTTCCTCATACATTAAAATGCTCCATCCTTGACTCACACTTGAAATAGATTCCTCTAAATGGTCTCTTCTCAAATATTCCTTCCTCTCTCCTATATCCATCATTACAATAGGAATTAGACATCCTCTGTCATTTCAGTAGAAATTTATATCCTCTCTTCCTCTGTACTATGAATTATTGTCCTTCTTTTCACTGTGAAAGGGTATCCTATCATTTTTTTCTTTGCATAAGGTCTTTTCTCTCTAGATTGTGATCCCCTCCTCTAGAATCTTCCTCTTGCACTTCTTTTTCTTTGGTCAAACATTTTTCTCAACTTTTCTTCTACCTTCAATGTAATTTGGTATGCTTCTTCAACTATTTCCATCTTTTCCAGACTCAATTCTTCTTGCATATTTTTTCTCAATTTATTGATGTTTTGCACAAATTTCTCTTTAATTTCTTCACTATGTATAGCTCAAATGATCATCTTGTAGAATTTTTTAGTATACTCTTTCACGGATCTCTCCTTTTGCCTCAAGTTCTACAATATTTTCAATAATTCAAGCTCATAATCAGTAGGTATTAACTGATTCTTCAAATTGTCACCATCCTATCTCACTTTATGATCTCCTTTCCTCTCCTATTTCTATCCAATTGAAATTATTTCCACCAAATAGTAGCATGTCCTTTCGATTTAATTTTTGTAAATCTCACTCTTTCTAGATCTTCAATTTATTCATACTCAAAGTATTCTTCCATACCATTGATCCAATATATCAATTCCTTAAGGTTAAAATTTCCCACGTAATTTTGAATTTCAATTCTAGGTCACTTACCAATCTTGGAAATAGCTTTCAACATCTTTAGCTAATCAGAATCTTCTTCCTCTTCATCTAGTGTTTCTTTACTTTGATTTGTACAACCTGGTCTAATTCATCATCATCATTTTTGTCTACATGTCTAGGGTTTAATCCTCTCCTTCTATCTTCTTCTATAGAATCCAATCATGCTCACATTTCTCTCATAATTTTCAACATTGTATCCATTCATCTAGTGACATTCACCATAATAGGTGCTCTCCTTGGTGGCATCTCTCTCCTTGGATCTAGTGCAATTTCCTCAATTCAATGATCTAGCTACAAGGGTTTCAATTGCCTCATAGTTGGTGATCGGTTGAAGACACATGTAGTCTACCTCAAGTCGGCGATTTGTTTGCCACAAGGAATGTCTTCTCAGGACTCAAAAAATCACTCTAATACCACTTGGTGTTGTCACAGATGGAGGGTCTAGAAAGTACTGGCCAACCATGCAGCTTAGACTTCAACACAACATAAATAACACAATAAAATACTTTGCAAACATAGATTACCATTGATTCAATAACTTCCAGTCTTACATGCATCATATGCCTCATATGCAAAATAACTAGGGCTCACAGGCCTACCATAAGGGCATTCAAGATATTACAATTGGCATAAGGCCTTATTATATTCCATAACCTAGAAGGCTAGATCGAACCTTCTAAATCCCAACTCATGAACTAATTGATTGAATGCTTTTAAAAGGACTACAAATGATCTTAAAGATGAATCTCTAGCTCCAATTATAATTTACGTCAACCTCAATGGTTTACAAACCCAATGCAAGATCAAACGTGTAGGTCAGCCTTAAACAAGAAAAGATAACACATTAGTAGATGAAATAAATTGTGGATCTCCAAGAAAGTTCCCCTTAGATCTGAAATGATTGGATGATGTTCCATTAAGCTCCACACATTTTGGAAAAGGTCCACACAACCAAGACTGGGCCATGAATGCAATGAATGTGGTGCCTTAAATACTACATCATTTACTGAAATACACTTACAAGAATAAGGATTACACAGTAAAAGTTGATCCTAAGCGTGAGAGTTTTTGACAAAGTAAAATAGGAATGAAAAATCCTCTTAAAATATTGACACCAATGATAAAAGTGGAACCTTTGCAAAAATAAGAAAAGGATTATTGTCTTTCATCTATGACAAATTTGTTGGAAGATGATTGGGGATTATTATATTTTATACCTACATTCATGGGAGAATGCAAGATCACACACAAATAAAGAAAAGAGAAAGAAATTGTCATAATATCAACACAAAATGAATCATCCAAACCATGTGATTCCACAAATTTTAGAAAAGAAGAGGAAAATACAAATGATACATCCACATATGATGAGTGTGATCATGAGAAGCCATCTTCTTCAAAATAAATGAAAAAACTTTATGGAAGGGATTACAAACTTTTAAAACAACTTGGCTACAATGGAAAAGGATGTGGTGTTAAAGAACAAGGTATATATGTCCCTATCAAACCTATCATGCAAGAACAAACAAGGGGTCTTGGTTATTTTCCTTTGAAAGAAACAAAAGAATCAAACAAATCATCGCTTAATATCAATTTCATCATGCAAAACACTCCTAGGAAAAATATGCATCATGTTCATGATATTGCTTCATCTTCAACCTCATGTTTTAGTGATGATTGGGGTTCATTATATTTTACATCCTCCTTTATGGGAGAGTACAAAATCTCACTATATAAAGCTAAAAATTCTTGTGTATGTATGACATCTTGTGGTAAGCAAGAAAGATATTTTTCACAAAAGCAAGGAATATCTTCTACTATTGATCAAGAGAATACCTTGTCAAGGCTTCTCCAATCCCACTTGATATCTCTCCCTCTAAGAACATGAAATAAATTCTACAAAAAAATCTCATTTTGTGCATATCATCGAGTGCATGGTCATTCTACCAATGAATGTAAGGCCTTGAGTACTAAAATTCAACATATTAAGGATTGTGGTGCTCTTCCTTGTGTTGATGCACCTAATTCATCTTATCAACAATTATTTTCATCCTATCATGTTGCTCATCACTATGTTGTCTTGGTAGCTTTATGTTTTATGCTCATTTTCATTCATGGCAGTATAATCCTAAGTGCAACCATATTTTTCATGGCAGCAACATGATATTCCTTGGTGTGGTTTTCCTCGTCTCCACACTTGGAGGCTAAGGATAACTAGTTTTGGGAGGCATGCATTATTTTCAAGAATCCCATCTTCCCCTCTTTCTCCTTAAAATACCAGCATAGCAAGTATGTTGACATTTTAAGGGGGGCATAGAGTCCCCCACTCATTGTTTGCATGTTCGCTTCTTAGTGATGATATAATACATCTCCTAGGAAGTGTGACGTTTTATGCAAAGTGTGGATTTCTTGATCTATATGATGTGTCTTCTTACTAGTGATATTTGGCTTGGAGTCCCATAAGAGAGTGACATTTCTTGGCATATGATATTTCTATAATTATATGGTTAGTATTCCCTAAGGCATGAACCTTTCAATCCTTGACTAGTCCTCTCTTGGTGGTGATGTCAAGTGTGATGTTCCCTAAGGTGGGACCTTTCATATATTAAGAAAATTCCATTTGATTGTTTTTTACCTTATCTCGATGTCATTTTTTCACCCCCTGAGGTGAGTTTGGAATTTTTGGTTCACTTTTGTTCACATGAGTTTAACTTAGTGTAGAGTTGGCATAGAAAATTGACCATTTTGCGGTACCTTATCAAATTTATTAGGGAGTATAACTTTTGGTATGGTGATGTATAGGAACACACATGTAGACTTGGTGTGTTCATCCCATTTTCCACCCCTCTTTATGGGTACACACCTTGTAGACCTAGTGTGTGTTTCTCATTTTGTCTTTGGGGCTCACCTAGTGTATACGGGACTGCACTAGCCCTTGTGAGAGTATTTTGTGGATGTGTCATAACACAACTTTCTATTCCATGCTTTTTCCTTTTTTTTCCTTTTTATATTGGATTTGACATTGTATGCTTGTGAATCTTGTCTCGCTGCACATATCTTACATGCATGTGTGTCCTTTGTGCTTATGTTATTTTTCCATGGGATCTTTGATCTTGGGGGATTGGCCACCTCCTTGATATTTTTCATCCTACCTCATTAACATTTATGTACTTTTACCCCTCTTGACATATAATTCTCTACTTTAGTGTGAGTCTGAGTGTAATTTCATACTCTCACTAAAGTGGGGGCTAAATGTAGTGTATAAAATTTTATACCTTTACAATTCCACACTATGTTTGGGTCCCTTAATTGATTGGACTTAATTAATCTTCTAATTTTCCAAATTATGTATTCCAAAGCCTTATTTTTTTTATTTTCCAAAAAGGGAACCAACATTTAATATTTCAATCACCATGAAATATGTGTGTCCTGGACTTATAGGTTAGGACCCATTCACCCATGGGAAAATGGGTCCCCTTTAAGTGCCAAGACCCATTTTAAAATATGTTTTTGGTGGTATTTTAATGATTTAAATTCAAATTGCAATTGTTAGCTTTTGGAATCTGATTTTCGGGAAATTAGATAAACACCTATAAATACATAGTATTTTTATCATTTGAAATTTAAGTTGCATAATCAAGAGATCATATGAGAAAATATTGTTGTTAAGAGAATTCAAGAGCAGATTTATCATTCATTTGTTGCAAAAATCAAGATCCTAACATCATGTCATCATGTGAAGGCTAATATGCATTGTTTATCCTAAAGCATCCAAGCATTTTAAGTATCCAAATCCATAAAGCAAAGAAAGATCAAGTTCCTTAGAGTGATATGTTTTTCTTTAGTCCTCTAAGGGAAGCCATTGAAGGGTTGGTGAGTTGTAGCAAGAAAGTGTTCATTCATCATTCCTTTCTCCTTTGTCATTATATTTCTATCAAGGTTTAATTACCAAACTTGGGGTTTGACCAAGACAAACCCCCATACAAAACAAAACATTTTTTCCTCTTTATGTATGTGTAGATTATAGGTTGAAGAAGAATTGAATATCTTGAAGAGTAAATTTTCATTTTTGCATAATTTGTCATCATTTTTGTGAAGCCACCAAAATTGTGTTACAAACTTTATTTGACTTTCAGACAATGGGACCTATGATAAACCAAAGCTAAAATCCAACATCAGAGGATAGTCAATACTAATTTTGAAACCCTAGATTGAGACCCATTTTCCCAAGAGTGAATGAGTCCCTTTGTAGCTCTCAAAACAAATTTTTGGTGATAGGTACATGTGTTTAGACCTTTCTTGGATCTACATGTAAAGTTCTGTAAAAGTCTACATTTTTGGGAATCAACATTTTAGGTACTAGGTCTTATTGTTCATTTATTTTAAGCATTTCAAATCATTTTAAGTTGGTTTCATATTTGTCCTATTGTCTTAAGGATTGAGACCCAGGTTTGATTGGCTCACCATTGAGGTTGAAATTCAATCTTTACACCTTATGATATCTTTCCTAATGAAATTTATGGGAAAAGGTGCCTATTAAGTGTCCCTAGGTTCTTATGAACAACCACAACCATTAAACCTTTATTATGGATCCCTTTTCCCTTCATTTCAAAATTTAAAATAGTTCAAAATGTTCAACCTACCCTACAATTGGCAACAAAAAATCCTCAACATAATCAAGGTGGTAGAAGATCACCTAGGAAAAATAATGCTCCTAAAAGACAATACACTCCTTTAGGGAATCTCTTGAGTCTGCATTGAAAAAATTGATCCAAGATAAAATTATCACCTTACTCGAAGTAAGAAATCAAGAACCATCTATCAAACCCCCATGGTAAAAGAAAAATGAATATTGTGATTACCATAAGATCAAAGGACATAAAACTTATGGTTTCTTTAGATTGAAAATATTATCCAAGATCTTATAGATCAAGGTGATATTGGAATTGAGTATATACCTTCAACTAATGATGATCTCAATATTTTCAAGAATCATATTCCTGATCATGGAAAAGGGGAACCTTCAAATAAAAATAACAATCCCAAAGGATCCAATTATGCTACCATCCCTTATGATTACACCAAATCTCATCTAGGGGAGGATTTTCCTCGTGCCTCTACATTAACCCCTCTAAAAAAAAATCTTGAATGTGCATTAACATGTAGGGGTAAACCAACCCTTCAAGGGGATCAATCTACATCATCTTCCAAATCTAATTATAATCTCCTAGATCACCTAAAGAAGATCCCAACACAAATATCCATTCTATAGCTTCTAAAGATATCTCTAGCACATAAGGAAATCCTAGAAAAGCTCTTCAAGCATCTTTTTGTACCTGAAGACATAGATATATTTTAATTTCAAGCCATAGTTTGACACATTTTATCTCCTCATCATTTGGTTTTACTGAAAATATCTCTCTCAATAATACATCTCATAATGATGGCCTATACCATGAAGTCTTCATTCATAGGCATAAAATCAAAAGAGTCATGATTGATGGTGGAGCAGGCCTAAACATTTGTAGTCTCAAACTAGTAAAATAATTAAGATAGTTTGATGGTGCCATTGATTCTCAAAATAAAATCACCATAAAATCTTGTAATGATGTTGAGTGTGAATCCAAAGGAACAATAAAATTCCCAATTCAAGTTGGCCCCACTATAGTGGATATTGTTTGTTAGGTATTGACCTTTATCTCACATAAAATATCATTCTTGGTCATCCATGGATACATACTTTGCAAGCTATTCCCTCTACATATCATCAATGCCTAAGATTCCCCTATGAGGGTTTTTAAGTCACTATTCTCAGGGATCCTCACCCTTTCAAGTATTACAAAACCTTAGAAGAAAAATATTGCAAACCAACCCAAGTGCCTCAAATTCAAGGAGCTTCATCCTCATCATCTTACATAGATCTATCCACCTTGTCCTCATCTTCCAATCCACACACTACTCCTCCTGAGATCAAGGTTCAAGTTATTGACAATTGGTTGGGAGGATATAATATGAAACAATATTTATTTGTGGGCCGAATTCAACTCTCACCTAAAACATGATCTAAACCTATAAAATATATATCAAATGAGGTTATCAAATCCAAATCTACCACGTTCTTGTGGTGGGATGAATTAGGAAAAGGAAATTTTGAAGATAATGTCTCAACATGATTATATAAGGATGAAGAAGATCATGTACCCATCCTACCCATAGAAAAATATCCTAAAGGTTTTTACATAATTAAGAACATGGGTTATTAAGGTAAAGTCCTAGGTCATGAAGAACAAGGAATCATTGAGCCTATATCTATCACAAGAAGGAATAGTGAAGGGTTTGGATATAACTCCTCTAATAAGGTACCCTTCAAGATAAAACCCAATCTAAATAAAGGAGCTAATGCTTCTCCCATGGTTTAAACTCCTAATTAGGATATCTTTCAAGAATCCATGCATATCACAAATCTATTTCAAGAATATTCCATTTGTACTTTATCAACCATATCATTTACCTCCCCATCATCACAATCTAAGGATCTTTCACTTATTTATCCTCGGCTTATAGATTGGGATCAACAAGGTCCATTAGTTCTAGATACATTCCAAAATAATAAGGCCATTATGCAATTTATGGGATTAAGAGAAACTACACCTTTGGGAGATCACAAAGTGGGTTTTTTCATTGACCTTGATGAGAAAGCATACTTTGGTGAAACCTCAAAATCTTTTACTCATAATAAATAATTGAATATCATAAGGAAAACCTCTAAGGTAAAGCATGCTTTATCATTATTTGAGGAAGAAAATAAACATCTTGACCTTCCTATCATGCCTAAGTATCAAGAAAAATCCTCTATCTTGATAGAAGAGTCACAAGAAGCAAATTTGGGTACAACTTAAAATCCTAATATTACATATTTTGCAATATCCTTATTATCACAAGAGAATGAGAACTTCATGGAATTATTTAAAAAAAAAACTATAAATTTTGTATGGTCTTATGCATACATGTCAAGCCTTGATCCCGATTTAGTGGTTCATCATTTGATAGTTTTTCCTGATGCAAAACTAATAAAGAAAAAACTTCACAAAATGCATCCTCAAACTTAGTCTTATTAGTCAAGTTAGAGCTTTAAAAGTTGTTGGATGTTGGATTTATTATAACTATTGATGATTATCTTGAGTGGGATTCCAACCTCATCCCAGGTAACAAACCCATTGGGTGCATTCACATATGTACAAATTTCAGATACATAAACAAGGCATGTCCTAAAGATGATTTTCCTCTACCCAACATAGACATAATTATGGATTTAACAAGTGGACATAAAATATTGTCCTTAATGGATGGATTTTTCGGTTATATAAACAAATCCATATTTCCACTAAAGATCAACATAAAATAACTTTCACTTTCCCTTGGGCAACATTTTGCTAGAATGTTTTTCCTTTTGGTTTAAAGGATGCAATAACAAAAATATTTTATGACCTTTTTTATAATATCATGGAAGATTATGTGGATGATTTATTAGTAAAATTGATCAAATAGATTCTCTTTTTTCAAAAAAGGGGTGAAAAAAATTATTCAAGAAAGGTCAACCAAGTACAACAAGAGGCCCAGATGACCATAGTCATCAAAAGATACACCACCAGATGCCAAAACAAATCCAAGTAGAGACAAGCTAAAAACCAACCCAAACCAAAAAAGAAAACTATCTAGACCTTACACAAGGCTATACCTTCTAATCCTCATGAAGATACCTAGACAAAGTGTTGCTTTTATCCTAATCCAACTATCTCCATTCTACCACATTCCATACCCCCTACCTTCAAAGGCCCATTTAGCTAGGAAATCAGAAACCTTGTTCTATTCCTTAGGCTATGAATAAACAAGATGGTTGGGTGATCCCACAATAATGGGTTACACTTTTTAGCCAAACTTGACATTGAAATAAGAATTTTTCTCTAGATCTTCATTTTCTCATACCTATAGCAGCTAAGCCATTAAGAATTTGAAGATGAAGTAAACCAGTGATTTGTGAGATTTTGTGTGTAGATCATAATTATATTTTTAAAACAAAAATAAAAAATATTTTTTCTCACACCTATAGCAGCTAAAACATTAAGAATTTGAAGATGAAGTTGTAGACACGTAAAATGTACACGCTTGATCTCGATTAACTAACATCGTTTCATCCTTAATCATCCCTCGGTCTAGCCATTTAATCAAATACCCTTATTTGATTAAATTCATCAATTTTCCTCCCTTAATTAAATAAATCATTTATCTAATTAAGTCATTCTCTCTTGTTAATTAAATCAATCAATTTGATTTAATTATCTCTATTTAATTAAATAATTCATTTTATTTGATTAAATATCTAAAGTCATCTTATCAAATTAAATAAATTAAAACTTTATTTGATTTAATCTAACATCATTCCCTTTAATTAAATAAATAAATAATCTTTATTTAATTAATCTCCAAATCAAAATAGGTGTCATGTGTAGAATCAAGCATTTGCATGGCTAATTTAGGTGAAGGCATCTCATCTCATCCATAATAAATCCAACATTTCATCCATATCATCCATAATAAATCCATCCATCCAAGAACCATTTATCCAATCCATTTTCATCCATTTACATATATAGATCAAGTTATCTTAATCTTGATGAAACTTTGGTGTACACTTTACACTTTCTTATGGTAAACATCTTGACATGAGTTAGTTTCATTGATCCTATCCTATGCAACATTATCTGAGCCATAAGGTACTATCCAAATGAGCATTCTTTATTCGAACACCTTATATTATTGCAAGATAATCCATATCCATCCATCCACACACCTATCCAAGCATCCACCCATGACATTTCATACATTGCTAGACACTGGGAGCAAATATTTACATCTTGCTTCAAAATAAATCTTGATCTATATCCTCCAACTTATGTGGTGATCCAAACATTGGCAAACATGAAATTAAATTGGTCAACCACTTAGGAGCAAAAAATCCAAATCACTAGCCCATGGCATATTTTGACGAGCAGATGTTCCTTATCAAGTTTATCTTTAATCGAACATCAATCCAAACAATCAATATCAGTCGCATCTAACACGTGCTTCAACATCACATCAAATCTTCCAAAACACCTTTTGTTCCAAACCAAGCTTCAAAATCCTGATCAATCAAATCCAAGCAATCTATCATCATCTTGAGAGATCCTTCCCAATCCTTGTGTTGCTTAACACTATCCTTGCATTGTTGTGCATCCTCAACAATGTTATCATCATCAATCTTGATCAATCAAATCCAATCAATCCCTCATCATCTTGGGATATCCTTCCCAATCCTTGTGTTGCTTAACACTATCCTTGCATTGTTGTGTGTCCTCAACAATGTTATCATCATCAATCCATTTATCCGATCAATCAACCTTAGCTTGGTTTTCAACAAAATCCAAAATACATCACTGATATCATCAGACACATCCATATCCAAATCATCAACATCATGCAAAAATCCAAAAACATTCAAAAAATCAAAAACATCCAAAAACATCCAAAACATATCAAAATCTCAAAAAGTTAGAAAAAAATCAAAAACATGGAATCCACTCCGTCATCTTTGAGCTTAAACATAGGCAAGGCTAATCTTTGATCAACCCTCGAGACACAAAATCCAAAAACATTAAAACACAAAATCCAAAAACATTCATAAAATCTTAGAAAACACAAAAACATTGAAAATTTTGAAAATCAAAACATTTGTAAAATCTTGAAAAAAAATAGCCTAAAAATATTTCAAAACTCCAAAAATATCCAAATATTTGAAAACATCCATTATCTCATTTCGCTTTCACCCGCAATAATCAATCACCCATAATAAATCAATCATCACCTTCATCCTTTGGAAAAACAAAGAAACAACCACAACAATAGCAAGCTTCAAAACGTAAAATTAAAAGCAAACTTTTAAATGCAAAATCAAAATTGATCATTTTCAAACATGTCAGTCAACCTTATATCAAAATCCTATCAAACAACTTATCAACCCATCATCATCCTATAAATGCATGTCCTAGGATATATGTTCAATATCATTTTGGATATCACTTTGGATACTTATCCTAATCAAAACACATCCCTTTGGCTAGAATGAAGAACATTGACTTTTTTGTGTACTTTATCTTTTGACTTATCTTATTTGCACTCATTTTGATGACCTCGATGATGTCCAAACAAAAGGATTTAGAGAGAAAGGAATAATCATTATCTTTTGTCTGATGCTTGTTGACATTTTGATAATATAACTTGGTGAATACTTGCTTTGTTAGTGCATCCTCACAAATTTTGTATGTCGTGAAGATGAAGTCCATCTCACTAGATACAACACCATCTAGTTGTCTATAGCTTGATGCATCGTATCTAATGTGTTATCAAACATAAGGTAATTGGCCCTTTTAAAATCCCAACTCCTCGGTAAGCAAATCATCATCATCGTCATAATCATTATCATCATCTCTAATAAAGTTGGCTTGTTGGTGTCTCTTGTCATCATCTTATTTTCTTTCTTACTCTTTGCTTAACATGGCACCATGATAGTAATTATAAATCATCGCTAATGCATCCATCCTCCATCCACAAACCATCTATATCATATCATATCATATAAGAAACATTGATAATCTCACATGCATTGCATTTCATCATGGCATAATATAGATTGGTTATTCTAAGCATCTCATAAACCATACATTTATCATCCATTTGTATAATCATAAAAGCATCATCATATCATCCATTACATATAAACATAATAATCATCACATTTGTATCATCAATAATGTAATTGTCATGGTACAAATCAGGATCAAGTGTGTATAATATATCAAAGTAGACATGAGGTTACCCATGGCCAATGATTGTCTACATCATTAAATCTGTCTCATCAAACATTCAAGCTAAACTAATCTTGAACCTCTTTGTCATGAGATCAACCCTCAAATCAAACTTTTCGCTCGATTTCTCGAGGGGCAGCATATTGGCATGTTTTCTCTCGCCGGGGCAGCAATGGGGCAAATTTTGAAATCAATTTTTTTTTTACTTTTTGATCGAGACAGTTTATTCTTTGAAACAACGCAACAAGTGCATCGCTTCAAAGAGGGGAAAAATGTAGACACATAAAATGTACTGATTGGCATTACACGCTTGATCCCAATTAACTAACACCATTTCAACCTTAATCATCCATCAGTCTAGCCATTTAATCAAATACCCTTATTTGATTAAATTCATCAATTTTCCTCCCTTAATTAAATAAATCATTTATCTAATTAAGTCATTCTCTCTTGTTAATTAAATCAATCACTCTGATCTAATTATCTCTATTTAATTAAATAATTCATTTTATTTGATTAAATCTCTAAAGTCATCTTATTAAATTAAATAAATTAAAACTTTGTTTGATTTAATCTAACATCATTCCCTTTAATTAAATAAATCAAAAATATTTATTTAATTAATCTCTAAATCACATTTTTCTCATCTTTTGATTTAAATCAACCCATAAATCTAAATCAAATAATTACATCATCTAATCCCTCATTAAATTAATTAACCCTTAATTAATTTAATTCTAATCCATGTCCCATCCTCTAGCTTTTGCCACTTGCACATGAAAATAGATTTAATTCATTTATTAAATCCCTATTTTCTCTCAACATGGCATAATAAGGGAATATTCTTCCAAATTTGAAATCCCTCCAAGTGGAATTAGTCCTTCCAGCAAGACATCTATTTCATCTTACAAGTCCTTTTGCCTTGAGCCAAGTGGCATTTAAGTCATTCCTTTTTCCCTCTTCCATGTCATTTCACTATTTTCAAATTTCACCTAATTGCATTTATGGGCACATTCATCAAAATGTGCACATCCTTGGTCCATTCATCTCTTGACAAGTGGCATCTTGCCATTGGTTGAGAGTTAGTCCCGCATTGCTTCATTTTGGGAATTTCTTCATCTTGTCATTCTATAAATAAGAGGTTTCTCTCCTCATTTGATCATCCACAATTTGAGCAAAGTTACTATACTCAATTTTGTCTTCAAGCATCATCATCTACATACATTTTATCAAAGTCTTAGCTAGGTTATGCAGATTTTTCATCATGGAGCTCAAGTGAATCTTCAACAAAGTGGATCAACCTTCATCATTCATCAACATTGCATCATAGGAGTTGGGAAAGGACAAATTTTCACATCAAATTGGCACAAATTCCCCCATGGGATCAAGAGTTTGAATGCTTAATTAGGATTTCATTGTTTTCTTATTGTGTTCTTCATTTTATTTCCTAGTTTGAGCATTGCTAATGGATTTCATGGGGAATCTTAATTCTTACTTGCATTTGATCTTCTAATGTGTTTGTTTATTGTGTTTTGCAGGTATTAGGATTGGGGTTCCACAAAAGTAAACTAGTGATTTGTGAGATTTTGTGTGTAGATCATAATTATATTTTAAAAATAAATTGTGAATCCTTTTATGTAAATTTTAATAACTTATTTTTTCTACTAAATAGCAATTTTAAAAAGTGATATTTACTATTGTACCATATAACCTTTTTTATAGAAAGGATATAATTCTGATTTTTAAAATACAGATTTGTCATACCAATATCTAGAGCATGGATATTTCTATAAAAAAATTGTTGCATACTTTTTTTAATTAATTTTCTAATTCAGAGTAATTATAATTTGGACAAAGGTGTATTTGTACTGCATAGCTTTGTCTGTATGCATTTGAATTAACTTATTCTTTTTTTTTAGAATAAGGGCATCAATACCTAGCGGACGTGTATTTTTTAGAATTTTTTTCTCTATTTTCCTATTTTTTGTATGTGTGAAACAAATACCTTGATGTTCATTGAAAAACCTACATTCACAAGAAATAAAAAATAAATATAATAATAAAATTGAACGTATTTAAAATTATACTTTTTGGGAAGCTTATAATAAGGGATACATACAAAACATAAATTTTAAATGAATTCGTTTGATTCCCCAAAAGTTAAATCAAAAGTGGTTTTTATCTGCATTTTGATAGGTGTAGAGAAGACTCCATTATAAGTATGGTTTAAAACTAGTGAGGTTCTATCCAAGGGGGTTTGATCTAAGGGGATTTGATCAAACCCTCTTTAATTTATATCCTTTAAATGGAACCTTTCTAGGCTTAATTCATTATATTTTCTAAAAATATGTGATTTTAGGCAAAAATTAGGATGTCCCAAAAATTGTAACCCATTATTGTGGCAGCACCCAGTTTCAAAAAATGAAGCAAGATGGAGAATTTACTTCACAATTAAAACCAATGTCCATGAAGAGACCTAAAAATCTCTGTTATTAAGAAAAGAGACCAAAATTATAGAATCTATCTCACAAAGCACTTCCCTCTAACCCGATTCGTAGGCTCTCTCTAGATCCTTGAGGATAGCACTAGCTTTCATTTGATTGTTAGAATGCACTCCCATATGTTTGGAGAAGAAAAATTGTATGGACCCACTACTGTCACGACCAAATCCTCAAATCCTAGCATCACCAAGATTTCCCTGAGTGGAACCATCACTGTTAATTTTGAGAATTCCTTCAAAATGAGGACACTACTTCCCTAATCAATTCACCTTCTTATAAGGTTTTAGTTTGATTCCCCTATACACCTAGGGGCCTAGGGAAGAAGATAGCTCAAGGAGAGAAGAAATATGCATATTCAATGATGACATAGACTCCCCCAAGTCAAATTTAGATGAAATAGTTTCTTTAATAACACTCATCACCTTGTACCAGACCTGTAAAGCCACCTGCTAACACTCCTAGAAAATGCATCAATTTCTCTCCAACCAAATCTACCAAATAATGATGGATGGTCCTAACTCCCAAGCAACCACCAAACTGGAGGAAAATCTACTAGAGGAAGTCCCGAGTTCTCACAAAAGTCATGCAAAGATAAAGCATACCGGAATGATATTTTCCAAATCTTCCACCAAAGTCTCCAAATTTTCAAGGAAAAAGTACACTAAAAAATAAATGATTTGTACTTTCTTTAGTGCACCCACATAGAAAACAAAGAGACGGCCCACAAAAACCTCTTTTCTTGATATTCTCCTAGGTGAGGCATTTTTTATGACTCGATAACCATAAGAAAATATTGCACTTGGGCCGCCCAACCTTATTCCAGATGTGTTTCCACCAAGGATAAACTCTCACCTCAGTATCATGGGACCCCAAAACATCATACCCTTGGGAAACAATGTAGATACCCTTAGAATCATGTCCCCAAGCAATAAAATCATTTTCCTCTTAAGAACAAGGGAACTCTACAAGAATAGACACCAAATTCTCTAACTCTTCTTGAGAATCACCATCAAGCTAACTTTCTAGATTTCACTATTGATAGACCAAAGAGCCTCCCAAATAAGAACACTTGAAACTATCCACCCTAGACCAACCAACAACCACAAAAATCTCACTTAAAGCCTGGAGATAAGGGAAGGATGATAGAATTAGAGGGTGAGCATCCCAAAAATCTTGACTATTCAACTCTGAATGCCTAAGCCTGAGGCCACCATTATCCTTTGGTTTACATACCTAGTCCAAACTCACCAAGCTCCATTTTTTAGTGTCAAGATTCCCTTCCCATAAAAATTTTCTAGTAAGGGATTCTAGCTCCTTGAGTACACTCTTTGGAGTAGATAACAACATGAACCTATATAGAGGGAGAGCCTCAAGGAAGGAAGACATTAGAGTCACCTTGCCAACAAAATATAGCCATCTAAAGGTCTAGTGGTTGACCATAGACCAAAATTTGTCCAAGATATTCTTCCAATGATTCTTCTTCAAGATTCTAGCATAGAGGTGAGCCCACAGATACTCCATAGGAATTTTTACAATCTGAAAGTCAATAATGTTGGCAATCATGTTCTAGATCAAAGAATGAGTATTTAAGAAAAGGATCTGAGCCTTACCCTCATTGATCTATTGGCCAGATGCCACCTGATAAATATCCAGAGCCTTCCTAAAGTTAACTACCTCCTCAATTCTAGAAACACCCATGAGAGTCATATCATCAACAAACTGGAGATGAGTCTACACAACCAAACCATGCACCCAACTCTAGCCATGAATGGAGCCCATATCCCTATGTTGTTTCAACAACCTCCTAAGGCCTTCAACCATAGAATAAACAAATAAGTGGAAAGAGGATCCCCTTCCCTAAGTCCTTGGCCTATAGAAAATGTAGGTGAAGGGGATCCATTAACAAGAATAAATAAGGAAGATGAGGTCACACAACTCATAACCCAAGAGACCCACTTTGAGTGGAAGCCAAAATCCAAAAGCAAGTGCTAGAGGACGGACCACTTGAATATATCATAGGATTTAGACATATCCAATTTAACAAACATTTTTTTTTCTTTGGAAGAGGACATGGAATGAATAGCTTCAACCGCCACCATTATAACATCAACAATTTTCCTACCCTTAATAAAACTTCCTTGTTCCAGAGAAATCAAGGGGTTCAAACACCTCTTCATTCTTTTAGCAATTAGCTTAGTGATAATATTATAGGTCACATTACACAATGCAATAGGCTGAAAAGATTCTAAGGAATTGGCACCCTCTTTCTTAGGTATTAAATAAAGAAAGGTGGAATTAATAGTCTTGGGTAACTGCTTTTTTGTATGAGACTCACGAACCACCTCCAACAAATTCAATTTCATGCTATCCCAAAATTCCTAAAAAACTCAATGGGAAAACCATAAGAGTTGGAGGCCTTATCTTTCTTTATCTGAAAGACTATATCTTTAAGTTCCTCTAAAGAGATGGGTGCAAGAAGAGAGTTATTCATCTCCACTGAGACCAAAGGGGATATGTATGCCAAAACCAAGTTCTCCTCCTCTAAGGCAAGATAATAATTCTTTGAGAAGAGAGAAGAATAGAACTAGACCACCTTCTCTACAATAGCTTGAAATGAATTTAATTGTTCCCCCTAAGTTGACATGAGAGAGGTGATAATATTCCCCCTCTATGCACCTTTATCAAATTATGAAAAAAGGTAGTATTCATGTCTCCTTCCTGAAGCCAATTGATATAAGATTTAGCAAACCCATTGTCATCCCATCTTTCCTAATTTTAAACATGATACTATCTAGATCTTGAATTTATTTTCGCCTATGAAAAAGGTTACCAAAAACCATTTTATTTCATTTTTTAAGCTTGAATTTGACAAATTGTAGCCTCTTAAAAAATGAGAACATTGCAGTGCCAAAGGCAGGCCTCCCTTCAGACCACCACTACTCCACAAGTTGATGCAAGCTATGATCCTTGAGCCACATTAGTTGAAATTTAAAGGGGGATTTATTAGCCAAGGAGAACCAAGAGGAGGAGAACTTAATCAACCAATGATCTAACCCTCTCCACCCCAAGATTTCAGAGGAAGAAGTCCAATTATTTCCAATCCATTCATCAAAAACAAGAAACCTATCAAGCCTCTCAAAAATATATCCCTCCCCACATCTTTAATTGTGCCAAGTAAAGGTCACATTAATGGGTTTAACATCCACCAATTGAGAAACCTAATATTATCCTATAGTAAGGAAAAAGAAGGCCCCAAATGGATAGATGCCCCCAACCCCTAAGTTGCATATAGAGTTAAATTATCCTACCAAAATCCGAAGACAAGGAGCAAGAGAGTGAATAAATATGATGTGAGACCAAAGCAAAGTCTTACATGTAAAATCATTAGGTACATACACATTGGTGAATAGAATCACCATGCTTGAATCAAAACAAGATGTAGTAGGATAATTCCTACCAGCCACCCACCAGAGAGGCAAGATATTTTAGGGGTCCCATATACATGCAACACCACCAAAAAAACCTTGAGAGCTAACACATTGACAATAACCCCTCCAAATTTTGGATGCAATCTTCATCATATCTTCAACATGAAGCTTGGTTTCCTAAACAAAAATAAAATATGGTTTATGATCACAAACTAAATCACAAGTAGCCTTTTATCTAGGGACACTACTCAAACCCATAGCATTTCAAGATATCATAATCATCTATGAGAGGAAGAAAAGTGGATTCTAATGTCTTAACAACACCAAAATCCATCAATGACTCTCCCATAATCTCCATCTTCTCCAAGTCCTTTTTCCTTCCTACTTTAGCCATTTTATCATTAGTCACTTTCTTTAAGCTCTTCGGGTAGATTCCAAGGAGTGTCCCATTTTTCTTCTTACCATCATCTTTGAGCCTAGAATCAGTCTCCAAATCAATTATCTCGTCGGTACCTATGTGCTCGTGAGTAATCTTGTCCAAGGGGTTAGGGACTAAATCAACCACTAGAGCCCCCACATTTTCCTACCTAGTAGACCTCAGCTCAATAGGGGGTGAAGAAGGAACATCTCTTTCCTTTAAGGCTTCATGTAGGTGAGCTTTTGGAGTAGGGATTTGAGGGTATTGACCAATATGATCTATACCTTGAAAAAATTGAGTCCCAAAGCTATGGTCATGTTCTATTGAATCCAACTCTTCAAATTTTTCAAGAACATCAAATCTATTACAAGAGATCTCTCTAAGCATGGCTTTGTTTTGGCAGTTTTGCACCTTTTCTTTCGATCATGACTTCATGATTACAAACCTATTTGAATCATGCTCCTCATTCTATATTAAATCTTTTCCTTTTGCTTTGGAATTATTTTCATGCACACCAAATGGAGGTTGTTGGGTTTTAGCTCCCAACTTGGAATAATTCCTTTGCAAATTTCCATATTCATGAAAAGTATGATAACGGATAGGAAGGGCTTCATAATCCACTTGTTGAATTCAACACATGCTTCCTAACTTGATTTCAAGAGACTCTAGTAAAGGTTTATTTAAATTAATTCCCATATAAAAATGAGAAAAATAGGTTACCCTTCGGTCAAGTGTCTAGCAGGAAGGGCCCAAGGGCTTCCCCAAAATATTTGTGCAATAGAGTGCAAGATGTCCTCGCACCAAAACTCCATTGGAAGTTGAGGTATACAAATCCATACAAGAATCCTTGATGAAATCTCTTCCATCAGATCAAAAACCAAATTTCATGGTTTGATGAAAACTCCCACTTGATTGTGAAAATACGAGCCCCCTTCAAAAACCATATTATGATCTGCAATCTGAGAGAAGACCACAAAGAAGAAAACATTAGCACCTAGAATTATTTCCAAGTCTCCTTTTGGATTCCAGTTCTTATAGACCCAAGTCTCCAAAAAAGGAAAGAAAATGTAAACCCCCATAAATTTGTAGATTGGTGCATGCTCACATAAATACAATACATCTTCAACCACTGCATTGAGGTTAATCACCACCATTGGGAAATCTTTACTCCTTTCCAAAAACCCATTAGATTTTGGTTGTAATCCCTAAAATTTATTGTTCTATGACTCCTCTACTGCATGAAAGAGGAAATTTATAGCATCCTCATGATTAGATAATAAAGCATCACGACTAACCATAGCTTCTTTAAAATATGACAAATGGGGGACCCCAAACCCCCTACATGGGCCATGCAGCCTGCATAGCAAAGACCCCACAAAAAAAACACAAAGAGGAACACAATACAACACCAAGGAGAAAAAATACCCATAGCACCAAAGAACAATGGCCTACACAGAGAAAAATACCACTGCCACACCCCACCCAATCCTCATGCCAGCATGGGCCAAGGTAGTCGCCCATGGCTACACTCAACAACATAGCCTTGTGTGCTCTCCCACAAACCCTCCAAACCCTCACACCTCTCTCACCATCTGGAACCCTTCCAATATCTTAGGTCTTTTCTTTCTTTTGAGCCATCATAATAGATTATCACTTGGCTTTCCTTGCAATAATTTTTTACAAACTAGAAGAATATTAAGTGAGATTAAACCCAAAAATATGTGTCTTTGGTGTAACTTCTAGAAAATTTCTTGGATATATTTGACATGCCTCGTCCAACTAATCTAAACCAATTGCATAGTCTTCAAGGAAAAAATCACTCAATTAGGCATTTCATAGATCAATTGGTAAACAAGTGTCAAACTTTCACTCATCTTTTATACAAAAATGTCACATTTAAATAGGCATAGAAGTTTCAACAAGGCTTTCAACAATTGAAATATTATTTGGCTTCACCTTTGGTTTTGATGCCAGTTATTCAAGGGAAACCTTTGTTAGTATACAACTCAGCTACTATAGCTACATTAGGTGTTCTCCTTGTACAACATGATGATATAAGAAATGAGAGAGTTATCTATTATATTAGTTGAACATTGGTTGGATATGAGCTTAATTACACTGCAATAGAAAGGGAATTCCTACATGTTGTTTATGTATCAAAAAAATTAAGGCATTACATGCTTAATCATCAAATAAAACTCATCTCTAAGGTGGACCCTTTAAAGTACCTCTTGTCTAAGGCTACTCTAAGTGGTCATGTAGCAAAGTGGGTTACGGCCATAAGTGAGTTTGATATTGAGTATGTGGATCATAAGGCTATCAAAGGAAAAATCATTGCAGATCAATTAGTAGATGTACCTTTAGATGAGGAACATCCCCTCATTTCAAATCTTCAAATGAGAAAAAATTTCACATTAGCTCTTCATGCTTATGGAAGTTATTTTTTGATGGCTCCCACACTCAACATGGATCTGGGGTTGGAATTGTTGAACATCCAGAATACTAAGAGGGGGGTGAACCAGTATTCCATAAAACCATAATAAAATCCATCTTAACATTATCATGATTCTGACTGAATCAACAAGAGAGAACATAAAACAAGTCAATGCAACCATACACATGAACACAAAGATTTTTACATGGAAAACCCAAAAGGGAAAAACCACGGTGAGGGTTAACTCACAATATATTATATTCGAATACAAAATATTATGGGGCTCACTACCAAGACACACTGTCCTTGAAAAGGCTCACTACCTGAGTACAAAAGATGGCTAACCGCCAAGATACAATGATAGTGGCTCATTACCAAAAGATTGAACTGATAGGATACACCTTCAATGTGCAGGGTTCAATTCCACTGAAGCTCAGAATATGAAGTACTGCCTCACATAGTAGTCGCTCAAAAAAACTACATTGATCACAACTAATAAATCATTTAGGCTTGGATCTTTACACACCTCTTAATAATTTTTTCACTCACACTTACTTCTCATTTCACATTCACTGCTCATGTGTGTCTTCTTCCACTACTCTTTGTTTTTCATCTCATTCCTCAAAACATCTTATATATATACAAGTATATCTTGATCATCAATTAGGTCAGCCTAATTAGATGAACACAAAATAATCAAAACTTTCTTTGTCGGAACCATATATGATTTAAACATTTTATCCACGTAGTTCATTATACCAAGTCAACTATCATCCATAATTATTCTTCATAATATATTGCATACACTGAGTCAGCCAAGACTAGAACACAATTCTCCAAACCAACAAATAATCCTCAAAGAAAAAACCTTTCGGATCTGAGAACACATTAATTTCCCATCATACTACCAACATAAAGACTACACAAAACCGTAGCATAAAAATGTTCACCTTAGTAGAATGCGGAGTCTCCCACACAATATGCCATGTACAGAACAATAGTAGAATACAGAATTAAACTTTGTCAGAGATAACTTTTTGCTTACAACAAAAGAAATCTCAAGATCTAGGATATAGTTGTATGAATGAGTCAAGAAACATGGTTAATAGATTAGATTCATATCTAATCTTGAGTGAATTCCAGACTCAAATACCAACACACTGATCCATCAAAAAAGAGTATTACCGGCAGAGAACAACTTTCGATAAACTAAGTAGACTTCCCATATAGCTATCACCATGTTGACATCAATGACAACATAGGAACAACCAACATAAACCATCCATACTTCATGCTCATGTTGCAAGGGTCCCAAAAATCTCCCCCTTTGGCATTGATGGCAACATGCATGAATAAAAAATTTTCTAGTATACTGCATCTGAATACTCTGAATACTCTCCCTATCAAAATTGTTCTTCACAATTTTTTTTTTGCTTTCTCTCTTTGTCTCTCCCAATCTATCTCTCCTCTTATTCTCTCTATCTCTCCCCCTTTGACATCAATGACAAAGGAAGGGGTCCGATATATATGTATCAAAGTGTAACCAAAAAATATATGAACATAGAATTGAATTAACCTAAAGAAGAACCTTTGAGACTCTCCAAGATAGCCTTCCACAATGCTTTACCTTCTTCCCATGAACCTTTTTCACTTACAATAATCTTGTAAAATAGATCAAGCTTAGTTAAGGGCTCTATACCACTTGCTAAAGTATTGGGACTAAGATTGATCTCTGATAATTCACCAATATAGCCAAGAGCACTAGAAACATAAATATGTCTGGGTTTAATCATGTCTCTGAGTGCCACAAAATTCTTGATAACATTTTTCCTTTGATCCTACAAAGAAAATAATTTTTCCTAAAGTTGCACAATATAGGACCACATCTAATTATCTTTATCTTCTGCTAACCTGTATGTATCTGTCTGAGTGCTCATCCGAGACTCACTCATCCTTATCTCATTTCTTATATTTAGTGTACTGCCAGACCAATCAAGGAAAAAAGAAAGTAGTTCATGTGCCTCTTCTTCACAACCTTGTACACTCTCCAATTCCTTCATCACTCAACTGTGTGCATTCACACATTTTCTTTGTTATCTTCCAAATTTCCTTCATCAGACCTGATTCTAGTAGATATCTCAAGTATGGAGATGTAGACCTTCAAAGAATCAATCATGCCACGGAGATTCTCCACAATAGAAATAGATGAGTCAAAAATAGCACCAGGAATAACCTTCTGCAATTCTTCCAAAACTCTTTGAATATTTATTCTTTCATTCTCATGTTCAAGCTCACTACCTTCTACAACTTCTTTCTTAACAACACTCTTCCTTTTCATTCTTGTTTCGGTCACACTACTAGAGGTTTACTTCTATAGTGAGATTCTTAGGGCTTTCCAAAAGAATTTTAGCATAATTATCAAATTTAGCCTCTAACACTTCATAATCCAATTTAGATATCCAAATTAACCTTGATTCGACTGCTTCCATGTGACAAGCAGCAAGGGTAGTCTCTTGTGCATCTGAACTACCAAGATTTATCATGAAGTTCCTAATTTGATAGGAAATAGGCTTTGAATTTGACCACTCTATCCTTCCTATTTCTAGCAACTCTCTTAAAAAGTAAAAGAGCAAACAAACAACCAATTTTTCATACCAGAATGTATTCTTCTTACTCTTCTTGATTTCCTTTAAATTCTTCAAAAGATGTATATGAAGTAATTCACACAAGTCATATTCCATACCTCTTTTAACCATATCAACAACAGTACATGTACAACAACAGTAGAAACTACAAGGTCATTGTTAGGGATACAAACTTTGTGACCGATGACCATAGTAGCATACCTTATTACCAGATCAACAATCGATCTCAAATTAATCTCTTTCGCTTCAAAATTCACACCGGTAACCTCAATTATCTCTTTCTCATCCATAGCCTTTAGTTTGGGAACTGGTCTAGAGGAACGCAAACCAGTTACATCTATAATAGCTTATCTGGTAATCAAATGTGCCTCATCAATCTACAAAGATTCATCATGAATTCTGCTCAACACTATTTGAATATACTTCTTCTCAAATTCAAACAAGGGAACTTTCCTCCAAACATCCAAATTTTTCTCAACTAATATTCTGAAGGCATCATGGATCTCTTTCAATTCACTTTCCCAAAGCATGCTCAACTGTACTGATGACATCTCTTCTATCTTACTGTAAACAAATGCATAGATATCTTCTATGGGAAACACTCTTGGAGGGATGCAAGAGAATGCACCAATAGACTCTTCTGACACATTCCTTGACTATCTCTTCAACCTAACATGCTCTTTATCTGCACTATTCACAACCTTTGGGTTATCCATAGCAATAAAAATGAAAGATTGTGCAAATAGGAATACCTCTAAAAATGCCAAATAAAGATGCATAGATATCCTACTTCCGTAGCTCACTTTGAATCCACTTGATTTCTTCTTCAAACCTTGAAATTTCCTTCTAAACTTCCTTTGCACACTTCTCTAAGAATGCATAAGCCTTTAAAATTATTTGAATTTATTCTTCCATTCGGAATGATTTTGTAATAAATGCTTCAACTTGTAGGTAGATTGCCTCAAAAATTGTGTATGCCTCCATTCTTTCAAATTCTGCAAACTTCATGCTTCACACATGCGACTGAGAAAATACCTTAATCTTGTTACCACATTAAATATAATTTTGTCAAGATATGACACAAGTATCGATGATGGGGTTTATTAGATTTTCAGATAATTGCTCCCCCTTAGTCACTATTTTTACTTAGAAATTGACAAGAGTATTTGCACCGAAGGTCGGCATAGATAAAACTAATGATTCCTTTCTCCAAATCCTTTTCATTTCTTTTCTTGCTTCTTCTTGATCAATGATTTGATCATTCTTCTTCACCAGACAGATATTTTTCTTTCTTCTACTATTACAACTAGGGTGTTTCGGATTGTTGCGCTTACAACAAAGAACATTCGTCTTTCCACTTTCCCTTTTAGTCAACAAACCAAATTTATGTCCAATCTTCTTGCTCTTAGAACATTTTTCGAAGAATGATAAAGAATCATTCATTTTACTTTTGCAGTCCTTTTCCTTATGACTAAATTTATTGTAGGAATAACAAACACCATTGAAAGATAAATACATTTTAGCGTCATGTCGCTTGACAGGAGTTTTTCTGAAATTGCTTCTTAGATCCTTTAATTTCTCATTTTTGTATTGAGTCTTCTTACTAGTGGATTGCTTCATTTTAGAACTATGACCTTCCTCAAACCCTAAACCACTCTTATTCATTTCCGATCTTTGAGAGGTAATCAATTTATCAAGCATTGTCAAGCTTATCTTAATTTTTTCTTCAAAACTTTTTCCTTTTTCAGATCAAATCTCAAGATTTATGCTTCTTCCTCAAGCTTTATTCATTCATCCATCTTCCTTTCAATTTAAATTTCTTGATATTCTTCAGTTATTTTCTTCTCATCCAATTGTTGCAACAGGCTAGAGATAATTTATTCTCCCTTAACCAATAGATCACATGATTCAACACTTTTACTTTGCATCTTTTCAATGTACTCATTCACTTTCATCAACCTGTCCTCCAGATCTTCCATTTCTTTTGAATATTTGATAGAGATTACTTCCGAAGGAAAAAATTTCTTATGCTCAAATTTTGGGACCATCCTCAAGCTGTTAGCCTTCTTCTGAGGAACCAAGCTCTGATACCTATTGTTGAACATCTGAAATACTAAGGGGCAAGTGAATTAGTATTCCATAAAACCATAATAAAATCCATCTTAACATTATCACAATTCTGACTGAATCAACAAGAGAGAACATAGAACAAATCAATGCAACCATACACATGAACACCAAGATTTTTACGTGGAAAACCCAAATGGGAAAAACCATGGTGAGGGTTAACTCACAATATATTTATCTAGATACAAAATATTGTGTGGCTCACTACAAGGACTCACTATCCTTGAAGAGGCTCACTATCTGAGTACAATAGATGGCTAACCACCAAGATACAATGATAGTGGCTCACTACCAAAAGATTGAACTGATAGGATACACCTTCATTGTGTAGGGTTCAGTTCCACTGAAGCTCAAAATATGAAGTACTACCTCACATAGTAGTCACTCAACAAAACTGCACTGATCACAAATGATAAAGCATTTAGGCTTAGATCTTCACACACCTCTTAATCCTTTTTGCACTCACACTTACTTCTCATTTCACATTCACTGCTCATGTGTGTCTTCTTCCACTACTCCTTGCTCTTCATTTCATTCCTCAAAACATCTTATATCTTGATCATCAATTAGGTTAGACTAATTAGGTGAACATATAATAATCAAAACTTTCTTTGTTGACACCATATATGATTTAAACATTTTATCCACGTAGTGCATTATACCAAGTCGGTTATGATCCATAATTAGTCTTCATAATATATTGTATACACTAAACCATCTGAGACTAGAACATAATTCTCCAAACCGACAAATAATCCTTAAAGAAAAAACCTTTCAGATCTAAGAACACATTAATTTCCCATCATACTACCAACATAGAGACTATCAACTAAACCACATCATAAGAATGTTTACCTTAGTAGAATGTAGAGTCTCCCACATAGTATGCCATGCACAAAATAACAGTAGAATATAGAGTTAAAATTTGTCAGAGATAACTTTCTTCTCACAAAAAAAGACATCTCAAGTTCCAGGATATAGTTGTCTGAATGAGTCAAGAAAACATGGTTAAGAGATTAGAGTCATATCAGATCTTGTGGTGAATTTCAGACTCAAATACCAACACACTGATCCATCACAAAAGGGTATTACCAAAAGAGAACAACTTCTGGTAAACCAAGTAGACTTCCCATAGCTATCACCATGTTGACATCAATCACAACATAGTAACAACCAACACAAACCATCCATACTTCATGCTCATGTTGCAAGGCTATTGAACATGACAATTGAGAGGGGGGGTGAATCAGTTGTCACCAAATTAAATGCCTTAATCATTTACCGGAACAAGATCCAAATACTGCATAAATGATTTATCAATAAATGCAAAAAATGAAAGTCATCACATAGACACAGCAACACTAGATTTACGTGGAAACCTAATGAGGGAAAAACCACAGTGAGGATTCACTCACACTATAGAGAATATCAAAACTGATTACAAAAAGGCTCACTACCTGAAATAAGGACTCACTTTCCAGACTCATTGTCCATAGGGCTACAACCCAAAGGGCTCACTACCACAGAGATACAAAGAATATGGATCACTGCTAGAATACAAAAGTTATGGCTTACCGCCAAAAGTGAACTAATGAATTACACCTTTCTTGTGTTGAATTCAGTTCCAGATGAAGCTCTGTAAAGGTAGTAATGCATATCAATAATTTCTCAATACTTATGCTTTGATCACACACTTATTGTCTTCGCCTACTTTTCTTATTCTATTCAGTTGCATTCACACACTTTTTTGTCTCTATATCCTTCTTTCATAACCTCGCATATCTACATATTCTAGAGAGAGAGAGAGACACACACACACACATATGTGTGTGTGTGTGTATGTATGTATGTATCTTACTCATCAATTACGTCGGAAAAAACATCCATAAAATATTGCACACGCTAAGTCATCCAATATCTTCAAATATTTGAATCATAGTTTGTCACACGGTAGGAACCAAACCTAAAAACCAACACACCAGACCACATATAATGATCATCTTCAATGGGAAATAACTTTTGGTAAATGAGTCATAGATATAGTACTGTTTTGACATCAATGACAACCTACTGACATTAATGACAACCATTTGATGCAACCTTCAATTCTCCAACAATCTCCCCCTTTGTCATTGATGGCAACAGAAGATGTGAAAATCCAAAAACAACAACCTTTGTAAATATTTTGATGAGATGAAATGGTGTTCATTTTTCACATGCTTCCTTTCTCCCCCTTTGACATTAATGACAAAAAAAGTTATATCTCCCCTTTACTTCAAAAAATTTAAAAAAGGTTATCAAAAATTATTCTTTACCTCAATCCTTCTTTCCTTAAAATATTTCCTTGTATTTTTCTTTCAGTTTCGGAAGACATGTCTTCCAAGAATCCACTACCAGCTTGATGTATAGACAAATATGGTTGTTCTTTGCTATTGAATCAGTTGTTTCTAGAAGAGTACCTAGAATAGCAATATTCTATGCATTGTTCTCAACATCCACCAGAAGACCGAAAAGTTATTCCAATCTTAACTCAATTATCTCTTTGAATTTCCAAAAGGTCTTCACAATACCATCCCTTTGTACCATAATTATTACAAGATTAGATTGTAAGGAATTGATTCTTTTCTTTTGTGTTCCATCCTTGTCATTAAGAACATCATATGTTTTTCCAATAGAGTTCAATTCATTCTCAATAGCATCAATTTTTGTTCTGTAATTCCCAATAGTAGTAGGACACCAAAGACAATACCTATACATACTATTTACACTCTTGATGCAAGTTTTCATTTCATTTATGCTCTCAATCAACCTCTTCTGTGCATTTTGGCATCTTTCTTCCAAAGCCAATTGTATTTCACCTTTTTCTACTATTTCACCAAGTGATTGTTCCCTTAATCTGTCTTCAATCTACTCAATCAACACTTCTGGTCATAAAATACTTGTCAATTCACTTAGATCAATATCATTATGAATTATGTAAATAGCCAGGGCTTCTATAATATCATCCTGTTCATATGATGGTTGAGACAACCATATATCTCCAATATTCTTCAATCCATTAGGTTGCTCAAGAATCTTAACATCTTTTCTTTAGTAATGTATCTTCTTCGTCATCATCTATTTTTGCTTCCTTTTCTTCTTCCTTCTCCTTTCTATTTAGCTTCTTTATTTTCGAAGGGGGACATGAACTGATTCTTCTTGCATTCCTTTTTTCGGAGGAGAATCATGCCTCAGACATCATAATCGGACTGGAAACCACACCAGAATTCCATGCATTTATTTTGATTTCAAAATATTCTTTACAAACCTTTTCCTTTTCTGCTAGATAGTTTAGATATCGATAAACTTTCTTTCCAACTAGTATAGCTGACTTCCATACAACATTCTCTTTCAATGGTAATGAATTCAAAAAATACGTCATCAAGCATATAACCAAAGATCCAAAGTGAAAAGGATAATTGTCATTCTTTTTCATAGTTATATTTTCCATTAATTTATTTCTCAACAATTCACACAAGTCAAAATCCTCCTTTTTCTCAACCATTTGATGCACAACATAAACAACAATCACTGAGGTAGAACCTTCCCTATTCCTGAAATAAATCTTATATGAAATTCCATATGCCACATACCTTATCAGTGGGTCAATTATGGTGTGAATTATAAGTGCCATTTGATCTCCTATTACCCCAGTTAGGGCTTCAACCTCTTTTTTCTTTATGGACTTCTTGATTAGAACGGGTCCATTATTGCATAATCTTGTTATTGTTGCAATTGCTTCTTTCATGATTTCATAGGGTTTGTCAAAGATCATCTAATCAACTTGAATTCTGCTTAAAATAACCTAAACAATGTCCACATTCAAAAAGTATGGAAATTTTCTCCAAATGTCTAAACCCTTGTTCCCTAAATTCTTGACCATTTTCATTAGCTCAACTAAAAGAGAAGTCTCGAGATTTCAAATCTTTTCATGATCAAATTCATCAATATGTAACTCAATTTTTTCAATTCATTGCTATGCGGGTTAAATACCACCATTTCCTTTGACTCCATTTCTTCAGTCTTTTTCTCCATACTTTCGCTTGCTAATAACCCTAACTCTTTATTTCTCAGCTCGTTCACTTCAAAAATGAAAAATGACTACTCAATCATCCTTATTTAACTTATCGATTTTAGGGTTTCATCATAAAGGATAATTTATTGCTTGTGACATCATCATTTGTACTTTAGTCTATTAGATCCTCCTACCAAAGTTGTCAACCATATTGCAAAAAGGTTCCTTAAATATTTTGTATTGCTTGTTTTCTACCAGAATTTTCTTCATTGCCTTCAGAATGAAAATGTACATCACATATCCTTGTGTAATTGCATGACACCACTTATACCGGGGGTTTGATAGATTTTTTTGTGGCTGCTCCCCCTGAAGCCATTACTAGATTCAGTTCATAGAAGGGGTATCTACACCAGATGTAGATATATGATTATTTGAATTTTACTTGTTCTTAGGTTCTTCTTTCTTTCTCCAGATCTTTTCCATTTCTCTCCTCACTTCTTCTAGATTTACCATGTTTATAAAATTATTCTTTTGTTCTAGATTTGGTTTCTTCCCAACTTTTCTCTTACAAAATTTTGAGAAATGTCTTAGTTTGTTGCAAGAGTGACACAAAAAAAATCTTTGATCAAGATAGTTTGTATTCATCTTTGTCCCGCATTTATTAGCCTTGTGTCCAAAAATATTGCACATGTAACAATAACCTTGAAAATAATGAAATCTTCTACCGGTATTAAATTTTTTCATCATTATCTAACTTCTACATTTAGTAGATTTATGTCCAAACTTGTTGCAAACATGACATTGTCCAACAAAGAATCCAACATTCTAACTTAATCTATTTTGGTTCATCATATTTCTACATTCAATTGCTCTATTTTTGAACTTATTGCATGAGTAACAAAAGCCATTTAAAAATGAGTACCTTTGATTATTAGGTTGTCGGTTGGGTATCCATTTGGTATTGATCAGGTTCTAATCTTTCCTTGATAAGTACTACCTTGAAATTTCCGTGGATTAGTCTTTGAAATTTTTCCTTCTTCGAGTCCTAGACCACCTTTATCCTTTGCAAGCTTCTGATATGAAATCAATTCATCAAGCATTCCCGAACTTATCTTAAATTTTTCTTCAAAACTTTTTTCCTTTTTCCAGATTAGATTTAAGAGTTACTATTTCCTGTTCAAGCTTATCACATTTTTCTATCTTTTGATTGATAATTTATTTTCTTTTTCAAATTTCCAATTTCATATTCTCTTCCACTCTTTTTCTTTCTTCAAGTTTCATCCTTATATTTTCAGCAATCTCATTTGATTCTTTTTGTTCTTGGTAAACTTCTTTATGTTTCAACTTAAATTTCCAAATTTGATTTCTTAGTTTTTGAATACATTCACCTGCTTGCTTGACATTTTCTTTCAAACCTTCAATCTCATACTTTGAGGTCCCTGTTCTCAATTCTTCATCTAAGATAGATCCCTTCATCACTTAGTTAAACCTGCCAAGATCTCCTTCAAGCTGTTAAACTTATTCCAAAGGACCTCACTCTAATACCAATTGTTGAACAAGACAACTAAGAGGGGGGTGAATCAATTGTCACCAAATTGAATGCCTTAACTATTTACTAAAACAAGATCCAAATACTGCATAAATGATTTATCAATAAATGCAAAAACTGAAAGTCATCACATAGACACAACAACACCAAATTTATGTGGAAAACCCAATGAGGGAAAAACCACGATGAGGATTAACTCACTATAGAGAATATCAAAATCGATTACAAAGAGGCTCATTGCCTGAAATAAGGACTCACTGTCCATAGGGCTACAACTTGGAGGGCTCAATGCCATAGAGATACAAAGAAGATGGCTCACTACTAGAATACAAAAGTTATGGCTTTCCACCAAAAGTGAACTGATGAATTACACCTTTCTTGTGTCGAATTTAGTTCCAAATGAAGCTCTGTAAAGGTAATACTACATATCAGTAATCGCTCAATACTTTTGCTCTGATCACACACTTATTGTCTTTGCCTACTTCGCTTATTTTTTTTTGCTGCATTCACACATTTTTTTGTCTCTATATCCTTCTTGCATAACCTCGCATATTTATATATTCCGAAGAGACACATATGTATATATATATGTATCTTTCTCATCAATTATGTCGTCCAAAACATCTATAAAGTATTGCACACGCTAAGTCGGCCAAGATCTTCAAATATCTAAATCATAGTTTGTCACATGGTAGGAATCAAACCTAGAAACCAACACACCGGACCACTTATATTAGTCATCTTCAATGGGAAATAACTTTTGGTAAACGAGTCATATATACAGTACTGTGTTGACATCAATGACAACTATTTGATGCAACCTTCAATCCTCCAACAAAGGCTCCCAACAAGAATAATTTTCATCACTCCACAAGGTGATTGTATCCCAAAATCATATAGACTTGCTTACTCTTGCACAAAGAACATTCTAAAATATGAAGCTTTAATTATTGGTCTTAGAATAGAAATTCAAAAACAAATAAATGAATTTCACATTTATGGAGACTCATAATTTTTTATAAGGCAAGTAAAATATTATTATCAAAAAAAGGATGAAAACTTATCCCCTACAAGAGGATGGTAGACAATTTTAAATAATACTTTTCAGCTATCATTTTTCAAGAAAAACCAAGGTTAAATAAAAAATATGTCAATGCTATGGCTACTATTGGATCTCTCTTAGATATGCCTCATAATACTCATCATTGTGAGTTCTTGGTAGAATAACTTTTGATTCCAACTTTTGATGTGCCTAAATCTAAACTAGTGTGTGAGATTTTTGGTCCTTCCCCTTGGTATCATGATTTTTATACATATCTCCATGATAGCACCCTTCCACCTAAATTTTCTAGTGCTCAAAAGAAAACATTCATTCATTGATCTTCCTATTTTGGCATGCTTGGTGATACCCCTTATCGAAGGAGTCTTGATGGTGTCCTCCTTAGGTGTCTAAACTTGGAATAAGCTAAAATTTTCTTACATGAGGTACATGAAGGTATTTATGGGGCTCATTCTAGTGGACCTACCCTTGTCAAAAAATTGTTAAGAAAATAATATTATTGGCCAACTATGGAACAAGATGCACAAAAATTTACTAAGAAATATCATCAATATTAATAACATGGAGACTTGATTCATGCACCTACCTAAGAGTTACAACTGATAACTTATCCTTGGCCTTTTCACAATGGGTACTCAACCTCATAGGAATAATTCATTCCCCTCATCTAATGGTCATAATTTCATTATCATCACCATTGAGTATTTTACGAAGTGGGTTGAAATTGTTCCCTTATCCAATATTGCTGGAAAGAAAATAGCCAAATTTATCCTAAACTATATCATTTGCCACTATGGTATCCCTCATGCTTCTTAAAAATAAAGTGAAACTAAGTGGTAATATTAACTTATCTATGTAAATTCAAATCTGATAATAGGATTACCAAATAAAACTATATGTATGTGATTTCACATTCATCATAATTAAAAAATCAAAAAATAAAATATAACACTAGATTTACGTGGAGAAACCCTTTCAAGAAAAAATACACATGAGAAAAGAGGGAAAGTATATTATTAATCTTCACAAGAGAGATACACCATAATTTACTTCCTTTCTAATCTCTTACAACTTGGATGATTCCATACACTTGTAAATAAAATAACATAAAACTACCATCTCGTGGCTCCAATATATAGAACTTGTGGGAGGCAAAATCGCAATGGTAAATTGAAACAAGAGGTGCAAAAACCCACACCCCTTTCTTGGAAGGCCAAGATTCATGAAAAAATATTAAATAAAATTCACAAGGCTCTAACGTGAACACCTAACCCATAGCCTCTTCATCTTTTTCCATTCGGGATGCTCCAGCAACTTTTCAACTTCTAGATGGAACACTAATTGGCATTTGTTTCCCTCTAAACTTGGGCACCCCACTCAAGACCTTTCACATTTCCAATATAGATTCCTAGGAGGGATAATTTTTCCTATAGTTATGTGTAACCTCCACCATAATTAAATTCCCTCTTGAAAATATAATTACAATATGCCAATATTTAATTAATTTATCTCATCTCCTCTAGGAAACTTTCCAAAAAACATGGAGACATATAAATGACATAAGTTTGCAAGATTAATGTTATCTAACGTAAAAAATTTATCATTATAGACAATGGAAATTTTATCATTAGTTTTCCACTCCTTATTATCCACAAGGTAACGGTCAATTTGAGGCCTTAAATAAAACTGTACTGAAAATCCTTAAGAAAATGGTTAATGACATTGGTCATGATTGGAATTTGTAGCTTAATCCAACTTTATGAGCCTGTCAAACTAGTATCCACATGCTTTTATCAGCCACTCCATATTCCTTAGTCATTGGAACCAAAACCATTTTTCCTATTGAGGTTGAGCTCCCCTTCTTAAGGGTGTATTTAAAGCATGTCATTGACGAAGAAGAGTATCGACTATTTGTATTGCATGAGCTTGAGTTATTAGATGAAATGTGTCTTAATGCATTAAATCACTTACAAGCTTATCAAAATCACCTTCATTGTAGTTATAACAAGAAGATCAAAAGTAAAAGGTTAAAATTGGAGATATAGTCCTAAAATATAATCAAAAGAATCAATAAGATAGAGACAAGAAAGGAAAGTTTGAACCTAATTGTTTGGGACCCTTTATTATTATAGAAAAATATTATTCTGGAGCTTATAAACTTGCTACACTTGAAGGAGAATTGCTACACCTGAAGGAGAACCTTTGGAAGAACCTCTTAATAACATTCATCTTAAGAAGTTTTATGCTTGACCCTCAAGGTACCCTAATATTGTGTGCATACTATAACTTTCATCATTGTTGCATTCCATCTTATCCACCTATTTGCATCTTATTTTCCTATCATTAGACATTTATATGTCCTTTTCCTTGTCCTTCGTGACTTGGTTGGTTGTATCTATCATTTTTATTTTGCTATTCTTGTTGCAAGTGTGCACCCTTGGTCCCCTTGGTTGTTCAGCGTCACCCTCTAGGATTCGTGACATGGTTTAACCTCCTCCCGTGGATCTTATCTGATGCTTGTATTGGGCATTGACAAGTCAACCTTTTGGTGCAATAGCAAGGCCAACAATTGGTATTAGAGCCGAGTCACGGGATCGAATCTTGCAGTCACACTAGGGGGGGATTATTGCAAATGTGAACCCTTGGTCCCCTTGGTTGTTCAGCACCACTCTCCAGGATTCGTGACATGGTTTAACCACCTCCCGTGGATCTTATCTGATGCTTGTATCAGGCATTAACAGGTCGACCTTTTGGTGCAACGAGAAAGCCAACTCTTCTACCATGTCTTTTATCCATGTCAGTTTTTATTTTCCTAGTTGAGGGGACCTTATACCTTGACCTTGGTTTTGGGTTGGATTATTGTATCTTGAGATTATATGTAAATCCTAAAACATTGAATTTTAACAAAATCATGAGCAAAATAAATGTCATTTGTTGAGCTAAATCTTTGGCTTGCATAGCTTGTTTCCTATATTTCGATATCACTATAAAAGATGTTTTCATTTCTTAACAGAGCTATCTTTTCTGTGATGGTAATTATAAAAATAAATATAAGGTCCTAATAGATGTATCCTTCCTAAAATGGACCTTATCTATCAAATCTGAGCAACTTTTTTGTCAAGAGATATGTTGGCTATTCATTTTATTTCTTAGTTGCTTTTATTTTACTCTCTAGGTTTTATCTTTTATATCTCATTTTCTCGATGAAATCCTATCTCAATATTCTTAGAGCAACTTGAGTTATAGCATGAATACCTTCCTTGGAATTTTTTACTTTGTTTTGTCTCCTATTTTCTTGATGAAGGCCTATATCTTAATTTTCTTAGAGAAAATTGGGTTTAGACATAATTTTATTTCTTTTTTTGTTTGCATATTTGTTGTGTGTATACAAGTTGGGTAAATGAAAAGCGATATCCACTTGATAAGGTTTCTATTCAAAGTAACATTGGGATTTGTTTCTTTTTTATTACCACTTTTTATTTTTACACATTGTCTTTCAGTGCATATTTTCTTTATAGGTTTCATTTTTTTTATATTTGATCCTTGGTGGAGATTGATTTTGCTACATTCAGAAGTATTGGTATGCATCATAGTATTATAATCACAACATGTGCATCATAACCATATATAATAAATTATAAATATCCATCATATATGTGTGTGTGTTTGCATGTATCATCATCATCATTATAAATTAACATCATAAATAATCACATCATAACATAAAATAAATATCATCATGAATTATAAAGAATCCATTATCAATGTCATCAATGTAATCATATAATACAATGTCTCTACATGGGCTACATGAGCCATATCAAAACAAATATATATAATGGTCCATAGGCATGGTGTCTACATCAAATAAATCACATCAAAATCAAATATATACATCATATATACACATGTACAAGGTGTATACCCCTAAATGGATCTACATCCCCCAAAGTGGGTTGGTGATCCCCCAATCCCTCCTGATCTCGGTCTTGGTGGTGATCATGGTGATGGTGGCCCCATGCTCCCCATGCTCCTCAATCCTCTTGATCTAGCCTTAGACTGGCTCTAATTTTATGTCTATGAGGATTATGGTGGAGCCTGTTGCTCCCTACCTGAAAATCTCTCTCATAGATATTCTTGTAGTATATGGCCTCTTGGGCGATCCTCCTCACCTCTTCCATGACCCGATGAGATGGGATACCCACTCTTTCCTTAGCATATAACCATTGTGCCCTCTTAGTATCCCTATCTGCAGTAGCCTATAGTGACTACACTTTGGCCTATTGTCTCCTATCCCTCTCTATGTCTCTCTCTATTGTCACCTAAGCCAACTCTCCATGTATTTGGGTTAGTTGTTTTTATAGTTTGTCTCACTCTTTAGTGACATGTGTAGCCTATGTATGCAAGTTATCCCTCTCAACTCTAACTTGATCCTTGTCTCCTCTAGCCCTATCCATCTATCATGTATCCTCATCTCTCTCCAAACATTTAATGACTATCTACACATGTACATCCTCCTCCTCCTCTCCCCTCTAAGCCTCAGCCTACACCTTTGCCTTTGCCTAAATCTATGGTGGCCCATGATCCTCCACTAGCTATTCATTTGAGTCTCCATGTCCATCATCTCTCTCTCCCTATTGTTGTTATTGCTCTTCTCCCCCAATAGTAGGATCCATCCACTGTCTCATCATCATACCTCTATCTCCTCCCACGAGTGATTTGCCCACCCTCTGGCCTATGTTAGGCCCACCATGTATCATACTTTAATCTAGTTCCTGCATCCACTATGTCTACCCTTAAATGTCATACCTTTAGTGTCAATACCTCTAGCTCTACTAGTGTTGTCTTAGTCATGATCATATGCCCCCATTATACTATCTCCCTATGTTTCATGGAAAATATTGAACTATCTCCATAGCCTCTTAGGCATGTAGTACTCAATAATATGCATGGTCCTCCCAATCAAGTATTATGGCTTCCTACAGTAGGGGATATTCTCTATGTCCTCCTTTTAAGCCTCACAATCCCTCCATGGTCTCCAAATAAAGGTGTTGAAATAATCAATATCTCTCCTCTAGTGCCCCATATCTTTGAGTTGTCTGTAGGTTGTTATGCCCACATACATGAAAACATAGGGTAGTCTTGCACCTTGCACCCTATAGGTCACTGGTCATATCACTGCCATGTGCTCCTAGGCCCAAATGTGTAGCAATTTAACCCTTCATGTCAAGCTCATTCCATATCTATACATGACATGGTGCATGTCAAGATACAAATATGCTAGGATGCATGGTCCTTAAGCATAAATAGTCCCTTCATCATCCACTCTATTACCCTCCCCCAGCCAATGGAGAATTCTTGGGACCTCTTGTTGGGTACTAGGACCCCATCGATAATCCATGCCACCACCAGTAGAAGTGGGTTAAAGTGACCCATGGCCCATCAAAGATCCATGTCTCCATCATATATGCCTAGGTCATCCATCAGGAACACCCAGTTCAGTGCACTCTCTCTATGATATGTATCATAGGTCACTTGCTCTCAGATCAAAAACTAGAGTATCCTCTAGATTTCCTCTATTTTGATGGTCCCCTCTCCTTTAGATAGCATAAATGTGTTGTGACCACTATACAACCTCTCCACTAGTGCAATTATCATGGCTTTGTGGGCCTTGATCTCTAGAATTCATGTAAGGTGCCATAGGCCCACCACTCCTAAGAATACCTCCTCCACCTCGATCAATTGTGGTACTAGTTGTATGGTAACAAGATGTCTCTCTCATGACTACATTTAGTCACCCTAATCTTGCATCCATTAGTGGCACATCATTAGCCTTTACATAAAAATCAAAAAATAAAAATTTTGCATTCATTCTAGCTCCCTAGTTTAACCCTAGCCAATTACACAACTTCTTGCCAATTGCACTACATTTCCATCCATTTGTGCATTTGTGCCAATTGTGTTGCATTTTCTACCATTCATGTTGCATTTATATCCAATTGCATAATTCTACCAATTATGCATCTTTGTGTTCCATTTGCATCATAATGCTTTGCATTTATATAGCTTTGCTCAATGAACCACAATTGTAGACAAATACATCACATTTCTAGCCATTTACATTTTGTTACCAGATGCACAAATTTAGCATCCATTTGTAATATGGCTTTAACTATTTGCATTGCACAATTGGTTGTGAAGTTTACTCTCAAGTTGAGGGTGTTGATTATGGAGAGATATTTTCTCCTATTGCAAAAATAGCATCCATTAGATTCTTATTGTCTATTGTTGTTTCTTGTGATCTAGAGGTTGAGAAAATGGATATGAAAAAAGCTTTCCTTCATGGTGATTTGGAGGAGGATATTTACATGGCACATCCAGAGCACTACGTGATGAAAGGTAAAAGTAATTTGGTTTGTAAATTGAAGAAATATTTCTATGGCCTCAAACATAGTCCTATAATGTGGTACCAAAAATTTGATACATATGTGTTGAGTTTGGGATTTGAGTTTTCTAAATCATATCATTATTTTTATTATAAACCTTATGGTGATTTTTTCTTGTTTATTGCATTATATGTTGATGATATGTTATTTATTGCTAAAGGGGAAGTAATGATTTTAGAACTAAAGTTTCAGCTTGCAACTAAGTTTGAAATTTGAAAGATCTTGGTGCAACTAAATACATTCTTGGGATGAATTGGAAGAGATAGATTGAATATTAATCTATGGCTTGGCCAGAGTAAGTATGCCAATTCAATTTTACAAACGTTTAACATGCATGATTGTAGACCATTGTGTGTTCCTTTTACATTTAGAGCAAAGTTATTTTCTTCAAATTGTCCAACATCCCCATTGGAGATGGAAGACATGGCCAGAGTGTCTTACCAAAGTGTAGTTAGAAGTTTGATGTATGCTATGGTCTACACTAGACTAGACATTGCCCAAGTCATAGGAGTTCTTTCCAAATATATGTATAATCATGGTAGAATCCATTGGGATGTAGCTAAAAGAGTGTTCATATATTTGCAGGGTACCTCAAATTATTCCTTGTGTTATCATGGTAATATGGTGGGAGAGTTTACTTTATTTGGTGGTGTAATTAGTTGTATGAGTAAGCGATAGTTGTGGTTAATTTTTCCACTACTGAAGTTGAGTATATGGAATCTACTCACACTTGTAAATAAGCCATTTGGCTTAAGATATTATGTTCAGATATTGGAATTAAACAACGTATAGTGACAGTTTATTGTGACAGGGTGTGATCTGCCTAGTTAAGAACTTGACATTTCATGCTAGAACCAAGCACATTGATGTACAATATCATTTTGTTAGAGATATGGTTGAGGATGGTAGGGTGAAATTGATGAAGGTAGAGACTTTGATGAATGTTGCAGATTCTTTAACTAAGCCTATGAGCACATAGAAGTTTATTTGGTTTTCAAAGTATATGGGCCTCAAAGCCCTTAGCAATTAAATTATAGTGTTGATATTCCCTTTGCTCTTGCAAGGTGTTTGCAAGTTGGAGAATGCTAGGAAAATGATGTCTCAACCTTGAAATTAAATGAGGTTACTATTTATATTAAGTTTACATTTGAGCACAGATTGATGTAGAATTTTCCCCAAATTTTTAGATTGACTAAATAAGCATGCCATAAAGTTTCATCGCAAGATCATGTCTAGATTTGAAGATATTAAAGTTTTCATTTTTCAAAGTTTCAAATCCCAATTTGAAGACCTTAGAGGCATTTCTAGGCCCAAAAGTGGTTGTAACTAGAATACCAATTTATAGCTTGATAGATTGCTTCATGATCTTTTCGATGATTCAAAAATTTTGTCAATCAAATAACCAAATCGAAAGTTATGGCCTCTGAAAGTTGGTTCTCTTGAAATGGGAGACGTAAAAACGTGTTGAACACATAAATGAGCTATAAAGGGGGAGTTACATGTAGTGGTGTGTGTTTTGACATGTCATAGGCATTTTTTATTGGAGATAAGGATGGGCGCCACTTTATAGGTGGTTTTAGCTCATGGTTTTGTAATATCATTTGATGCTTTCATGTAAATTATATATCCTATATATTAGGTACATGAGATGGAAATTGTGGGTAAGAATCTTATAGTTTTTGAGTTACCTCTAGATCTCTAGTTGGTGATACTCCTATGAGAAAGCTTTCTCTACAAGTATATTATAATCTTGTTGAATTCTAAATAATATATTGGGCAGCTTTTGGGGTGTGGGGTTTTTCTCTCGAAAGGGTTTTCCCCACATAAATCACTATGTTGTGGTATGAATGTTATTTATTCTTATGTTTGTTTAAGTTTATTTGACTATTCAAATCTGAAAATTTTGTAGCATAACCCTCCTCTCAAGATTAGTGTAAGAAGTTGTTTCGCTACCTTAACTTCCTTACACTTATCAGTGAGATTTTTACTACAAACCTAGGATATTAGGGGAAATGAGGTCCTTTATAATAAAAATATAAAGAAAAGATGAGGAATAAATCCTTTCAACAATGTTTCTACTTGATTTTATGCATGTGAAGATTTAGGACACCAAATTTTCTTTGTCCTTATGAATAATTAATTTTAATTACTCTAATGAGGGGGCCCAAATTAAAAAAAATTATGCCTCTTTTTCTTTTCATATGGTGAATTCGAGTAGACACATGTTAATAAGGAAAAACATGTGAATGTGATTTGTCCCTTAGGCCATTTTCTTGATGCAAATTACTATGAGGGTTCTAATAAAACAAATGTGAGGATTTAAAATCATGTGATTTTCCTTCTAACTACTCTCTCAAGGAACCTTTATGTGTGAGCCAAAGCATATAGCCTCTCAAAATGACCATTTATGATCGTTGCATAATAAATCTATTATTTTTATAAAAAGAATCCTCTTGAACTTTATTTTAATATTGTTGATGACTATACTACATCATTAATTAATTTAATTTCTCTTGGCATATGTACTTGAGAAAAATGAAATGGTCTATCATGAATTAAGACCTCCAAAAGCTAAAATCACATTACATAGGCACATTCTTCATACCAGAAATTTGCTCAATTAGGTTGCATATTTTCATTCTCCTTTGTATTTCAATAATTTTTAATTTGAATATGTTTCTTAGGGGACTAAAAACTTCTTATTGATTAATTACAATCAAGGAGAAAACCCATAACTTCTAATATGATCTTCACATAGTAAAATGAGCCTATTATACTAGAACTTTACTTTTATAAGTATATAAGATAAGTTTCCTAGGCTTGGTACCTCATCTAATAATTTATTACTCCTACACATTGTGAGAAATAAATTATGAGAAAGTCAATTTACTCATTCTTCTTTAGTTTCTAAGAAAGATTTAAGCTGTATCTAAGTTAGATAAGTGTTAGTTATATTTTTTTTTACTTGTGTTGTTAGTTGTTATTTTTTCTTCTTCTTGTTTGTTTGTTAGTAGTATTAGCTTGCTATTTAATTTTTCTTTCAATTAGCAACATTTGTTTTTTAGGTTGGTTATAGTTCTTGATTGTTTTATTCTTGGTTTATATCTTAGGGTATCTTTTTCTTTAGACTATAGGAATCAAATAGCCCCCCTATAAATTGTAGTGTGCTTGGTAAACTTTTTTATGTGATCGATGATGCTGGAATGACACATCCTTTGGTACCACAGGGATGGGGGGGAGACTAGACCTCATGACCTCTTGCCTGCAATAGGATGCTTTAGTCAATCAAGCTAGGCCCCCCACCCTAGATCTTAGGGTATCTTGTTTTAAGTTCTATGTTTTAATTTTTTCATAGATTTTTTATGTTTTGACTAAGGGGGAAAATAGGTTTTGAATGGACTCGAAACCATTAACAACAGGTTTTGAATGGACCTAAAACCATTAACAAGCCGGTTTTAATGGGGACCCAAAACCCACACAAAGAGACCAAGCTGCTATAGAATAAAACAAAGACAACCAGCAACAAACCAGAAGCAGATTATAAAAAAATAACTTGAAATCTCAAACCTACACCAAGAAAGGTTTTAACGGGAGCCTTAAGCCCAATAAAATGATGAAATACAAAGGAAATTGGAGCCAAGAACAACCTGAAATAGCTAGGCAACCATCAGCTTGAATCAGCCAAACTGCAACACAACACTTATCAACACTAACCAATAGTGAATAACCAGAGATGATCAAGTAACCATTAGCCTAAACCATCTAGACAACAACACTACACTTATCAGCACCATTCAACAAAACCAAGCTCCCCACCTCAATAGGAGAGTTAGGAATCAAAGAAAAACACTACAGAGCCTTATCAAACACATAGCACCAGTCAACCCATAGCATCAACCCAACCTCCACCTCAATAGGAAGGGGCTCCCCTCTATAGGAGAGGATGAAATGAGACCCAAAACAACAGAAATTAGAACTTTCCACATGATCCACAACACACCTCTCCACCTCAATAAAAGAGGGCTCCACCTCCAAAGGAGAAGTCTCCACGTCTATAGAAGACCCTAAGTGAAAAAATTGAAGGGAAGCAACTACACCCATAGTAAAGACTACCATAGCATCCTTTGGAAAAAAATTTAAATGGAGCAATGAAGAAAAAATAGAGCAATCCTCAACTAGCAACACACCCTCATCCTTAAAAGTGAGCTTTAGGACCCAAAAGGGGGAGAGCACTGAAGAAAAAATAGAGAAAACCTCAGCCAATAGCACACCCCCAACCTTGAAAATGAGCTTTAAGACCCAAATAGGGGAGAGCATAGAGCTCAGAAAAACCAATTGGCAGTCAACCATATAAAAAACCTAGCACCAAGAGAAACACTCCCCACCAAGAGCAAAAAGAAAACCAATATTGCACCAAAGTAGGAACCAAAAAGTAGTAGCCTCCCTGCCTAGAAAAACAACTAGCACCAAAAAAGAAAAAATGGGCCTCAAAAGAAGGACAAGGCAAGGAAAGCCTCCAAATAGAGAGAGTAGAGATCGGACAAGACAATGAATACCAACCTCCAACCCTACATGCCAGTCAGGGTCTGAAACATGCCAAAAACTATCCACCAGAGGCATACCAATAACCTCAACCCCAAGCAATGAAAGCACCCACACATAGGAAAAGAAGCCCCAAAAAATCTAGAGAGAGCCAGGAAAACCTTTCAACAAGGCAAGAGGAGAGAAGGCACAACAAGAGAAATCCACTTCCAACCCTACATGCTAGTCAGGGTTTGAGATCAAGCCACCACTCTCCTCAAACAACCCCACAACAAGAACTCCAAGCACCACAGCCAACACCAACACCAAAGAAGAGAGAAAGGGACCCAAAAGAAGGACAAGGCAGGGAAAGCCTCCAAGCAGAGAGAGTAGAGAGCTAGCAAGACAATGAAGAACAACCTCCAACCCTACATGCCAGTCAAGGTCTAAAATATGCCAAAAAATATCCACAAACAACTCCACCAGAGGAAAACTACTAACCTCAACCCCAAGCAAGGAGAGCCCCCACACAGAGGCAAAAAATCCCCAAAAAGGCTAGAGAAAACCAGGAAAAACTAAAAATAGAGAAAGAGGAGAGAAGGCACAACAAGAAAAAACCACTTCCAACCCTACATGCTAGTCAGGGTCTGAGATAAGACCACCAAACTCCTCAAGAAACCCAACAACAACTCTTGGCACCACACCCAACACTAGAGAAAGATCCTCAAAAAATTATAGCACCAAAGGAAAAGAGGTTGCCAATCCCACAAGAAGTGAACTGGCACCCAACTACACACCCAACAAAGAAGAACTAGGCAAAACCCCACAAGGCGAATGTAGCAACCAGACCTGAAACACAACTCCCAACAGGAAAACAACAACTTGTATGAAACACAACTTCCCAAAAGGATGAAAGCAACAAAAAGACCCACAACAACACATCCCATGCCAAAGACACCAGCCAACACCACTCCTTAGCAGCTTCATAGAATGAACCTAGTAGCCAACCCAATAGTATACCATCTGCATCTGCAAAATCATCATCTTCCTCTCCAGAATCATCCCCAAATTTCAAATCCCCCCCACTCCTCTTCCCGCTCCCTCTCTACTCCATTTCTTCATATGATAGATTATAGATTTTTTATGTTGATATATTCATTTTGTTTTAATTGTTTTCTTCTTTCTTCCATTTTTGGAGTTATTTTGTTGTAAGAGAAATATGGAATTATGTATGTAAATTGTACCAAATGATGATGCAGACACTTAAAATTATCCTAACTAATATTGTACATTTGAACTTGATTACTAACACCATTTCATTTTGAACTGCCTCTTTTTGACCGTTTAATTGAATAATCCTAATTGTTTAATTAAATACATCAATTTCTCCTATTAATCAAATAATCAATGTTATTTGGCTAGTTCATCCTCTTTCATACTAATTTTCATCTTATTTAATTAGGCAATTAATGCAAATTATTTAATTAAATTTCTTATGTCTTCTCATTTAATTAAATAATCTTAATTATTTAGTTAAATTGTTATTAATTTCCCCCTTATATTAAATAAGTTAATTATTTAATTAAAATCCTAATTTCCTCCATCTTGCACAATTAAGTAATTTCTTAAATTACTTAATTAGCTATTTTCTCTCACCCTCCCACTTGCAAGGGAATATTCTTATGGAATATTCCTCCATTTGAAATGGGAATATCTTGCAACAAAATTCTTAACAAGTTCCTAATTTTTAGGAAGTGTGCTTCTTTAAATCAATTAGAGCCATTTATTAAAATCCTTGATCCTTGTCAACTTGCATTCTCATCCATTGATGAGAATCCTTGATACATGCCTTCTCCTCTCATTGCTTCTCATCCATTGATTGATCAAATCAATCTTGACCATTGATTCAACCATTTCTCCTATAAATACTCCTCATTTCTATGAGAAGTGGATCCACTTTCATTCAGAGTAACTAGACTATACTAAATGTTAGAGCATTCTCCATCACCATTTCAGCATTTAGCATCCATTTTAGCTTAATTTTTGTATTCATTTTAGTATATCTTCATCCATTTTCATCAATATTTATAAATTGAATCCATTTGAAAACAAAATCAACTAAGGGGTTGGGAAAGGGTTGACATTCCACATCAATGTAGCACCAATCCCCCAATGGGATGAGGTTTGAGGCATTAAATTAGTTTCCATTAAGGATTTTAGTTAGTTTCTTGTTTAATGGCTTCTTTATTTAATTTTTTCAAGTATTTCATTGGGAGCTTGACTTAACTAGTTAGATATTGATTTATTTCGTATGGATCTAACATGTTTAGCTTAGGTTATGATCATGCTCACAAATGATTATATTAAGATTTTATTATTAGTATTTTTGAATACTTGATCAACCATTTGTCTAAGATTCATTAGTTTAATTTAATTCATTTAAAACTTAAGGATGGTCAAACTTATTAATGTTTAGTGCATTATAGAGTCTTTAGGATGTCATTGAAAATCTAGCACACTTTGCACATCTTAAGGAATTCATAAGTTAGTTTACATCAAATTGTTTTGATTTTACTCCAAGTGAAAAATTAAAGTTAAACTTATTTCAAGATGAACATTATGATTCCCAACCCAATATTTAGGCTTCACTGCTTGATAATTAAGAAGTTAAAAAATGAATTCTTTAGAATGAAAATTGATATTTTAAAAAAGAGAAAAAAGAAACGTGTAAAACTTAATTTTTTGGGGTGATTAAAGTAACTTCTATTAGGGATATGGTTGTCCAACTAGCAGTAGATTTATTCTTAGAGGGAACTAGAGGTAAATAAATTAAGGTTGTAGATGCCTATTGATAGCTTGGATAAAATTTTCTTCGTTTGATAATAATGACACTTCATGGAAAGGAATGAATTATTTTCAAACACATGTACGTATTTCAAATTCATCTTAGTCATTTGTAATAACCTTTTTATTAATCATCTTCATATTCCTTTTTGTTGTTTTCAATGAATTCAAACTAGAGATTTTGTGTACTCAAAGAGTTACGTATTTTAAAATGCTTGGAGAATTTTTCTTATTGAGTCACCATTTGTTATTCCTTTCATAAATACCCCATTTTTTTCTTAGGAAGCTTGGGGACCCCCTATTTTTGTTTTTGTTTTCAATTTTTGGAACCTTTGTTCCTCATTTACATTTTAATTATTAGATTTTTGACCCCTTTGGGATTTTTTATTTCCCTCTTTTTTGTACCTTTTGACAAATTTTTAGTGTTATTCAATATTTTGAGTCCTTTTTGAACCTTAAAAAAATGCATTTGAAATAATTTTTCATCTATGGATGGATCCAAGCTATCATCTTTCATGGTTCTATGCTAAATTTGAGCTCAAGGTCACAAAGTAGTCAATGAATTGCTTGTTTTGATTATAAGGGAAAATCAGGTTTTGAAGGGACCCGAAACCCTTTACAACAGAAGATACAAAATGTTGCAAGAGAAGATTTTCAACAAACCACCAGCTGCAACCCAACAACCAAAAAACACAACTAGACGGGTGCTACACTAAAAGTAAGACAAAAAACTACCAACAACACCCAACAGCCACAAAACAACAAAACAACCTAAAAGAAACCTACACCCAACATGAAACATAAAGGAACAAAGAAAAAGACCAGGCACTATTTCAAGCCACTCAGAGTGTTGGACACCTCAATCTATTGGTTCCTATGCCTTTCAACCATATCCAGCAGCTCCTTCTCAGCATCAAATGATTTCTTCCAATCAACCGACCCTCTGCCAACCGGTCCTTTGTCATCATCCTTATAAGCTTTTTTACCTTTTCCCTTGGCCGCGTGTTCTTTCTCCATAAGCTCAAAGAAGTAAACTTGATCCTCCCTAAGCTCACTTATTTTTATGGAAAGGACTTCCAAGGAGTAAGTGTTGTTCTTCACAGAGATATGGCACGCCTGCATTAATTTCTTCATATCCATATTTATACCTGAAACCTTGGCTTCTAGAGCTGTCAATCTTTCATCACACGGAGACTTAAAGTCATGATAGGAACCTTCAAGGACCACCATTCTATCTATAAGAATTTACAGCACTGAACCCTTCAGAACATTCTTCATATTTTCCTTTAAGCCTCTAATTTTAATATTAATCTTATTGAGCTCCTGCAGAGTCCATTTGGCTAATTTAAAAGTACCAGTGGCCCTAACTCTAGCCATATCCAGTAACTCAAAAATGGAGGTAGCATCATCATCAAGGTAAGAAAAGTCTTTGGAAAGAGGGTTTACCTTCAAGGGCTCCTATTTGGATTTTTTCTTTTCCGCATCCTCTTCATCCAAACCCCTATTCTCCTTGTCCTACTCCTCCTTGGGAAAATCCTACATGGGAGAATCCTCAATGGACACCGTCTTATCTCTAGAATACTTATCCTCGCCAACCACATTGGGATCCTTAGTTAGAACCTCGGAGGCCTTGTTCTTCAGGTTAGCAATGCGCTTTGACAACCTCCTCAGTTTTTCAACCAAACCCGTAGCATTATCCTGAGTCCCCACCTCTAGACCACCACCAAAAACATCTTTACCAACATCCACCTCCACAGATTTGGGAGAAGAATCTCCTAACCCCACCTCCATGTCCTCACTCTTGGAAAGGGCTAGTCTCTTAGCATTCCTATTGCACTTAGCACCAACCATCTTCCTATTCTTCGAAGATGTAGTCGTAGCCGCAGGAGAAGCATCCTCCTCATCTTCATTCCATTCCTCCTCCTCATCTGAAGAGGACTCCAAACCCCCCAACCCATACATTTCACTTAAAGCTTTCTCCTTTCCCTTTATGGTCGAAACAGGGATAAGAGTCTTGACATGCTCCATAATTAATAAAATAAGCCCTTCATGGAGGATTGGGGCCCTCCTATTCTTCAGATGAGCATACACTGAAACCTCCAAAGATGATAACAAAAGGAAAGGGAATGAAATGAACAAACCATGTCTGAAATGGTTGATAAGAGAAAAATGGTGACCAAGAATAGCCCTAAACCTCCCTTCCAAAGTCACATACAATGCATTAGCACCTCAACAATGCTCGCCCAAATTTTCTTGAGGGAAGTTCTCTCATAGCCCCAACTTTCCAATTTGATTAATTGCTTCCACTCATAATCTTTAAAAAACTGGACCATCACCTCCTCATTACTCTTTTTATCCTTGAAGAACTACAGGTCCACATTCGGCATCCCAGTAACAATGGCAACCAAATCCTCATTTACCTCCACTTCTAGACCTTTAACCTTAAGCTTACGATTATGCCAGAAAGAAATAAATTGCGTTGAGGCATTAGGGTCATGCCTGTGCAATCTCTCCAAAAATGAAGTAAAATTACCATGGTGCAGAATATTCCATATTTTCTTCTTTCTCCAAATGTATCCACATGAACGCGGCTCAATTATGCTCCTGTCACCACCCATGGCTACCAACAGAAGACACAAAAAACCCTTGCAAAAAACACTCAACTTAAGACCAGAGAGCAACAAGACACCCGCAAAGCGTGCAAAATGGAGGAAGGTACTAGACCATAAATGTTGCATCACCTCACCCTACACCATCATTTCTTAATAAACTCCTAGCTTTCTCAGGAAGGATCGATCCCTCCTCCCATGAATGAAATTCATTTAAGCTAGAAGCCTCATTGGAAAAAATCTTCCAACAAGTTTCCTTCTCCGTAAACGTGAGAGACGCAGGTCTCATCACAAGATTGCAACATGATTATCGTATCCTTAATGAGTTGGTCGGCATTCCAACTCAAAGTATGAGTGCCACACATATAATTTAATATGTTCATGGAGTTTCCTTCCACCCATAATTTGGAGTATCCTTTATTGATAGCATATCTAACACTTATGAACGCAGCCTCCACCTCCTCGCAATGATTTGTCTGAGTTCCCAACAAGAGTGCCACCGTGCCAAGGATTCTACCAACATCATTTCTTAACACCCCCCACAACCTATAGGCCTAGGATTCCCCTTAGCTACCCCATCAAAGTTAACTTTAACCCAACCAAAAGGAGGAGGCTTACATCTAGTGTTTAGTCTAGCATCAGAGCTTGACTTAGGATTCACAATAGGAATTGAAGTAATCTTCCAGTTAGAAGTCACCAGAAGCTCATAACTAGCAAGACAAGAAAAAGGGGAACACCGAGCAGAATTAGAATGAATCAAAGCAAAATTCTCCATAATGGCTCGATGAACCTTGATAAAAAAACACTATCAACCTTGAGCTTAGACTCCTGAAAGATCCTGTTATTTATTTCTTTCAATAATCCACAAGCAATATGTGGAGTCATAAGATCCCACAACCACCACAAAATAGGGGAGGAAGAAGGGAAAGTCCATTGATAAAAAAAAATTAGCAAGAGAATCCAAAAAAACCCAACCAATATCCCAGAGTCTGAGAAACTTACTCCAAAGAGAAAAAGAATAATCATACTCAAGGAGAATATGAAAACTATTCTCACCATCAACTTCACAAAGAACACATCTATTAGGAATTGCAAACCCCCTCTTACAAAGGTTTTCTTGCATTAGAACCTTACCTTGCATAAGCAGCCAAAAGAAAACATTCACTTTGGGAATCAACTTCTTATTCCACAGCCTCCCCCAAAAAGGAAAAGATGCAGGCATTTTCAAAGAACTTATGAGAGTAGAAGCCATAGAAAAATTGCCACTAGAACAAGGGGCCCAAATGACTCTATCTGGTCTAGGGAAAGAGGGGGTCCGAACCTTACATAAGAAATCCTTCAGAACCTTCAAAGATGGGTCCCACAAAAAATTCTTCCACTCCCCATCTACAGAATAATCAGCCATATTGGCCCCAAATAACTATTTATGCAAGGGGACAATAGGGGGTGCCCAAGGAAGACAAATAAGAGGGAAGACCCCACACCAAACATCTTCCCAGAAAAGAATACTAGTACCATCACCCAACATCCATTTAACACCTCTAGAAATCAAGTCCCTACACAACATAATATTCCTCCAAAAACATGAACTAGAGGGAATCTCCTTCGAAGACAACATGTTTCAAGGTCTCTCCAAACCATACAAATACTTATTACCCACCAAAGGGTCCCACCCAGCAGCCTTATTTAGGAGCCTCCAAACATTTTTGACAAAAGAGCCTTCTTCAAATATTTTATACTTCTAATACCCAAACCTCCCCATTTCTTCAGTCTACACACTGACTCCCAGGCCACAAGGGGAATTCCATCTTTGGTCTCAACCCTTGACCAAAGGAACCTTCTCACAATATGTTCCATTTTATCTTCAAACTTTACAAGAACCCTAAAGAGACCCATAGCATACAAGGGGAAGATTTTGGAGAATGGACAAAATAAGCTAAATTTTACCTGCCTGACTGAGGAGCCCACCTTTCAAACCCACTAGCTTCCTGTTGAATTTATCCAGCAGACCCAACCAAAATGAATCTAGAATCTTAGAGATACACAAAGCGAGCCCCAGATAAGAAGATGGGAACTCACCTCTATTGCAAGATGAGATTCTAGCAAGCTTAAGCTACAGAGCTTCAGGAGTGTTGAGGAAGAAAATCTAACTCTTAGGAAGGTTGATCCTTTGACCATAAGCCTTCTCATAGTCAGCCAACAACCACTTAAAAGCTCTAACTTCCTTAACAAAAGAAATACCCATCATAATAGTATCATCAACAAATTTTTAGTAATCGGGGTACATCTGGATGAAGGCGAAAGACCCCTTAGAACTCTGACTTGAAGCGCCTTCTAGATATTCTGACCCAAAGCCTCCACCATCAAGATGAAAAGAAGTAGTGAGATAGGGTATCCCTGCCTCAACGCACACAAACTCCAGAAGAAAGGAGAAGGAGAGCCATTCACCAAGACAACAAATGAGGGAGAAGAAATGAGTTGCTCAAAAAGTTGGAGGAATTTCTTCCAGAAACCAAACCGGTCCAAGACATTCAAAAGGAATCTCCAACTCACTCTGCCATAAGATTTGAGCAGGTCCAACTTTAGAAAGAAACCAAACTTTTTAGATACATTAATGGAATGAGCAAGCTCATGAATTGTAATGATAGAATCAAGGATTTGAAGACCATTAACAAAGCAACTCTAGTGCTTAGAAATTAGATTTGACAAGCATTTTTGCAATCTAGTAGCAAGCACTTTCGAAAAAAAATATAAATAGAATTATAGAGGTTGATCGACCAAAACTCACCAAAACTCTTTGCATCAACAGATTTGGGAATCAAAACAATGAAAATTGCATTGAGCTCTTTGAGGAGACTTCTTGAGCCAAATAACTCCTTAGTAGAATTAATCACATCCTCAGAGACAATCTCCCAACATGACTAGAAGAACAGAAAAGGAAAGTCATCAAGGCCAGGGGCTTTGTTACATTCAAAAGATAAAACCTCTTCTTTGACTTCTAAGGCCGAAGGAATAGCCATCAGCTCCTTATTCAAATTCTCCATCACAACTTTTAGAATAATTTCTAGAGAGGCATCCACACTCCTTTGATCCCAGACTGAATCATCCATTAGGAGCTATTCAAAGAACCTAGCAACCACTCTTCTAATAGCATCCTCATCTTCCAACAACAACCCATCAGCTCTAATTGAGGAAATTCTATTTGACGATTTATGCCTAAGAGAAGTGAGATGAAAGAACTTAGAATTATGGTCCCTAAACTTCAACCAAATAGCCCGAGACCTTTGCCTCCAGAATTCCTCCTCCTTGGTAATGATATCATGCAGTTGTGCGAGAAGACTATCTTCCAGTAATTGTAGATCCTTTGATAAACCCTTTGATTGGATGACATGTTGAACATCATCCAACTTCTTAAGAACAAAAATTTTAGAATAAAAAATGTGACCAAATGACTCTTTGTTCCATTGTCTAAGATTCCTCTTAACAAAATTCAGCTTCTTGGCAACTCTGAACATCGCACAACCATCAATGTTGACTTGCCACCATTTTATAATACAATCCATAAAACAAGGATCTCTTAACCACATGGCTTCAAACCTAAAAGGAAATCTCTTTTTACTCTCAAGCCTATCAGCAACAAAAGAAATAGGGAAGTGATCTGACCCACATCTCGTAATAGAAGACAAGGAACAAGCAAATTCCACAAACCAGGAAGCAGAGGTTAAAGCTCTATCTAATCTAACTTGAATATTATCCATACCAACACACCCATTGGACCAAGTAAAGCTATCTCCTGAAAGCTTAACATCAACAAGATCATTGTCATCAATAAACATTCTTAAATCAAACCTACTCTCAAGATTGGCTTGAGACCCTCCCACTTTCTCATTATCATATAGATGAGTATTAAAATCTCCCATCACAAGCCAGAGGAGATCCAAAAATCTCATCCTAAGACTCCCAAGATCATCCCAAAGCCTTTTCCTAGTTCTCTTAAGGTTAGGAGCATACACATTAGAAATAACCCAAGAATAAGAATCCTTTAGCCAAAGAAACTTAGTCTCAACATGGTTGCAACCATCAGTGATCAGGACACCTCTCAACAACTTAGCATTCCAAAAGTGGCCACACCACCCGAATCTCCTTTAGAGCTAACTCCATGAAACCCACAATCTTTATAAAACATATTCTTCAAAGCTTCGAACTTATCAATCTACATTTTCGTCTCTTGGATCAACAAGATGTTTGGTTTATGGTCCTAGACAAGATTCTTTATGAGGTCTTGTTTATGTAAGTTATTCAACCCCCTGATATTCCATGAAATGATCTTCATTTGCAAGAAGAGGGGGTGCTTTTAGAGCACAAATCAAAGAGGTTTTTCTAGACCTCAACAATATCTCACTTGCACTCCCTCTCCTTACTCTTTTGCAAGGTAGGTCTACCCTGGCCCCTTGACTCAGACCCACAATCCACTTTCTACCTTCTCGTGGTGATGCCTTTGTGAGGCTGAGGGGGGAGAAGAATATTTCTTCTTTCAACCAAACACCTGGGTAAAACCATCTTCATCTTTGCTCACAGTATCAGCCACAACCAGAGCACCATCACCAACCACCAGCTCTAAACCAGTAGGAAGAGGAGATGGTGAAACAACATCTTGCTCCAACACTGGCCTTTTTGGAGAGCATATAGTCTCCAAGACATGATCCACATCCTAAGTTAAATAGTGATCAGTAGCCTCCACCACGGGGATCTCCGGATCCTTGCCACCCTCAGTAGGAGGAACCAGACAATTTTTAATATTCCCCTCACCCTCCATACCATTTCCAGCATCAAATTCACCTTGGTTCTCTTTAGGTTCCTTTATCTTCCAAACCTTTTTCTGCTTAATATCCTTAGGTGGGACACCAGACATAGTGAAATCCTTAGCCCAGTGCCCTATGTTCTTACATTTGAAGCAAGCAAAAGGAAGATTTTAAAAAATAATCTACTGCTTCCATGACCCCACCTTGGATTTCAAAAAGAAGAACTCAGGAAGCACATCATCTTGGTCAATCATGACACAAAACCTGGCTACAACTAATCTCTTCCTAGAGCGAGTGGCCTCATCAATAGAGATAATCCTTCCAAAATAATTTTCTACCGCCTTGAAGACTTCTTCATCCCAATATTCCAATGGAAGATTCGAAAGTTTAACCCACACAGGAGTGTAATTAGAAAGACATTGGACAAATACATCCCATGTTTTGAAGGACGAAGACCATAGAGAGATGCCCAAATGACCAAGGCCCTTTCGCAAACACATTTCTCATGTCTTCATCACATGATAAGGCAAAGGAAAAGAAACCTTTAGACATGGCTGACACTTCCACCTAACCTCTTAAATCCCACTTCTTACACACCCAAGTATGAACCTCCTCAATATTAGGTCAAGGACCTAAAACCTTGCCAACTAGGGAGAAATCCATTTTAGCAATATTCTTGTTAGCAAGAGAATCTAGGAAAGAGAAGGAAAAAACACCTTCCTCATTAGATGAAGACACTAACTCAGAAGCAATGCCTTTTCCTTTAAGCTTATAGGAGAAAAGGTCAAACCATTTTTGACCCAACAAGGAAGACTTCCCTCCTATCTGATTTTCTTCCACCAGAGCAAACTCAATCTGGGGAATACTCGGGTTAGCCGCAAAGATTCCCCTAATGGGACCTGTTCCTCAAAACCAACATCCACTTTATCTCCTAGGATCTTAGGAACCAACTCCAATGATGGAAAACCATCACAAGACACATTGAGTATCTCAACTGCACACTTCTCCTCCAAACACGTATCTTTGACCAAATCCTCACTACACGACCCATTCTTCCCAGTTTCGCCACCAAGTATCAAAAGCTTATCTCCATCACACAATCCTGCCTTGACATCTATAGATTCAAAAAATCCCAAATCCGTATCCTACCTAAACTGACATGCTCCATGAATCCCAGGGCTTGATTTCAAATTCAAATCGCTCAAGCCCGCCATCGAACCAAACTTCTCTCCAAGGGATACCACACCAACGGTCGCCATGTCAATGAACTGCTTGTTATTCATGACATACCTTCAAATTTGTTTCAAGAAGGGTTTTGAATCATTTTCAATATTTTTATGGTATGTAATTTTTTTCTACTACGTAGTGTTATGTCAATTCTTTGTTTATTATTTTTGTTCATAGTTTGGGTTTTTTGTTTAGTTTTATTATTTAAGGTTCTTAGAACTTTGTTTCAAGTTCATTAGAAAATAAAATTAGCTTTTGAGTGCTATAACTTTGATACATTAGACTCCATGGCATTTGGATCACAAGTTTATACTAGGGTTCAAACTCGACACCTTTTGGTTCTCAGTTCCTACCTTGGTCTAGCCCCTAATTATATATCTATCACCAAAGCAAAGCCCAAAATTTTGAAATCTAAATATAGAGCTCCCCATGAGAACTTGGGACCAAGTCCTAATTCCCAAGAATCACCCACCCTCTAGTCTCTACTACTCAAGTGAAATTATTCTTTAAGATTCATGAGTCATAGACCTTGACATGGATTATCACTATTTGGTTCTTACTCCTTACTTCTATCCACAACCTAGAATGAAATATTTTAGTGTATAGACTTCATATTTTAAATCCATGGTTCTCTTCCTAACCCATGACTCACCATTCCATGGAAAACCTTATGTCTCATGAGGTTCAAACCTCAAAATGGATATAGAACCTTTGATCATAGTTCTCCAGTATCATTTGACCCTTATAGTTGTGTCATTCAAGAACACATTTAATAGGTGAGGTTTGGACTATAATATGGACATGGATATTTTGGTTCCAATTCTAAATTTCTCTTCACAACCCAAGATCCACCAAACCTAAGAACCCTTAATGGTTCATATGTAATGTAAATTAACCTTATGTATTTGAATTTCACACCCCTTTCTACATCTTCTTGATTGTGTACACTAGATTATTGAATCAAAGTAATATATTGCCTTATTGTGTAAATTTTGACTTACTTTTATGTTAGAGATTCTCATTTTAAGGGTATTATTACAGTGGATTTTGAACTTGTTACCTACTTTTTTCCTATAATATTGTGATTTGTGAATCCAATGATTGAGGTGTTGAGTTTCAAAAATGGATGTAGGAGATACCCCATTGGCATGACGGTTAGGAATATTCTATCTCGAGAGGACATGTAGGGATGAAAGATATAGATGGACAATCAAAATGAAAAGAATGATTGTTAATGAGAAGAAATGTATGATGATGAATGTTGTGAATCTTGCATAAAATTTTAATTTTTTGAGCAACATGATTGATTATAGAACATAATATTTGCACCATGATATGGAATACCATGATGACACTATTTTTGTGTGTTGTACAAGAAAAAACCAAAGTAGTTATAGGACATGATACACTGTGATATGGAGGACCACGATGACATAATTGTCATGAATTTATCCAAGGAATGACTAATAATTGCAAGAAAAATATTAAGCACACAAATGAAAGAAAAATAAGACAAGAAAACACTTAATAAAAATAATGAGAACAAACATAAACTAGAAAGAAAAAAAAAAATCAAGTCAAAATCCATGACTAGCTTAAACCCCAAGATTTGATGATAATGGTAGAGGTGATTTGCCCCAAACAATGATGTTTACAAGGAGGTTAGATTGGGAAGAATATGTTTTGATAGATTTGCAATGACATGTTTAACATGAATAGGGAGTTTAACTAAACCAAGGGCATTCTTGTACTTTTTTGTTTTGTGATTAATTTTTGGGTAAATATATTTTGCAATTTTTATTTTTATTTTGGATTTTAAACCTTTTTTTATTTTTTATTTTTTTAATGCTTTTATTTTTTAATTTTCTATTATTTTTGGATTTGGAATTTTCTACTATTTTTGGTTTTGTAATTTTTAAATATTTTTGGCATTTGGAAAATTTTACATAGTTTTGGGTTTTTAAAGCTTTAATATTTTTTATAGCAATGCATTCTAAAGAGGATTTGATATACTAAGAAATTTATTCAAAATAGGTTTTAAGATATATTTCATGCTTAAGTCAAGGTCAAAATCAAGAGGATGAGATAGGTTGAAAGGACTATGCAAGAATATTGGTGACTTGAATGGAGAAGGGTTCGCCCTAAAATGCAAGGTACTTAGAGATAACAAACTACACTTGATGCCAGAAACTATTTTTCATCATGGTACTTTCCCAAGGCACCATAATGGTTTTCACCTATGGATGAATTTTTTATCTTTATTATTTATTTTAATTTGGTAACATCAAATCCTTTAGAAATTTAATCATTTGATGTGATTGATATTCATAGGTCTATCAAGCTCTCATCCATCTTGTGTGGCCAAATTATATGCTCCTAATCCAAATTTGGTAATGATGGTATAAGGACCTAGCCAATTATACTCAAGAATGTCTTTCTTTTCATGATCCTAACTACGTCTTCTTTGATTTTGTTTTTAAAGGATTAGATCACCAAATTCAAACTCTTTGGATTTGATATGTATATCATAGCTTCTTTGTAACATCTTTTGATATACTTTGAAATGATCAAGCATTTTGAACCATTCTTCATCATCCAATTCCAACTCATGAAGATGTACAACTTGGTATTCCTCATCATTGATAAAATCCTACAAGGATATAATTAGACAAGATGGTTCAATCTTGATGGATAAGATGTATTTAGCTCCAAAGAAGAGGGAATGAGGTGTGACCCTAGTAGGTGTACAAATATTGGTAGATAGCGTTGAAGATTCAAATCCTGACTAGTGTCATTGAAAATATTCTTAAGGATTTTAATGATGATTTAATTAGAAGATTTGGATTCACCATTACCTTGAGGGTAATAGGGCATTGAACACTTACGTTTGATATGAAACTAGTCACATAGAGATTTGACTTCATTATTTTTTAATAATTTACCATTGATAGTGACAAGTACAAAAGGGATATTATAATGGAAAATTAGGTGATTAAGGATTAACTTCAAGGATATTTTCTTACCAGTTGTGTATGTGGGGAATGGGTCTACCCATTTGGTAAAATATTTAGTAAGTATATGATATATTTGTGGCCATCAAATGAAGAATGATTTATCTTCATAATTAGATAGAGTCCCCAAGTAGAGAAGGGCCATGATTTTTTTTTTACAACAATGCTTGAGAGGGTGCATGAATGAGGTCTCCATATTTTTCACATGTTATACATCTTCTAATATACTAACAAGTTATTCTCTTTGTGGTAAGCCAATAATATCCTATTATTTTATGCAGGAGCATCCACAGTTGACTGGCAATCTTGCATCAACCAAAAAAATATTTATTCTTAATTTTTTATTTATTTTTTTCTTTAAATATTTTAGGTGAATAATGTTTTGTAAAAGGCCTAATATTTGATAAATATTTGGCCAAGTTGTTATGTTGCAGTTTTATGGTGATTTGGGCTCATTTTTGTAGCATTTTCAAGGTCAAATCTTCAAATATGCCTTCTTGGGTGTGGGATTTAGGGAGTTAAAAGTTATGGCAAGTCATTTAATGTTCCTCAATTGTTGTATAAAGAATTTGGGTGCCCAAGAGCAAGTGGTTTAGCTTTTTCTATTTGATTCACTATTCGGGTGGAGTGGAAAAGCCATAATGCATCTATTTTTGGCCTAATCTTTCTTGAGAGTGTTTTGGAGGTTGTAAATGCATATTTAATATTTAATTTCTTTTTTTTTGAGATTTCTTCCAAGAGGTAGGTGCTTCATTTCTTGGGAGTTACATTTTGGATGAAAATGGCAAAAAGGAAGGCATGGCAATAGAGGAAGGATTCATTGTTGCAAGCCAAAATGGGGAGTGGAAGGAGAAATGCATAGATTTTTCTCCAAGGGCTACTGGAAGCCATTTTTTTACAAGTATGATGGTTTGAAGAAAACAAATTGATGTTATAATATTGTTGTGCAAGATAGGAACAACTATAGGTTGAAGATTGTCACTACAGGTTGTGGGTTGAGTTTGTATGTGAAGAGAAAGAGTTATTTTTTATGTAGTTTGTTAGCTTTCTGTCAAAGATCAATTTGAGACTCATTTATATTTATGTGCATCAGTCCATGAGACTGAGTTATTTTTTGTAATCATATTTTAGAGGGCTTTGTATGCATTTCTAAAAGTTTGAAAAGCTATGTTGAAGAAGTTGAATATAAAAGCTATAATCTTGTTGCCGATTTTTGCACATTGGTTATTGTCCTTGTTGAAGTGTTTGATTTTATATTTGAAGGGAGTGTATCTCTTCTTCATCATTATTATTATCTTCTTAGTTAGGACCATATCACTAATGTGTTTTCCATTTATTCCATCATGAACTTATTTGAACTCTAAGTTAGATTATTCTAAATTTAAACATATTAATAAGATACCATCATAGCCCCTATCATATAGGGTGTTGCCAATAAGGTTGAATTAGGATGATCATTGGATCAAGGATTTATGTTGGTTATGTGAGAGAAAAATAGGTATGATTTTTTCATGAAGGTAGGTGTAAACATCATGATACAAAGAAGAATTAATACCCAAAAAGTGTCATTTATGATTTTGAGAGATCAAATGTTAGGATCATTAATTGTTCATCCAAAACTAAAATTTTTGGGCATCCCATTGCATCTCAAGAAAAGAACCAATGGTAGCCATAAAAAATGTTGATTTATTTCTCACAAGTAATGTGATTAAGGTAATATTCTTAAAATACTCTATGAATCTATCAAGCATTCTTTTATAAGGGGCTATTTTTTCATCTTTAACCTAATACTCATTATTGACGTGTTTGATTATGAGCTAAGAGTCACCATAGAATAAGAAATTATGTATATTTCATTAGATTAATATTTTGAGGCCTAATATGAGTTCTTCATGTTCAATAATATTATTTGTACAAGGAAAACCAATATATAATTTTGTAGGGGTTAGGTCACCTTATTACACTACGAATAAATTTTTTGCCCCTAAGCCATGAGTGGTAAAAGAAGCATCAAAATAAAATTTTCAATTGAGTGACTTTTCAAGAAATAGAATGAACTCGATGCTCAAAGGTTGATTATCTCATAGTGATGCTTCAAAAAGATGAACTACAAAGACTTGTCCCTTTATATCTTTCTAATTCACATACCTCGTGTCAAAATCACTAAGAAACATAGCCCATTTTTCTATTCTACATGTGAGAGATGATCTTGATAGAAGATACTTTAAAGGATCATTTTTTGTAGTAGTTTGGATAGTTTTGTTGATCATATAGTGTTGTAACATCTAGAAGTAAAAACTACGTCATCTAGACATGCCCTTCAATTTGGGTGTAATTGAGTTCATATGCTACTAAATTTCAATGCAAATAGTATATAAATATTTATATTCATTTTTCATCGTGTTGATCCAAGAGGGCTCCCATGGTAAATTGTGTCACTAAGATGTAGAGTAGCAACAATTTTCTAGGAACATATGGAATTGACACTAGAGGATTTAAGATATATTATGTAAGTTTCTCAAAATATTGTTGATATTCTTATTCTAGTAAAATATAGTATCCTTGTTGAGTAGATGTGTGAATGGTTGACATTTATCTGTAGGTTACATGAGATAAGTTCTTTTTAATTGCTTGGATTTTTTCCTATAAATTATAGAGTTTCCTAGGTTACAAGGAGGAGGAGATTATTTGATGGCTTTGATTTGGGTTGGATCAACTTCAATACATATTCTAGACATAGTGAATCTGAATAATTTACCTGTAGTGAAACCAAAGACATATTTTTAGATTCAAATGAACTTTTTTTTCCCTAATTCACTCAAAAAATATTCATAGAATAGTAGGATTTTCTTCTCTAGTTTTTAGTTTACCCAATATCTCATCAACACAATACTTGGTAATATGATGAATTACATGGAAGATAACAACCATTGATCCTTGATATTCTACACCAACAATCTTTAAGCCAAAAGGCGTGACTTGGTAACAAAATTTTCCATACGATGTACTACATATCATTTTATGTTTATCCCAATTCTAATTGGGTTATATCCTAATAAACCATCCTTTAGAGATAATATTTCATGTGTTATCAAGTCAACAATCATGTCAATATTGGGTAAAGGAAAATAATCCTTGGGACATGATTTATTGATGTCTCTAAAAAAAAATCATATTTGAATACCTCATGGTTTCTTACTTATAGGAACACTATTGGATATCCATTTAGAGTAGTTCATTGGTATTATAAACCAAACCTCTAAAATATTTTTAAGTTCTTTGATAAGAAGGGTAACCTTAGGGTACATCTTTCTAAGATTTTATTTGACTAGTTTAACATCATCATGTATGAAAAGGTGATGCACCACAAGGGATGGGTCCAACCCTGGTATGTCAACGTATGAACGAGGAAAATATCTATGAATTCAACTAGAAGGGTGATAAGTATTAATTTATTTGAAGAACTAAGAGAAGTTAGAAGTTTAACCATTTTAGGATTTGTCTTTTTTCTAATGCTCATGTTAATAGTATCTTCAACTAAAAATTTAGAACCATCTTGTAAATGTGTTGGAGTGGGGGGAAGGTTGATTTCCTCATATATTAGTGTCTTGGAGGGGTTTTCAACAATATAATCATATTTATTTTCTTTATTTTGAATTTTTAGGTCTAATAATATCTCAAAGAGATTTTCACTAGGGGACTTCACTTTTTTTTAATTGTGACTAAGGAACTCTCCCTACTCCCAAAAAAATGTCGATATGTCTAAGTCAATGTGAAAACCTTTTATGATCCCTACTGATATACCATCTTTAAGTCCTAGAAATTCTAGGATAGCTTCATAATTTTGAAAAATCTATTGGTATGTGGTCTTTTGGTCCCATTAAATAAGTTTAAGGTGTTGGAGGGAAAAATTAATATTAATAATAGGTGGTGTCATTGAAAATATTGGTGGTGACAAGATCGTTATAGGAACTATGAAAGGAATTTGTCTCTTTGTTATAAAAAATTTACTCAAAGATAGAAAAGTGTCACTAATATCATCATAGTGATCATAAGGGTGTTTGTATCCAATGCCATGAAATCCTTGATTTTTATGAACATACATAATTTTTTTATTCCTTGTTCATGAAGGCTTGGTCATTTCTTTTGTATTTATGATGTTATATAATTTATTTGTGTAGACACCTAATATTTCCCTAGTACACCCTTGTCCAAATTGACCAAATAATTACATCACCTAGTCAAATCCCTTTCATCTAATGTCCCATATCTAATTAAATAGTTCTTTTATTTAATTATTCCCTTTTCATCTCACATAATTAATAAATTTATTATTATTTACACCTATTTTCCACGTCACACATGACTAAAATAATTAAATATTATTATTATTTAATCATGGCTATATTCTCTCCACCAACTTCCAAGAATAAAGGGGTCCTATGTACACTTGTCCCCCACATCCTCATGGTTGCAAAAACTTTATATTTTGGCTAAATTCATCCTATTTAATGTTCATCCTTAAGTTGTCAAGACAACCTTCTTCACTCCTTTCCATATTACTTGTTATTCTTCTTTAATACAATGTCACTTATACGTGACATTATATCAAATAGGGGGGAAATGTAGACGCCTAATATTTCCCTAGTACACCCTTGTCCAATCAACCATATATTTATATCACATAGTCAAATCATTTTTATCCAATATCCCCTATCTAATTAAATAATCCCATTATTTATTATTACTTTTTTCATCTCACATAATTAAATAGTTTTATTATTATTTACACCTATTTTCCACCCCACACATGGATAAATAATTAAATATTATTATTATTTAATCATAGTTATATTATTTCTACCAGCGTCCAAGAATAAGGGGGTCCTAAGTATACTTGTCCCCCACATCCTTCATGGTTGCAATAGCTTACTATTTTGGGTAAGTGCATGCTATCCTCTCATATTCCAACAACCTTGATCATGACCCTCCATTCTCTCCTCAATCCTATGGAATTCCTCTCATTCATATTCCATCATTGATCTCTTCATCACATCTCCACCATCCATTGTCTCTCACAAAAACCTATAAATTGAGGTTTACTATATGCTATAAAAGATAGGTACCTTTTGTGCAAGAGCATCAATTTTCCAAAACAATTAAATTAGAGAAAATCAAATCTACAATGGAGTTCATGGGTAACTTTTTTTTGGTTATTTACTTTGTTGCTTTATTTTGAATTCCTTCATCTGATCTATTTGAGGTTTCCTTTAGTTTGATTAGAAAATTTCATTTATTTTTATTCCAAATTACATTTTAAAATTAAGAGCTTATAATTTTCTTTAAGATACTCATTATTTTAAAAAAAAGTAACAAAACCATCATCATATAACCAAGAATTACTAGGGCTTCCAATATTCCCATTTGCTGGAAAACGTAATTCAATTAAAGTTGCATCAAATTAATGAGATACTTGAGTTTTTTTCTCTTTTCTATTGGTCCTACAATGAATTTTAGGTGAAAGGGGGGGTTTACTCACATTGAAGGAATCTTTGATTTCATATTCTCCACAACCTTTGTTAGTGATCTAGAAAGTGATCTAGAAATGAAATTTGGAGGGTGGGATTTTAGATGTGGATGAGAAATTAGTTGCATTTATATAGGATGAAGGTTTTTTTAGATTCTAGAGGCATATATTTGTCAATTACAAAAATAAAAAAGTAATGGGACTTACTTAGGTTTAGAGTATCGCCTTGCAAACATTTAATAATATTGGAAAGGCTTAAGATAATTGATGTAAATTTCTTCTATGTGTGAATATAAAATTTTGGTAGGTGGAAGGAATGACTTGCATCGCATGAATCCATGGTCAATATAGAAAGATGTATGAGAGACCAAGATCAAAATTACATGTAATCATTTTTTTTTGTGATAGGCCCAACCATGATAGGAAGATTGATAGTACCCACTAATTTTCATTCTACATTATCATATGCCTTAATAATAATGAGATTTGGGTCTAGTGCTACGTTAGAAAAACCAAGATGCTTGAACAACATTAAAGTGTAAATATTCAAGATTGATCCATTATCTACAAGTATTTATTTCACTTTATTGTGGTAATGATAGCCTCAATGTACAAAGGGATATTATAAGATGGACCAATAAGAGAGATGTCATTTTGGTGAAAGGTAAGTTGATTCCCTAAATAAAAATGACCAATGTGATATTGAAATGGATCATGTTAGTGGGGGCTCTTAAGTCTTGAAGGAATTCTACAAATATCTTTATGATGAGTTGACATTTTGAGAAGATCTATGATAAAAACTTGGGTAAGAATGTTCTCAACCTACTCAATAAAGTTATATTATTCTACAGTCAGTAGGTAGAGAAGGCCCTTGATAGTGATTTTGTTATGCCTACTTGTGAAATTTCATAAACTATGGGTTTGATTTTGATGATTGTAACATTGCTACCTTGATTTGGATTTGGTTTATTATTTTTTATAAAGGGATCTCAGTATATCCCTAATTGTTATTTTGTTGATACGGATGTACTTTTTTCAATTTTGATATCGCCTCTATCAATCAAGTCTTCTATATAATTTTTTGATTGCATGAATTGATTTGTGGAATGTCCTTTGATTTTGTGAAATTTACAATAGTCATTCTCTTTATAAAATGTGGATTTTGGTTTACTTTCATTGATATCTTTATTTTATGGAAAAATTACCATGTTTACAACAAAAAAATTGTAAAAAAATACCTCTGATGATTCCCCTAAGGGAGTATATTTCCTTCTTGTGAACCCTTATTTGCATTGACCCCTAAGGATGGTAATGTTAGGAGTACTTTGAGTCTAGCATGAATTTTCTTTGAATTGATAATTTCATCACCAATGATATTCTTGTTTTTTGTTAAAAAAATATTTGTTTTCAAGATTTTGTTTGATTTGAACAATCTTTTTGGTAAAGTTTTATCAATCATTTAGCAAGAAGATATTTCTCAATATAAGTCCAAATTTTTGATGATTTTTTTATGGTTATAATATTATGAACCTATAAATAAAATTTCATTTATGGATTAAGGTTTATAGTGAAGATACTAATGTTGGAAAATGGTCAACGCTCCCCTCGGGATTCGTGACAAGGGACTAACCACCTCCCATGTGATCCATGTATCTACCATTTGTATCAGGAATTGATAGATTGATCTTTTGATGCAATGGAAAATGTGGGCCGATAATTGGTATCAGAGCGTTCGGTCATGGGTTTGAATCCCCTCGGGTAATAGTGAGGGGGAGATTGTTGGCAGATGATCAGTGCTCCCCTCGAGATTCATGACAAGGGACTAACCACTTTCCATGCGATCCATGTCTCTACTATTTGTATCAAATGTTGATATATTGATCTTTTTGATGCAATGGAAAACATGGGCCAATAACTAACCAAAATTTTTTGGGATAGACCAAGGGAACGTACTAACCAAGTTTCTCCATCTTTGAAGGAATGATTGTTGGAATTTTTAGGAGATTTTCATTGATATGACTATTGGCAACATGAGAATGTGCTTATACAATGTTGTTATTGATGTCAACATTGTGGTTTGATGTCTACATTGAGGTATAGTTGGTTGGTGAAGCATGAGTGAGCATGGAGATGGTAATCCAACATAGAGATGCAGATATTTTACTTCTTTGCAAAATAGATATGTTGCATATTTGACTAGGTCCAGAATACAATTTTTAGTGTACAGAGCATTATTTTTTTGGTCTACATTGGTTTTCCTTGAGGTATTTATATTTATGGTTCTAAGGAAATTTTGGTATGTGCTTGAGGACCTTGAATCCAAAGTTTCATCTCTTTATGTCCTCTGGTGCAAAATTTATGGTTGACAGTATATTGGGTTTTCCAATGACAATATAATCAAAAGAGTACCTATTTGGAATGGTCTACATTCCACCACGGAAGCGTATTTGGTTATGTGGATTTATGAAAGTGTTTATATGTGTCAGAAGGGTGTGTAGTCCAAGTGGTGTGTGTTTTGGAGGTCTGCATGTCAATTTGTGGATAATCAGTTGGTGTATTTTGGTGTTATCTTACCAACAATATTGACCTAATATGTTTGGGGTTATGCGGAGTTAAAATAAGTGCTTTGATTATATGGGAAAAATGGGTTTTGAAGGAACTTGAAACCATTTACATCACATTACATCAAAATGCTACTAAGAAACAGAAGACACAATAAGGCATAAGCAACAACCAACAACCAAAAAGCAGCGAACAAATAGTAAGAAAGCAGAGACACAATAGATCACAAATACATAAATAAATCACTTCAAATTCTTCAGGGCATTGGCCACCTCAATCTCCTGATTGTAGTGTAGGTTAACCATATCCATCAATTCTTGTTTTTATTCTTCAAAATTCTTCCTTAGGCTCCCCCTTATTCTAGTGCTTGGGCCTTTAGCCTCCTCTTTGGCATTCTTGTTACCCTTCCCCTTGGAAGTTTGATCCTTCTCAAACATGTCTACAAAATACCTTTGATCCTCACAGAGTTGGCTGATTTTTTCAAAGAGAACCTTGAGAGAGTCTACACTATTTTTGACAAAGCTATGACTAATTTGCAGGAGCTTTTTGATATCCTCATTTGTTTCCTTGGTCTTTTCCTCCAATAAACCAGGGAGGCTTTCACATTGGCCTTTGAAATTAGAAAATAAGCACTCCAGATCCACCAACCTCTTAATGAGAAGGTACAAGGAAGACCCTTTCAATTGATTAGTCATGTTCTCCTTCAAGCCCCTAATTTTAATGTTGACCTTGTTGAACTCCTTCAACACCCATTTAGCAAGTTTAAAGGTACATGTGGCACTAGACCTATTTGGAGGTTGATTAGTTATGTGGGAGCTATTATAGGTCCATGCCAACCTATTTGGTTGTGTTACAAGCTTTGAATTGAGGTGAAAAGTGTGTATAGTTTGATCTTGAACCGACAAGTTATTGTTTGCATGTACATCTAATTAGGTTGACCTAATTGATGTAGCAAGTGTTTGAGGATGTAATGCATATATATGTAAGTTTATTTTGGTGTTGTAAAAAGGTGATGTGTACTATATAAAATGTGTGATGCAAATTCCTAAGCAGAGCATGTGAATATGATGTGAATGTGAAGCAAAGTAGAATGTCGAAGTACTATAGTATGAAGTGTGTTGATTCTATATTTTGAGCTCCAATGGAACCCATATTTAATGGTTTTTTGCTATTCTTGCAATAAATTTGGACATAAGACTATGGAATATAGAAACAAAATGAATCAGAATGTTCAATCAATTCCCAAGCAGTGTTTCACATGCAAAAGATTTGGTAATAGAGCTAGTAAATGCAAAAATCAAATGATGAATGGCTATAACAATGATATGATATTTCAATCTTTCAATGGCTACTATTATACATGCAATAGATTTGGGTATAAGGCTAATGTAGATCTAGAATAGGTGGAAGTACGCTTGTTCAAAATGTCAAATGTTACAAATGCAATAAACCTAGACATATAGCCAAATTTTGCAAAAGCAAGAATATAAAGGTTGATCCAATAAAGAAGAATGATCCAATGAAAAAGGTTGATCTAGTAAAGATGAAGAAAGAGATGAATAAGATCTAGAAAAAGAAAGAGGAGAATGAGGTTAAGGATGAGTCTGTACCAACTTTTGGTGCAAATATTTCCTCTGGAACTAAGTTAAGAGCTTTGGCTCAGGGGGAGTTTTAAAAGACAATCATAAATACCCTACCAAAGATATGATGTTGATTCTTTCAGCACACAAATATGAGGTGTAGGTCGCCATGCTTGACCTATTGGTGAAAACACTAATGGAAAATATCAAGATGCAAAATTTTGTAGAGAAATTGAAGGTGATTGTGCATTACAATTAGGGTTTATCATCTTTTTTCCTAACTTCAAATAAGTTCATTCAATGTGAATTATGTTATTGCAAAATGGTTTATAAGTAATTTCACATTTGATCTAATTCATTTACAAACAAGCATTCAAGGAGAGAAGAGCAGTGAGGGAGCAAAGTGAAGCATTTCAAAATTATTGTGCATGAAACCCTAATCGACAGTGATTAGAAGGTATTTATAGTTTCTATTTTCCCTAGTTTTGGAAGTACTTTCATTGTGTTGAAATATTTATACCCAAATTGTTAAGGTTGTGGATCGACCTCATCCAAAATTTAAGACACACCCTAATAAGTCAATGATGACTTATTCAGATGGTGCATTTTCAAGCATTTTGTATGGTGTGTTACATACATAAGATGTTAGGATTTACATTCATGCTAAATTTGAAGAGTATAATCACTCAAAGTTGGGTGATGTGTGGTTTAATGAACTCACTGGAGACCAATTTGAATTGAAATCTGAGTTTGACAGAGAAGAAGCTCGACATCTGGAAAAAAATTGACATCTTTTGCTATGTGGATGAGTGGATTAGATACACATTGAGTAAGATTCATGATATATTTATGTGGTTGTATACTCCATATATAATTAATAAGGAGGCTATTAGGGTTTTTATGAGTTTATGCTCAATCGGACTAGTTTCGATGCTCAAATCAGTGAAGAATGAAATGGTGATGAAATAAAAAAGTGTGAAATATGACAAAAGAGCCATGACCATCAAGGTCATCAAATACCTTTTAATAAAATATGCATCAATGGTGATAGGGTACAAGATATATTTTACAAACATAGAGAACTTTGTTTTTTCTATTGCCATCAACACTACATATTAGATGGTAAAGAAAGGTGTTGACTATGATTTGTGTGAGTTGTTGAGGGAACAACTCCTAGAGAACTTGTAAAAGGCTGACTCTTAGTACCCCTTCAAGTTTGGTACCTTGAACATTTGTTTAATTTTCTCCTTTCTTAATGAGGTTCCCGAAACTAGGAATATAGTGTGGTTGAAGGAAAGACTAGTGACATCTCAAATAAAAGACCACCTAATGAGATTAGGTGATGAAGACTCATAAGAAATCATTATTGGGATTCGTTAAAAATTTCCAAGAAAATATGAAAGCTAGAGAAAGGATTCTAAAGAGTGTGGTGGATAAGTACAAAAATGACATCATCTTCATGGTAAGGACTACTGCATAATGGAGGTTGTTCAGCCTAGAATTGTGTGGATCCTAGAAATGGGATATGAAGTTACAGAGGATGTAATTGTTGGTTTGGCTAATTTTTGGTTTGGCTGACCATATGCTGAGCAAACCTAGAGACACCTCTGAAGAAAGATTTGGAACATATGAGGAGAAGTCCAATGTTGTGCACATGCAATAGAGGGGAAAAAAAATTGTTGAGAAAATGACTACATAGGTTGTGGAGATGATGGATCTATCAAAGGACCAAGTAAAGAAAGACAAAATCATGTTTGTCTCTTCGAAAGGTGCATCCAATATAAGAAGATCTAGTAGAAAATATACCCCCTCTTTGGTTGTCCCCAAGTCCTCTGAGACTATGCCCTCTGTCAGTGGAACAAAGAAGAAGGAGTGAAGTAGTGCTCCAGATAAACATCAGATTGCATAGATGTGAAGGAAAAGAGTGTTTCGATAAAGCAACAAGGTTCCCCACAACAGATAAGAGTGAAGGCTAAGGAAACAAGAGAAAGAAACCTGAGTGTTGATAAAGAAGAAGAAGAGGAAGAAGAACCTCTCATAAGAAAAAGAAAATCTAGTGTATCTGAAGCAAAGACAAGTGCAAAGAAGGTTAAGGTTGGTATTGTGGACATTGATAGTGAAGTAAAGGTGGAGAAACAAAAAAAGGAATTCAAAATTTATGTGAGGGAAAAGAAAGCCAAGTCCGATAAAGGAGAAAAATATCTAGAAGAAAATAAGAAGAAGGATAAGTCTTCCCTAGTAAGAAAACATAGCCCTATGAAATTAGATGCATTATTTAATAGAATAGTGGAGCATTAAATGTTGGAACAAATTTTTTCCTTGTATACCACTACGGATGGCACTAATAAGTCTACAATAGAATAGGCAATATTTAGATATATAGTTACATTTGATGTTAGCATGAAGGATATTGAAGGCCAATTTCTTGAAGATTTGAAAATTGCATTATTTGCAAGAAGAGAAGAGGAAATAAATGAAGATGTAAAGTTGAGATCATTTTCCTTGGAGAAATTTAGTGCTACCTTCTTAGATGAGGACAAAGCTAAATTAGCTCAATTATACAATAAAGATTTTAGGACTAAACAAAGGGTCACTACCCTAATGAGCAAAGATAAAGATGATATAAAAAGATTAAGGAATGAATTATTTGAGAAGGTTTCCAATTTGGAAAAAAGGTTAGGTATGACCCTAGATAGTGAAGAAGAAATAAATGATGATGTCTTTGTCCCAGATGTAAATGAACCAGAAGTTGGACAACATGAAGATGCTTTCGAACATGAGCATGAATTAGAAAAGGAGAATGTGCAAAAGATTACCCCTCTGATAGTAGAGAATGTGAGTGCAGAAGAAGAAAATGTTACTAGTAACACTCCTCCAATAGGAGAAAAAATTGTTGGAAAAGATTAGGTTACTAAGATGCAAATACAAAACATAACTCCCCTCCAAAAAAAAAAGAATTTTGAAGAAGAGGTTGTACAAGACAACCCAAAGAGAAATAAGGCACAAAACATAGAAAATATGCCTCCTCTAAATAAAAATGCAAGATTTGTTGATGATGAGAAGGATGAGAAAGAGTCCAACAATGTTGAGAAGAATGATGAAAAAGCAGAAGACAACATTGGTGAAAAGGAAAATGCAGAGGAGAAGAAGGATGAAGGTAATATGAAAATAGCTAGAGAATCTTTTGAAACCTCCAGAGATTCATTGAAGAGTTTATTGAGCATGAAATTATAGTTCCAACCTATTGTTTATGCCCAGTTATTACAAATTCCAATGCAATGTGGGCAAGTCGATATGGACAAGATGTCCCCTTTGCACAAGTTACAACTCATTGATGCATTCCACACCTTCGCCAAAAAGGATATCTTGCAGACACATCTAAAGAGTGTGGAGTTGATAGATGAAGCAATGAAGGTGTTGCAGGAGAGTATTCCCAGAGTAAGTATCGACAATTCTTTATTCGGTGTGTAGAATTTAAAATTTTTGCTTGATTCTTTTAAAGACTATTCTATTGAACTTGAAGAGAAGCTGGAGAAGGAGGTAAACACTAAGGTGAATGATAGAAGGTTGGTGGATATGAAAAACAAATGTGCCACTGCATATGGAAAATTACAAAAAAAACTTAAGGATGCACAGAATTGTGTTGAAGAGGCCAAGGATTTATTTCAATTTTTCTTCTATGTATATTTCTTTTTTATTTATGCATTTTATATTTCATTGTATATATGCAGAAGTTAGAGGATAGTATATCAATGCAAATTTTAATCAATTTTAATGGATAGTACTATTAGGAGGAGTTGGTTTGATTTTTGAAGAATTGTGTTACTCTCATGCATCTATGTATATATCAATTAGGGGGAGTCAGTGAGTAGTTCAGATAAAATCATGTATTTATGAAAGGGGGAGAAAAGAACATGAAATATGTATGTACCCTTTGCCCTTGATGTCAAAGGGGGAGAGTAGTTCGGAGAAGACATGGAGAAGAGTTGATGCATGTTTCCATCAATGAAAAAGGGGGATATTTTTGGAATTTTGAGGAGATTGTCATTGATATGGTTGTTGACAACATGAGAATATGCTTATATAGTGTTTTCATTGATGTCAACATTGTGTTTTGATGTATACATTGAGGTAAGGTTGGTTTGTGAAGCATGAGTGATCATGTATATGGTAATCCAGTATAGAGATGCATATATTTTACTTCGGTGCAAAATAGATATGTTGCATATTTAACTAAGTCTAGAATATAGTTTTCAGTGTATAAAGCATCAATATTTGGGTCGACATTGGTTCGCCTTGAGGTATTTATATCTATGGATCTAAGGAAGTTTTGGTACGTGCTTGAGGACCTTGAATCCAAACTTTCATGTCTTTATGTCCTACAGTGCAATAGTTATGGTTGACAAAATATCAGGTTTGCCAATGACAATATAATCAAAATAGAGTACCTACTTGGAATGGTTTGCATTCCACCACGGAAGCATATTTGGTTATGCAGATTTGTGGAAGTGTTTACAGATGTCAGAAGAGTGTGTAGTTCAAGTGGCATGTGTTTTGGAGGTACACTTGTCAGTTTTTGGATAATCAGTTGGTGTATTTTAGTGTTGTCTTACCAACGGTGCCAACCTAAGATGTTTGGGGTCATGTGGAGTTAAAAAGAAGTGTTGATCAGTTATGTGGGAGCTATTATAGGTCCATGCTGACCTATTTGGATGTGTTACAAGTTTTTTTATTAAGGTGTAAAGTGTGTATAGTCTTATCTACAGCTGAAAAGTTATTGTTATACACAGTACATCTAATTAGGTTGACCTAATTGATGTTGCAAGTATTTCAGGATCTAATGCGTATATATGTAAGTTCATTTTGGTGTTGTAAGAAGGTGATGTTTACTATAGAAAATATGTGATGTGAAATCCTAAGTAGAGCATACGAATGTGATGTGAATGTGAAGCAGAGCAGAGTGTGGAAGTAGTGTAGTATGAAGTGTGTTGATTCAATATTTTGAGCTCCAGTGGAACTATATCTCTTGCATATTGTAGATGCAATTTTATTAGTTCAATCTTGGTAGTGATCCAATCCTCTTTATTGGTAGTGATCCATTTTCTCTATTACTCTTATTCTCTGGACAATGAGTCCAGAGAATAGTGTGTCCACCTGGCAGTGACCCTTTCTATAATATTTGATTATGGATTATAATATATTGTGAGCTAATCCTCATAGTGGTTTTTCCCTTTTTAGGTTTTCCACGTAAAAATCTAGTGTTCATGTGTCATATGTTTTGATGGTTGCTTTCATGGTTTCTTTCCTTACTGCAAATTGAATATTATGCTTGAAATGAATGTTTAAATTCTTAAATGGTTTTAGAGGATACTAATTCACCCCCCTCTCTCAGTATTATGGGTGTTCAACAATGACAAGAATTTTTATCTATTATTTTTTTTGTTTGTATTACATAGGTACAACATCATCAATTCATGTTCTATTTTTTATGAGAAATGTGTTACAAATAATTTTCCTAATCAAGGAATGTCATTATAGATCCCTTAGGAAGATGCATAAAACATTCTAAACCTTGACCTCCCAAGATTTGTGAGAAAAATCTGATATGGTAGTTTTCACTATAGGCTACTTCTTTCCATGCCATAAAAAAACTTTCACATGTTCTCTTAGATAACCTTTTCCTTTATACTTTTCAAATTTGGGTGGTTCAAAATAGGGAGGAAAAGGGATTTGTATAATGACACTAGATCAAAAGGATGGGGAAACAAATCCTAAAAATTATGGTTTATTATGAATCTCCTCTTGTAGGCCTTGGAGAGTGTCCTTTATAGCTTGCCACTCCTATGAAAATTATAGGCCCTGATGTGGTGATGATGGTAAGAGAAATTTTGGTTGTTGATTGCTTTGTTGGTTGGATTTTTATTGAGGTGGATTAGATTGTGGATATCATGATGGTTTGGGTTATGAAGGACCTACATGTCATTAGTATTAAGGTGTCATCTACCATGTAAATCCTCTGTCATAGTGCATGGTTCCAACATCCTTAGAAATTTTACCTAGGCACTTGTAGTGTATTGAAAAAATATTTTTTAATATTTATATTCTCACCATTGTTTGTATTACATTCATTAGGGGTGATGGTTTCCACTAGCAACAATAAAGGTGGCTTATGGACATCAATATTTTATATTGTTTGCCCCACATGTGGACAAATAGAATGGGATGATAAAAGATAAGGAAAAGGATAAATGAGTGAATGTTGGTATTCTCCAAGTGGGTTCTTGGAAAGAGGCAAAAAGTGTCTCTTGGTATTCCATCATTTATTGCATTTAATGTAATGTTTATTTTTCTAAGTTTGGGTGCCCAAGTTGGAGGGAAAGTATTGGAGCAAAAATTGGTTTCCTTTTGTATCTCGAGGACGTAATCCAAGGGTTGGGGACATTTGGAATGAAGGGTCATCTTTGGCAACAGGTTTGGTGCATTAGACCTCTTCATAAGTCTATAAAATCAACTTATTTAATGTAGAAATTATGAGAAATAGTTGAATGTAGTTTTTCTTTGTAAGAAAAATTACACATTGAGGCATAAAAAGGTTGTTCACATGTGCACAAGTGCTACCATATTTGAGGATGATGCAAGAGCATCCACGGTTGACTAGAAATCTTGCATCAACCAAAAATAATATTTTAATTTATTTTCCTAAAGTTTGGTAGGTGATTTATTTAATAGGATAATTTATAAGGTGAGAATAAAATAAATATTAAATATTTTCCTTTTATTATTTTGTTGCAATTTTGGGATGTGGAAACAATTTAGGAGAGAATTTTGAGAAATTGTCAATTTCAAAAATTGGCAATAAATATTCTTGGGCATGGGTCTTGGAGGGAATATGAGTTGTAAAATGAATTTAAAACTTCCTAAAATCATGCATACAAAAGTGGGTTCCCAAGGTGAGTTGGAAGGAGTTACATTAGAAACTACCCTAAAATCTAGGAATGGACTCCCATTTTGGCAATTTTTGTGGGAATGGATTGAGAAAATCATTTTTAATATTATGGAATTTTTTTGGAATTTAATTTTTGAAGGTTTCTTCCCAACTTGTTCATGGATTTTTGTTGGAGAAGTTCCAGGAGCTTGCTTTGGAAGATTACAAGCAATTTGGACTTGGTTTTGGTAACCATTCTTGGCTAGAATGTGTAGGTTGTTGTTGTAGGTGTGGATTTTCTTGGATAATGTGGAAAGTGTTGGAGTACGATGAACACTGAGAGGGGGGTGAATCAATGTTCGTACACAAATTTTCACTTTGTAAATTATTTTTCAAATTTGACTTCAGTAAACAATATGAAGTAATTGAATAAACAATTATATAAATAAAATATACACAAGCATATGACACAATGATATGTCCTAAGTGGAAACCCTCCTGGAGAATAAAACCACTCAAAAATGCCTCACTAGCTTATTTGAACCTCACTAGTTACAGAGAATTCCTCACTGGAAAAAAATGGCCTCACTGACCAAAGAACCTCACTAGTTACAAGAATGCCTCACTGGAAATGTGTCTCACTAACATTAAATGTGCCTCACTAGCAAGTGCTTCACTAGAAAGAGTGTGCCTCACTAGATAATGCAATTTGCCTCATACCATCATAGTTCTAATACAAATACAGAGTATCATCTCTGTTTCACTTTCACAGCTTCTTTTGATCTCACATCAATTGAGATTCAGAAGAAAAATTTCAAGCACAACATAATGATGCATATAAATATACCTTTATATACAACATTATGAAATACTTCAAAAATTGATCAATTTTACAAAGCACTGAGTGTGCTTTTCATACAACTTTCATAATACAAAATATAACTCAATGAAGTACCTTTTACACCTTTCAAAATGGTGTCTTTTCTGTTCAACATGCAAAAGAATGAGTTCAAGGAAGTACATATAGTGTTCTTCATTTTTAAACTAAAACATAACTTCCATCTCTAACTGTTCCTTAACCAGTAACTATTTCTTTTAACAAATTCCTTAAAAATAAAATTTCTTGTTGATCTGTCATAACAATCCTTGAAATGCCTTGTTGTTCATGAAATTCAAATATAACTGAAAACTAGACTTTACTTTACAAACTCTTATGAAAACTCACATGGGTTAAGCAACTAACATAAACTGACCTGAATAAAGAAACTAAAGAATGCCTTCTTTTTCTTTCCAGAAAAAAAAAAAACTGAATATGGAGGATATAACCTGTTATATGCCTGTCAGAGAATAATCAATTGGCATTGCCATGCTCGAGTCCAAACTGTCATGCATCCTTCCAAACCTATCATGCTACCACAAGACCTTCCTTGGCTAATATTTTTGATGTCCTAACTGTTTTGGGTCGTTCCCTAGCTCGAGCTCGAGGGCTTTTACAAAGCTTTCCAAAACATAAACTTTACAAAATGCACAGGCTTTAAAAGTCCTTTTCAATCTTTTATTGCATTTACATCTCAATCCCTTTAGATGCCAATAGTAATAAAGTCCCATTTTATTTTAAATACTTTTTAAAATACAATGCCATGGGGTACTCAAGACATGTTCACTTTTACTTTTGCTTTAGATACATATTCAAGGAAACTTTCTCAAGATGTGCAATCAAACATTTACCTTTGACATGTATATACAACAAGCTGCACTTTGTTCCATATTGATACAAATGTCATGTAATCCAAGATGTATATGTAACTTTTCCAATCTGATGTATTGATCCAAAGAAAAGACCATATGATCAGGTATGTGTGAATATGATCACATTATAATAAAATTGAAATAGAAGAATGCTCATATCCACATACATCGTAGCATCTCAAGACATTTGACACTAATGCCAAAAATGCCTTAGGGGTTAACAAACTCCCCCTTTGGCATTGGTGTCAAATCTAGATAAATAGAACCAAAAACTGAAACAATATACCTGTTTGCACATTTCACTGTTGATATCACATACTCATGTCCTGTCACATCAAAAAGATGTCAAATACCAAAGAAATGATATATACTTAAGTCTCTGAAAAATGGAAAGCTATAAATGACAATTGAACCATCAAATGTCAAGAACCAATATTTTAATCTCTGAACAAGCAATCAACTGAAACAAATCTGCATATGTACCACTGATCAATACTGTACAAAACTATCAAAAAAAATACTACTCACTATTGATAAAGGAAAATAACATATCCATAAGAATTAATCACTACAAGAATGTACTGCATATTTCTCTCCCTTTTGACAACAATGCCAAAGGAGAGATCTGATTGATATACTGCAAGGAATTGAATGCTAAAATTTTACAAGAGCAACTGAAAGCAAATATATGGTGCATAAAAATACCAGGTACAATCATGCATCATAGATTTACTTTATGAAACCAACAATGCCACAAATGCCTTAGGGGGTAGTAATATGCATGAGATGCTCCCCTAACCCCATGAACTGGAGTAGATCATTGAAGAGAACTGGGATAATACACTCAAAATGTCATTACTATAGAAGCTTTCACCATAATCTCACAAACAAAACAAATGCCACAAATCTGTATGTATGATCACTGAACAAGAAAGCATCAGTATAAAGTATAATCATCTCCTAAACCAGGGATGAAATATGAACAAAGAAGCTCCCCATGACTAAATACATAAGATGAATCAAAGACTTCAAACCTATTCAAGCACCTATTATGCAAGTTGCAAATCCATGTTACCAAGAAGTCTTGTGTCAATCAACAGTCCATCAACTAAAATTATAGTGTTGTTATAAAGTAAGAAAATAATGATACTATTATAAATATTAACCCATAACAAGGAGCACTATTCTAGACTGAGTATATGAGCTTGTCATACAACTATGTATCCATAACATGAGATCATCATACACTGTAAAAGATATATCACTTGTCAAAGAGAATCACAATGAACCAATTCAATCTAAATATCAGTCATATATGTGAGATCACTATGATACCAATATACCAATCAACCAAAACATGCACAATGAAACACCAAATATACCTGCCCAAGATTTGTATGTACCAAATAAGTAGATGCCACTATAATACCAAATAAGTATCACTATACTGTCAAAATAAAATCAACCTGCTAATGTCAAAATACCATATCAAGTGCCATTGTAACAGTGAAACCAAACTATCACATCAAATATCATACCATTGTCAAGAAGATGAGCCAATTTAATCTGAAAAACTCCTTAATAACATTGTCAATTGTCACTATAGGCTTGTAGAAACAAACTAGGATTCAATATGAGGAGGAGAATTATAGTATCATCTTCATACTATCAGAACAATCATTGTTTAGCATGAAACATTATCAATATTGTCAACACACTTTGCCCATGAAAATAAGTCACTGTCCAGAAAAATTTGAAAGGGCCACACAAGCAACCAATGAAATATCACTATCAAGTGCAAGGAAATATCACCATCAAAGATAATATGTAGTTCCACTATCAAATTCAACATGCTTTCCCTCCAAACTTGTATTTTCTCCACAAAAATTCCTTTGCAAACCTTATTACAGAAGTAAGAGTTGCAAATTGTATTATTGACACAAGAAAAAAATCATTCTCACTATCAATAAATAAAGTCACTTAAATCACTAAAATTTCTTCAAGAAGACTTCCAATTCAAATCTTTGTGAAGACAAATTCCAATGTACTAAGCATTGTCATTTCACACATGTTTCAATGTTCCAAGAAATCATTGCACTGTGTAAAGGATAGCTTTGAATACCACTTGCAAAGCATGGTTAAGAACCACTTAGTACTTGAAACACATGAACCTTATATGCAATAGGTCATTAATAACTTATATACTATGAATGTAACAAGCCAGTAACTGCTTACCAATGAAATTTGATAAGACATTAATTACTTATTAGAGACAAGTATATATAAGCCACTAATATCTAATATTAACAAGATACACAGGTTATCAAGTATTAATAAAATCATGGCATATGAAAGGAGTCAATTAATCTTGTCTTTATAATGAATATAAACCTCTTTGCCACTGATATATGCTACCACTGCCATTTGGTGGTTTGAGATTAATAACAAAATTGTGATCATGTAGACATAATGAAAATCCTTATCCAAGAACCTTTGCATCAAAACCATGGTGATATGAATGAGCAAGTATTAATATCAGTACAAATACCACTGCAACTCTTGTCATTTTGACAAGCACCAAGTATCAAATCAACACTTTGTAATGGACACCATAAGACCATGAACTTTGACATCAACATGGTTGTCACTGCCTCTGTAGGATGTGCAAATGTTGACTGCCCTGTACTCCTAATTTCCACATTATAAGTTGTTGAAGATAAACTCTAGAACATGCAGACCATATACCTAATTCACAAAGCAACTCCATTGTTTGTGCAACTGCCAAGCAAAAAATTAGCAATGCACAAAAACATATCCACTATCTTAGAAAATGAGAAATTCAAGATATTCACTTTGCAAATAGTATTAGCATGTGTATAACAACTGAACATAAAAGAGTACAGTCAAACAGTTTATATCAAATCCTGTTATCAACAAATCACCAAATGATTAAGGAACCATTGCCTCATATCTATTGTTTGATAACCTTGCAAGATAACACTACACTTCCAACACATTGAATGTTTCCACCAACCTATGAAATTTTCAAATATATAAATCAAACCAGGGATATTAGATAGATACATTATACTCCTCCTAATTGCATATCAATCTCATGCTTTTACTTAAGTTTCTTGTGCAATATGCACAAGATTAGATTCTTTCTATTTTTGTTCAGATTTTCTTCTCCAAACCTTCCTAGGTTCTTTCTTTTGCTTGTACAAAATCCTTACCATTTCATTATATCTAACTAACATTACAGGATTACTCTAGCAATACTATGATTTATGTCCAACACTGTTGCACTTATAACATATGATATTGCTAGAAGAATAATGATATTTTTTTCTTGAATTTCTATAATCATATCTTCCATGCATCCAACAATTTCTTGCTAAATGGCCAATTTTATTACAGTTATAGCAAACATTGTTATAACCTTGATTTGATAGGCTATAAGAATTATCATTAGTCCATCTAGAAAAATTTCTTGTATGAAATCTACAATCTCTTACTCTATGACCATATTTATGACACGAATAACAATAACCATGAAATTGGGAATAATTATACCTTACTGAATGATTATGCCTGATAGATGGAGGCCATAAGAATTTATTTGTTGTTCTTCTTCTGATATCAAAAAATTTCTCTTCTAATTTCTTATTGTCATCACTTTTTGAAGCATGTTTTCCTTAACTATTATCCTTTTTACCATCTTGAGTAGATTCACTAGTTGATTCTTCTTTCTCTTCATTTGATCTTTTAAAGTAATCATATAGATCTATTTTCTGCTTAGGGGATTTTCTAAACTTTGAGCTTTGTCCTATTTCATAACCTAAACCAAAGCAGTCCTTGTGACTCTTTTGACTTCTCAACATGTTATTTAATGCATCAGAACCTTTCTCAAATTTTTGAAACTTGAATTTTTTAAGATCTCTCCTCAAAGTGACTATTTCACTTTCAAGCTTTTGACATTCATTAGTTTTGACTTCAAGGTCAGATTTTGTAAAATCAACTATTTTTGGCTTCTTGTATTTTTGTCTTTAGACTAATAATAAGTTTTTTAGATTCATCAACTTGACTCTTTAAGTTAACAAGCCAATTTATTGCCTCATCAAACTCTAAAGAAACTTTTGTAAAATCTGAACATACCTTGTCTCTTGAATCTTTTTCTTGTCAAAGTTGGTCTTCTAGTCTCTTATTCTCTTTTCTGAGTTGCTTGATTGTATCAAAAGCACACAAAAGTTCACCTTCTAAATCAAATTCACAATCACCTTCATTCACAAAGAAATTTCCTTCTATATCTGATTCATTCACATCCACCACAAATTCATCAAGTTCTCTATTAGACATATTTTCTTCTACAAGTTGTGGATTCTCCTTAGGCATTTCTACTTTTGCAGGCTATGATTTTTCTTTCTTATTCCTATTCCTCTTTCCCATGACAACCAGTACTCCACCAGGAATCCCCTAGTTTAACTCTAGACAAGGGTTTGGATCTGATATCAATTGTTGGAGTACAATGAACACTGAGAGGGGGGTGAATTAGTGTTCATACACAAATTTTCACTTTGTAAATTCTTTTTCAAATTTGAATTAAGTAAATAATATGAGGCAATTGAATAGACAACAGTGTAAAACAAAACATACACAAGAATATGACACAATGATATGTCCTAAGTGGAAACCCTCCTGGGGAATAAAACCACTCAAAAATTGCTCACTGGCTTATTTGAACCTCACTAGTTACAAAGAATTCCTCACAGGCAAAAATGGCCTCACTGACCAAAGAACTTCACTAGTTACAAGAATGCCTCACTGGAAATGTGTCTCACTAACATTAAATGTGCCTCACTAACAATAAAGAATATGCCTCATTGGCAAGAGTGTGCCTCACTAGATAATGCAATTTTCCTCATACCATCATAGTTCTAATACAAATATAGAGTATCATTTTTGTTTCACTTTCACAGCTTCTTCTGATCTCACATCAATTGAGATTCAGAAGCAAAAGTTCAAGCACAACATAATGATGCATATAAATATACCTTTATATACAACATTATGAAATACTTCAAAAATTGATCAACTTTACAAAGCACTGAGTGTGCTTTTCATACAACTTTCATAATACAAAATATAACTCAATGAAGTACCTTTTACACCTTTCAAAATGATGTGTATTTTCTATTCAACATGCAGAAGAACGAGTTCAAGGAAGTACATATAGTGTTCTTCATTTTTAAACTAAAACATAACTTCCATCTCTAATTGTTCCTTAACCAATAACAGTTCCTTTTAACAAATGCCTTAACAATAAAATTCCTTGTTGATCTGTCATAACAATCCTTGAAATGCCTTGCTATTCATGAAATTCAAATATAACTGAAAACTAGACTTTACTTTACAAACTCTTATGCAAACTCACATGGGTTAAGCAACTAACATAAATTGACCTGAATAGAGAAACTGAAGAATGCCTTCTTTTTCTTTTCAGAAAACAAAAACTAAATATGGAGGATAGAACCTGTTATACACCTGTCAGAGACTAACCAATTGTCATTGCCATGCTCGAGTCCAAACTGTCATGCTTCCTCCCAAACCTGTCATGCTACCACAATACCTTCCTTGGAAAATATTTTTGATGCCCTAACTATTTCAAGCCATGCCCTATCTCGAGCTCGAGGGCTTTTACAAAGCTTTCCAAAATATAAACTTTACAAAATGCATAGGCTTCAAAAATCCTTTTCAATCTTTTATTACATTTACATCTCAATCCCTTTAGATGTCGATGGGAATAAAGGCCCATTTTATTTCAAAAAGTTTTCAAAATATAATGTCATGGGGTACTCAAGACATGTTCACTTTTACCTTTGCTTTAGATACATATTCAAGGCAACTTTCTCAAGATGTGCAATCAAACATTTACCTTTGACATGTATATACAACAAGTTGCACTTTGTTCCATATTGATACAAATGTCATGTAATCCAAGATGTATATGTAACTTTTCCAATCTGATGTATTGATTCAGAGAAAAGACCATATGATCAAGTATGTGTGAATGTGATCACTTTATAATCAAACTGAAATAGAGGAATTCTCATATCCACATACATCGTAGCATCTTAGGACATTTGAAACTAATGCCAAAAATTCCTTAGGGGTTAATAGAAAGGACATTTGGTTGTAGGTTTGAAGGTGTTTGGATAGCAAAAATAGATTTGAAAGTTGTTGGTTTATTGCAGAAAGGACTTCTATTGAAGATTGCATATTAAAGGAGCTAGAAGCTACAGGAAGGGGATAGATTGAAGGAGATCAATTTTTTATTATTTTTTGTTGTTTGTAACAAACTTATATCAGTCTTATTTCAGTTTTTAATGGTTTATATCAATCTATATGGCTGCAAACAATCTGATTTCAGATTTGTTATATTTTACATATAATTTCATGAGATTTTGAATAAGAAACCATAGTTACTTCTTGCAAATTTATGAGTTGTTTCAAATGATTTCTAAGTTATGTTTTTAGATTGTTGTGAGTATTTGAATAAGGGTAAGATCCATACTTCATTAGTGGTATCAAAGCTAGAGTTCCTGAGTGTGTAGAAAGAAGCACCAATTAGAGGTTGTTTGCACTAGGACCTGGGATGGAGAGTGTTGAGGATTTGTAAATAGATCACCGAGTGAGGAAATTTACATGTGAAGAACTTGAGGACTTGAATATTTTTGTTGAGGCTTTGTGAGGCCTTGAAAATTGAAAAACAGAAAGGTAAGAATTTTTTGATAGTTGTGTATGCAAGTGAACATGATGGAGAAAATATTGTAGAAGTATGCTTTGAAGATAGTGTGAAGGAAGATGGTGAGATTGTAGTAGAGGATGAGAAGCATAAATAAAGTGCAATAATCAAAGAGGAAGATGATGTTACAAAATTAGATGAGTGTCCTTTGGAAGACTTGAAAGTATAAGAAAATGAAGGTGTAGCTAAGAGTGAAGGTGAAAAAGATATGGTAGTCGATAATGGTGAGAAAAAGGTTGTAGAGAAAGAGGTAATACATAATATTTTTCATTTTTAAGATGAAGATGAGAGTGTATTTTGTGCAAATGAAAGATTTTTAGTAGAGGATAAAATTGATTCATGTTTTATTAAATTCAAGGAAAATGATGATTTGCATATTTTGGATAAGTTGATTCAAATAGAGTTTGCTAGTGGTGTTTGGTATGCAAAATATTTGTTTGGTGTTGCAAAGTTTATTGCATGTGCATTTTGGTGGAGGTGTCATACTTTGGTGGGTTGAATCCCACAATATTGGAGGAGAATGTGATATACACTTGGAGGAGTTGGTCAGGTTATGGTGGAACTGATTCCACATCGAGGAAGATGAGTAAAGAGAAGAGTTGTCAGAGGAAGATGTTTCTTGTTCCATTTAGGTGCTGGAAGAGGAGAAAGAAGAACTCATTGGTGGTACCAAACTTAGTAATGGGGTTTTTTGAAGGTTATTGACAACTTGAAAGGATGGTCCTACCATTCAACTCCATTTTGTGAGACCAAGCTCACAATTTTTTTCTACCTTGGGTGTCTAATGCAGGAGCATCCACGGTTGACTGGAAATCTTGCATCAACCAAAAACAATATTTTAATTTATTTTCCTAAAGTTTGGTAGGTGATTTTTTTAATAGGATAATTTTCAAGGTGAGACTAAAATAAATATTAAATATTTTCCTTTTAATATTTTGCTACAATTTTGGGATGTGGAGACAACTTAGGATGGATTTTTGAGAAATTGTCAATTTCAAAAATTGGCAATAAATATTCTTGGGCATGGGTCTTGGAAGGAATATGAGTTGTAAAATGAATTTAAAACTTCCTAAAATCATGCATGCAAAAGTGGGTGCCCAAGGTAGGTTGAAAGAGTTACATTAGAAACTACCCTAAAATATAGGAATGGACTCCCATTTTGGTAATTTTGGTGGGAGTGAGTTGAGAAAATAATTTTTAATAATATGGAAGCTTTTTGGGATTGATTTTTTGGAGGTTTCTTCCCAACTTGGTCATGGTTTTTTTTTAGAGAAGTTCTAGGAGCTTGTTTTGGAAGATTACAAGCAATTTGGACTTGGTTTTGGTAGCCATTCTTGGCTAGAATGTGTAAGGAGTTGTTGCAGGTGTGGATTTTCTTGGAGAAGGTGGAAAGGAAATTTGGTTGCAAGTTTGAAGGTGTTTGGACAATGGAAAATAAATTTCAAAGTTGTTGGTTTATTGCATCAAGGACCTCTCATTGAAGATTGCATATTAAAGGAGCTAGAAGCTATAGGAAGGGGATAGATTAAAGGAGGTCAATTTGTGATTGATCTTTGTTGTTTATAATAGAATTATATCAGTATTATTTTATTTTTTAATAGTTTATATCAGCCCATATGGCTGCAAACAATCTGATTTCAAATTTTCTATATTTTACATATAATTTCATGAGATTTTGAATAAGAAACCATAGTTACTTCTTGTGGAATTGTGAGTTGTTTCAATTGATTTCTATGATCCATTTTTAGATTGTTGTGAGTATTTGAATAAGGGTAAGATCCATAATTCATTAGTAGCATCAGAGCTATATTTCTCAAGTGTATAGGCAGAAGCGCCAATTGGAGGCAGTTTGCACATGACCTAGGGTGGAGAGTGTTGAGGATTTGTAAAAGATCGCCGAGTGAGGTAGTTTACATGTGAACAACTTAAGGATTTGAATTTTTTTTTGTGGCTTTGTGAGGCCTTGAAAATGACAAAAAAATAAAGGAAAGAAGTTTGTCACAGTTGTGTATGCAGGTGAATAGGATGGAGAAAATATTGTAGAAGTATGCTTTGAAGATAGTGTGAAGGAAGATGGTGAGATTGTAGAAAAGGATGAGAATAAAAAGAAAGTGTAACAATCAAAGAGGAAGATGATGTTGCATCAATAGATGAGTTTCCTTTGGAGGACTTGAAAGTATTAGAAAATGAAGGTGTAGCTGAGAGTGAAGGTGAAAAAGATATGGCAGCTGATAGTTGTGAGAAAAAGGTTGTAGAGAAAGAGGTAATACACAATATTTTTCATTTTTATGATGAAGATGAGAGTGTGTTTTTTGTAGATGAAAGAGTTGCAGTAGAGGATAAAATTAATTCATTTTTTATAAAATTTGAGGAAAATGATGATTTGCATGTTTTGGATAAGTTGGTTCAAACAAAGTTTACTAGTGGTGTTTGGTATGCAAAATATTTTTTTAGCATTGCAAAGTTTAGTGCAAGTTCATTTTGGTGGAGGTGGTCAGACTTTGGTGGGTTGAATCCCATAATATTGGAGGAGAATGTGAGATACACTTGGAGGAGGTGGTCAGGTTATGGTGGAACCAATTCCACATCGAGGAAGATGAGTAAAGAGTAGAGTTGTCAGAGGAAGATGTTTCTCATTCCATATAGGTGCTAGAAGAGGAGAAATAACTCATTGGTGGTACCAAATGTTAGGATTCAGGAAGATGGGAGCAATAAACATTAACAATTATATGTAGATTAAATAACCCAAAAAATAACAATGAAGAATAACACAAAAGAGATCAACAAAGAAATTTAATGTGATTCACCCAATATGGGGTACATCCATAGAAACTCAACCACCCAATGATTTTATTATCCATTGCAAAACAAATTACAATCTCACGAATCACCATACTGCAACATACATCCCAAACACTTATAACAAGTTTTTTGGAACCTTCTAGAATTAGGATTTTACAAGGTCCTTTTTCATTTGACATGTTAATAGGAAAACCTTGATGTGTCAATGGGGAAGAAACTTTGACATGTCAACAGGAAAAAAACCTTGACATGTCACCAGAAAAAACCTTGATGTGTAAACAATTTTTTTTTTTTGAGGCAATGCCTCAAACCCCACCATACATTACGAGTGTACAGTATTTGCATGATTAGTCGCCACATACCAACACCAAATTTAGTAGTGGAGTTTGTTGAAGGTTATTTACAACTTGAAAGGATGGTCCTACCATTCAACTCCATTTTGTGAGACCAAGCTCACAAAATTTTTCTACCTTGGGTGTCAAATGCAGGAGCATCCACAATTGACTAGAAATATTGCATCAACCAAAAATAATATTTTAATTTATTTTCCTAAAGTTTGGTAGGTGATTTATTTAATAGGATAATTTGCAAGGTGAGACTAAAATAAATATTAAATATTTTCCTTTTATTATTTTGTTGCAATTTTGGGATGTGGAGACAATTTAGAAGGGAATTTTGGGAAAGTGTCAATTTCAAAAATTGGCAATAAATATTCTTGGGCATTGGTCTTGGAGGGAATATGAGTAGTAAAATTAATTTAAAACTTCTTAAAATCATGCATGCAAAAGTGGGTGCCCAAGGTGAGTTGGAAGGAGTTACATTCTAAGAAACTACCCTAAAATCTAGGAATGGACTCCCATTTTGGCAATTTTGGTGGGAGTGGATTGAGAAAATCATTTTTAATATTATCGAAGGTTTTTGGAATTTATTTTTTGGAGGTTTCTTTCCAACTTGGTCGTGGATTTTTTCTTGAGAAGTTCTAGGATCTTTTTTGGAAGATTACAAACAATTTGGACTTGGTTTGATAGCCATTCTTGGCTAGAATGTGTAGGTTGTTGTTGTAGGTGTGAAATTTCTTGGAGAAGGTCGAAAGAACATTTGGTTGTAGGTTTGAAGGTGTTTGGACAGCAGCAAATAGATTCTAAAGTTGCTAGTTTATTGCAGAAAGGACTTCTCATTGAAGATTGCATATTAAAGGAGCTAGAAGCTATAGGAAGGGGATAGATTGAAGGAGGTCAATTTGTGATTGATCTTTGTTGTTTGTAACAGACTTATATCAGTCTTATTTCAGTTTTTAATGGTTTATATCAGTCCATATGGCTGCAAACAATCTGATTTTAGATTTGCTATATTTTACATATAATTTCATGAGATTTTGAATACGAAACCATAGTTACTTCTTGCAGATTTACGAGTTGTTTCAAATGATTTCTAAGTTCAATTTTCAGATTGTTGTGAGTATTTGAATAAAGGTAAGATCCATACTTCATTAGAGGAAAAGAGGAGAATGGAAGTGAATGTATTGTAATCTCATTTATTTGAAGATAATGCATACTTGGCTACTTTTCTTGGTGGAGTTTTCTCCCACAAGGGTTTCTCCATGTAAATCTTATGTTATGTGATGCTCTTATGTTGTAATTTTTTTCCTCTTTACTACTATATTATAGTTATGTTATTATTTATTTATTGGTGTTATAAGCTCACATAAGGGAGTGTTGATAATCATGATATGTTGGCTAAGTTTTAGCAACATTAAGAAGATGGATCTAATCATGGTAATTCCATATTAAAGAAACTTAATTTTAGATTTTCATATAATTTTCAGATTTTCATGTTGTAGTAGTCCAAGATTTAATCTATTGAATCCATATTTGGATAGAGATCGAATTTCCCAATAATTAGTATTAGAAAATGTACATATTTCTCATCCTTTGGTATTAGAGCTTAAGGTGAATTTGGTTCTAGGTATTCTTTCTTTTTTATTTCTTAGTCGAGCAAGCTTGTGGAAATTTGTTAGAAGGAATTGAAGGTTGTTGAAAGGCTTGAGGGGATGCAATGAATTTTTTGTGAGTTAACTTTGTTTTGCAGATTTATTAAATTGGAAGCCATGGATATTGTCAATGTGATCTATTTTGGGCATTGTAAGCTCATGATTGTGGATCTTCATGGAGTTAGTTATGTTTTGAAAAATTGGATCTATTATTTGAAAACATGTGTGTATCCTCTTGTTTGGTGTTTTTTTTCCTTTACCTTATTGTCATGTGTGGTGAGAAGGTGTTCATGTTGGATGGGTACTTTTGACATCCTAATCACATGGAGAAACACCCACGATTTGGAGTATAGAATGGAGTGCTTATGTTGGCTTCATGGTTTTAGCCCTTGGTTACATGAAAGAACTATAATATAAGCCACTAACCTCTTTGTGAATTTTGGAGATGATATGTTTCATATGTTTCTTCTGAACAACTTGGTTTTCTTGTTGGGTTGTAGTTTTCTCTTTTCTTTAGTTGTGGGTTTGTAGATTTGTGCTTATTCCATTATTCAGATGACATGTTTGATGTGAATGTCTAGATATTTAAGTGGATTTCAGATTTACAAAAATGGTTTTAGATGTTTTACATGTTAGAAAAAATCTTTGGAATGTAGATCTATGATAATACTATATTTAGGGTTTTTTGGATGAAGACAGTTGCAGGTTTGCATGGTTGCTTGGAGGGTTCTTATTGATCTATGGTTACTCTTATGTGGGCTTGTTTGTAAAATTAGGTCTAGCATTGATCCTAGTGTTTGTGTCTTGGAAATAAACATGTCATACCTAAGTATCTCTATTATGCATGTTGTTGATGTGGGGTTAAATCTATTTCATTTTTTCAAGATTGGAGCACTCATTACATATTTATCCTTTGATATGTTGTATTTGTGTAGATCTTGTAAAATTTTCTAATGTGGATTTTTTGGTAGGCCTTATTGTTGGTTACTATTATTACATTGCTATATTTATTGCAGTGATATGGTTATTGCAAGTACCTAATATAGTTGTTCATTTAAATTTATAGGTGTATTTTATGGTACATGAGAAGCTCTATTCACTTTCAGTAGGGTTTTGTTAATAATATTGGTCACGATGCCATGCATAACTCAATATTACTTTAAATGGGAGATTTATGTAGTTATATAATGTGTTATATCTTCTTTGTTTCAAGATTTTGGTTCTAAGTTGTTATTATTGCAGTGTGTAGTGAGCTATGGATAATATTTGATTAGAAGATGGATGGTCTTTTGCAATATTTACTGGTGTCATAAGGATCTCTTGGATTTTTCCCTTATATTGTAGTGACAGTTTAATAAAATCTTTGATTCTAATTGATAAATGATGTGTGGCAATTGTATCTTCTTGGTTTGGATATCATGGTTTTCATTTACATTTTTAGAGCTCATGGTGTTGAGTTCTTTGATTGTGTTTGGGCCATGGAGGGTCTTCAAGTAAGATATGGTTATCATGATGTCTAGAGAGCTTGGTTACACTATTTAATGGGAGCTTTGGTAGTGATGTGGATTGGTTATCTTCATGTGATCTCCTAGGAGAGGATGTTAGATCATCATGTTATGATATGTTCCTAATTCTATAGTTGGAAATTTGATAATTATCTTGTTTGTTCTCTTTGATTTTGAGTGTTAATCGTTTGCTTGGAGCTTCATGTTTTTTTAGGTTACATTTGAAGTTGGCATGGATTGATTGGTGGATGCTCATGGAGACTAGGGATATTTGTGTGAGGCTAATAGATCTCTTCTTTTTTGGGGATCATGTGTTGAGATGGTTACTCTTTGATGAGAATTTCAATAGAAAGACCAAGGATCCTACACCTAGTTATGGATGTTAGTCCATTATGGACCTGAAGAGAAGATTGTCCTTTATTATAAGCTCTTATTTATTGGTGTTGTGTGCATAGAAAAATCTTGTACCCACTCTTGGTCTGCTCGATAGGTGAATGTTCTAAGAAGTATTGCCCACTTGAATATCAAATGCATTATCTATTTTGTATATTTTCTTCTCATATCAGTTAGTCTTGAATATAAAATTTTTGAGGACTTGTTAAGAAGAAGATGCATGGTTATATGGATTTATGTTGTTCTCCTTGTTTTGGTCTTGAGTTATGGATCTAGTTATGAGGAGTTATTTAGAGAGGTACAAGAAATGGTTTGTGGCTATGGACATATTCCATTAATTGTGGGAATGATTGATTGGTTTGATCTACCTTTGATATGAGAGGTTTACATCTATTGCTGTCATGTTTTCATTTGAATTAAATGTTAGATGTTGATATCCTTTTAGTTTGGTAATTGTGAAGGAGATCTTACTTTACACAGCTTGGTACATGTTAGTGTGGAACAAGGATATGATTTGATTTGTGGGTTCTCTCTTTGGTCTTGTTCTTCTTCCTAGATGTTTATATTCACATGGTTGAGTGTTAAGAACTTGGGAGAGCTATGGAGACTAGTGGTGAGAGAGGTATTGCAACGTATTTGTTTATAGGATTTACATAACATTGTATGTTTCCTTGACACTATGTAATAGAGGAATTAGCCACATCCTCGATGTGAAGTACTATAGTTAGACTTGGTATGCCTTGATCTATTTTCAGATTTGACATTTCTCGTGTAGTGGGAGAATATATATCAAGTTGTTCTCTTTGATATCTTGGTTTGTTGATTACTTATGTTATGATGAGTTTGCATATTTCATTGGATTAGCATCTATGAGTTATTTAGTTGTGTGGGATAATCACCCATTTTATTGTAGTGGGATGACTCAAATGTGGATTTTCTATATCCATGAGATTGTTTTAGTGTTTATGCTAATTTTTTTAGTTGTCCTTATTTTTGGTCATGTGTATATTGGTATGTTGCATTGAGATACAAGTATAGATATAAATAGACTTGATTACAGATTTTAGGTTGGTATGTTGATGGCATGGAGTTCTATATATGATTTCTATACCCTGGTTTGAGGTATTGTTGGCTTGGATGAGTTGCAATTTGTTGTGGTTACTATTCTAGTTGGTATGCATAAGGCAACTACTCAGATCCTTTATTATCATTTGAATTTGATGCTTTTTTTCATGCAAAAATTGGTGTAGATTTCAATGAAAGTAGGTATCTTGTTGGAGCATGAGAGCATGGTGGAGATTTAGGTGGTACATGATTGGATAAGGGATGTTTTTCCCTTGTTTTTTATTCCTAGGGGTATATTTACATTATATGATGTCAAGTGGGAGAATGTTAAGATTAAGGTGTCAACTACCTTGTAAATCCTATGTCATATTGCATGGTTCCAACATCTTTGGAAAGTGTCCCTAGGAACTTAGGGTGTATTGGGAAAATATTTTATAATATTTATTCTCACCATTGTTTGTATTACATTCATAAGGGGTGATGGGTCCCAATAGTAGTGGCAAAGGTGTCTTATGGACATAAATATTTAATATTTTTTTCTGCACATGTGGACACCTAGAATGGGATGATAAAAGATAAGGAAAATGATAAATGAGTGAATTATTAGTATTCTCCAAGTGGATGCTTGGAAAGAGTCAACACATGTCTCTTTGTATTCCATCATTTATTGCATTTAATGTAATGTTTATGTTTCCAAGTTTGGCACCCAATTTGGATGGAAAGTATTAGACCCAAAATTGGTGTCCTTTCATATTTTGAGGTAATCCAAGGTTTGGGGACATTTTGAATGAAGGTTCATCTATGGGTGCCATGTCTGGTGCATTATACCTCTACACAAGTCTATAAAATCAACTTCCTGGATGCAAAAATTATGAGGAACAGTTGAATGTAGTGTTGCTTTATAGGAACAAGGATAAGTCAATGCATAAAGAGGTTGTTCATTGGTGCACATATGCTTCCATGTTGGAGGCAAAGAGGAGAATGGAAGTGAATGCATTGTAATCTCATTTGAAAATAATGCATACTTGGCCTCTCTTCTTGGTGGATTTTTTTACGAACAAGGTTTTCTCCACGTAAATCCTATGTTATGTGATTCTCTTATGTTGTTGATTTGTGCCTCTTTGTTGCTATCTTATGGTGATATTATTATTTATTTATTGTTTTTATAAGTTCACATAAGGTAGTGTTGATAAGAATGATATGTTGGCTATTTTTAGCATCATTAAGAAAATGAATCTAATCATGATAATTCCATATTAATGAAACTTAATTTTATATTTTCATATAGGTTTTAGATTTTCATGTTGTAGTAGTCCAAGCCTTACATATATCATCCACTGAATTCATATTTGGATAGAGATTGAATTTCCCAATACTTGGCATTAGAACCTATATATTTCTCATCACATGTGAGGTTAAGTTTAATTGTTCACTTAAGAGTTGTATTTGGTTTAACATGAATTGATTTTGATGTTCATGATTTTTTGTTCTAGGATATTCTTTTTTGAAATACCAAGAATAGGTGAAGTATAAGTGTTTATTTTGTTTTGGCCAATAGGATTTATAGTAGTGATATTCTCTATGTTTGAAGGCTTGTGACATGATATTTAAGTTTTTAGGTTATAGATGATATGAGTATTTTTTCCTAGTTCTATACATTGTATAAGAATATCATCCTTGTGTTCAAATAAGAACTAACTTAATTGGGCATGGCCTTTTTAATTTTTGAACAAATATTTATGATAATTTTGAAACTCATTGTGATTGAAAAAGTCATCATTATCATCATTGTATACAATTGAATTTTCAAGTGGATCTAAATAAGAAGCTTCACCAACATAAGGATTTTGGATGCATGGGGTGCTTGGAAGGAAGGAACTTTCTTCAATGAATATTAAACTTATTGGGATAAAAGTTGACTTGAAGTTTTAGGTTGAACTTGGTTGAAAGGCGCTTCACTAAATGAAATGTATTTTTCATGATTAAAAGCTCTTATTTTTCTAGCTTGAAGTGTTATAATAAGCTTGATTCATATTTTGGTTTTGGTTTTTTTGGTATCAAAATTCAAAAAATGGGATGTAAGACAAAGAATACATAATAAAAGCTTAGATTATTTGAGTAGATGTGTCTACACTTGTGATTTTTCCAATGATTCCTTTTCTTGGCAAGGAAAGTAGGACCAATGAGGAGAAACTAACCAATTTTGATCATCAAGATCACACTAAGGTATAACAAGAGAAAATACATGACCTACAATCTAATTTTTAAGGGAACATGGTGAATAAATCCTTATGGCTAGCCACTTACTAGTGCATCACAAGTATATGTAGTCAAATTCCTTTAACTAGGCATATACAAGGTTCACTAAGGGGAGTCCTTGATATACCTAAAAGAATGTGAGGCCCAAATCTATGGAATGAGGAGTATGTCTAATGACTTGGTGCAAGAGGGTAATCAAATCTTTGCCTGTAGTTTGTAAGGTATAAAATTCTTGCAAGCTTAGCCAAAAAATGAGAAATGTCACTCAATGGGAGAGTCTTTTGATTATCTCCAAAAATTTATACCCCATTAGAAAACAAGGGTTTGGGCCATCATACTAAGTGATTAAATCCCAATACAAGCCCTCTAAAACCTAAAAAGAAAGAAGAATATTTCCCATTTTCAAGATCATAATTACATGTGAGGGAAGAGTATGTGTATCTAACCTCCAAGGTAAAAGGGTGAATTGGATCACTTTTGATCTTCAATATTGCCTAAAAGGTGCAAGAAGAGAGCATACATGGATCCAAAACCCAAAACACATATCTAATCTAATAAAAAAAAATCAATTTTAGCAACCCAAACCAAATGTATGATAGTTTCAAATTGAAACCTTTAGCAAGTAGTGCTACATAAAACAAGTTAGTAGTTTGAAGAATTGTTTCTTTGACACACAGGGCCTACAATAAAATGGGTCAATAAATAATAATGAATATTTAAATACAACTATAATACTAATTGACCCAAGTTATGATTAATTTTGATCGGATGAGGAATCATAAGATGGTAGCGCCTGCGTGCTGGCCCTGGTTGAGCTCACTGGCGAGCTTCTTTGCTGCTCTCGGGGGGGTGTTATCTTGTTAGCAGGGGCGTGCGCTGGTCAGACAGGGGACTTGGCCATTTTTTAGCCCGTGGGTGGGCGCTTTCAGTCTGCTTTCTGCCTTTTGTGAGTCCTCGGTGGGGGGCCTGCGCTGTTCTGAGATTGTGGGGATTCTGCCCCTTCTCTCTCTCTCTCTTTTTTGTAATGTCCTGGTTCGTTGTTGCATGGAAAACCGTAGTATAACCTCCTCTCAGCTTTCCTTCGGAGATATGGAGATGGGTGAGCCGTCTTCTATGTTGCATGTCAGTGATAAGGAACTGACTGGTAAACCCCAATCTGGGGAAGGCGTTTTCCCTTCAAAAGAGATGTTTCGATTAAGAAAAGTAAACGGATGTTTACAGAGATCCGAAGACCGGCCAGTTTTGGTTATTCAACCTGAGCAAGTTTCGGAGGATGTCGAATACTGGTGCAATCATGCCCTTATTTGCAAATTTCTGGGTCTTCGTCTTTCTCTACCGGTGTTGGACTCCTGGGCTCGTCGGGTTTGGAATCCTGAAGGTGATATGGAGATTATTTTGGCAGCTAATAACTATTTTCTGGTCATCTTTTCTTGCATGTCAGATAGGAATAGGGCTTTTGAAGGAGGCCCTTATTTCTTTAACCAGGTGGGGCTTTTCATCAAGCCTTGGCACATGGGTTTCAACTCTGCTGAGGAGATCCCCTCGCGGGTACCTGTGTGGGTTCGTCTGCCGAGGCTCCCTTTGGAATTTTGGAGGGAAGATATTCTTCATTCAATTTCAATGCTGCTTGGAAAACCGGTGGGATCGGCTACACAAACTCAAGACCGTAAGGTAATTTCTTTTGCCCGTATTTGTGTAGAAGTTGATTTAAATAATCCGTTACCAGACTCTATGGAAATCCGTATGGGATCTTCTTCCTGGATCCAACAGCTAGATTATGAGACCCTCCCGTTTAGATGCCGAATTTGTCATGAATATGGTCACTTACACCGCAAATGCCCCAGATTTAAGCCCTTCCCCTCGGCTGCCTCTAGACCTTCTAAGGGAGACAAAGGGAAGGATCCTGTGCCTAATGAACCTGCAGATAGCGAGGGCTTTGTTCAGGTTAAGCCCCGTAACAAAGGCAAGGGTAAGAAGAGAACTTGGTTGGATAGTCACAATGACGGCACTTTTAATAAATTTGATGTTCTAGAAGATTTGGCCCAGGAGGAAGGTATTCCAGTTGAGCTCTCTTCTGGGGCTAAGGGTATGCATGAAGGTCAGGATGAGGATGCAAAGAAGGAGGATCAGAGTGTATCTCCAGGGGACCTTCTGGCTGATCAGACGGCTCTGGATCTACCTTCTCAAGTTCAGGATATAAGGGATCTCCAAGGGTTACAGGCTCCGAAGGGAGCTGTTGTGACGGTGCCTGACCCCCCTGCTCCTAAGGGGGCCTCAGACTCTGTGAAGGGTAACAAAGCCCCTCCTGCTTTAGGCTTACACCAGAAATCCTTTAAAAAGGGGCTGCTTGATAAACCGGTAAGGAGTGGCAGGAAGACTGATCAAGAGAAGGTCAAGATTATTGGGGATACTTTGGTTGAGGCTGGGTCTGTGAAACCTATTGATTCCCATTTCTCCCACCCCCATAAATGATTGTGCTATCATGGAATGTTAGGGGGTTGAACAGCATCCCTAGACAAAAGGCTGTTCGCAGATTAATTGAATCTCAGTCTCCTGATGTGGTTTTTATTCAGGAAACTAAGCTTACAGTGGATGGTTTGGCTAATTGTGCATCGCACATCTGGCCCCAGGGCAATTGGCAAGGGGTGGGTGCTTTGAACAGTTCAGGGGGGTTGGCTTGCTTCTGGAATCCGAGGAAAGTGCTCCCGTTATGGTGGATTTCTAGTCGGTCTTCTATCTCCCTGGTAGCCTCTTGTTTTGTGACTGGAGAAAGGTGCCTCTTATCCAATATTTATGCTCCTACTAATCTCTCAGGTAAGTCAATTCTCTGGGCTCACATCAAACTCATGCGGGCCTTAGACCCTTTTCTCCCATGGATTATGGCTGGGGATTTTAATGCTGTTACGGGTCTAGATGAAAAACGAGGAGGGTTAGCCAGGTTGGACCCCTCTGCAGATCTTCTTAGGGATATGATTGGCTCCTTGAACCTCATTGATGTGAAGCCAACCAATGGTGTCTTCACATGGAATAATAGGAGGTGTGGTGTTGAGGCTATCTCAGAAAGACTTGATAGATTTTTGGTTTCTTGCTACTGGATGAACAGTAGGTTGACCACCAGCTCAGAAATTCTTGATTGGAGAGGCTCCGACCATTGGCCGATCAAGCTCTCTGTCACCACGTATGGAGTCACCAAAAACCCCTCTTTCAAATTTCAGTTAATGTGGTTAAGAGATCAGTCTTTGCATGATCTTATGTTAGATTGGTGGTATGAGGGGAGGCCCGCTCATGGGACAGCCATGTTTACCTTTTGTAAGAGGCTTCAACATGTGAAGTACAGGCTTAAGAGATGGAATAAACAATGTTTTGGGAACCTCCATGCTCAGAAAATGGCTGCTCAGTCTAAGTTGGATAACATCACTCGTATGATTCGGGACCAAGGGCTGACCTCTGATCTAAGTATAGCTGAGTCCTTGGCTCTTAAGGGTTTAGAAGAGTGGGAGCTTCGGGAGGAGATCTTTTGGAAGCAGAAATCTCGTGTTGATTGGCTTCAGGAAGGGGACAGGAACACTGCTTTCTTTCATAATTCGGTTAAGGCTCGGAGGCAGGGAAATTCTATCCCCTCTTTGGTTTCGCCTGAAGGGGCTCAACTCTCTTCCTATGTTGATATGTCCAAGGCTGCGGTCAATTATTTTTCAAACCTTTTTTCTAGAGAGGATCGTGCAACTAGGAATGAGGAGAGGGCCATCTTGGATTGTATTCCCCACCTAGTCTCTGCTGAGATGAATGGGGCTCTCTTATGTCCTATATTGTTACCTGAATTGGAGAAAGTGGTGTTTAACATGAAAAGAGGTAAGGCTCCCGGCCCAGATGGGTTTCCTATTGAGTTTTTCCAAGAATTCTGGGAAATAATCAAGTTTGATCTCCTCGCGGTGGTTCAAGAATCTCACAAGAACAAAAAGATGCTCAAGTCCATGAATTCTACTTTCTTGGCTCTCATACCTAAGAAGGAAGGGGCTAATCAGCTGGTTCAATTTAGACCTATAGCGCTTTGTAATGTGGTCTACAAGATCATCACCAAATTGATTGCAGAGAGACTCAAACCACTCCTCGGTTCTCTGATTTCTCCGGAGCAGGGGGGCTTTGTTGAAGGAAGACAAATTTTGGATGGTGTTGTGATTGCTATGGAAGCTATTCATTCTATGGCTAACTCTAAGGAGAAGGCTATGTTCATGAAACTTGATATGGCGAAAGCTTATGATCGTGTGAGCTGGGAGTTCTTACAGAACATCCTCTTGGCGTTTGGCTTTGATGTGGAGTGGGTGACTTGGGTTCTTAGTTGTGTGACCTCATCCTCCTTCTCTGTGCTCATTAATGGGGAGCCTTCTGATTTGTTTAGTGCTTCTCGGGGACTTCGGCAAGGGGATCCTTTATCTCCTTATCTATTCATTATCATGGCGGAGGGTCTGGGAAGATTCATTAAATCTCAGGTGAGGCAGGGTCTTATCCAAGGTTGGAGCTGGAACAATTCTCTTCCTTCCTACTCTCATCTTCAGTTTGTGGATGATACTGCGTTGATGGGCATGGCTCGGATTAGTGAGGCTGTGAACTTCAGGAGTGCCTTAGACATCTATTTGAAGGCTTCAGGTCAGTGCATTAATGATGACAAATCTTCCATTTATTTCTTTAATACCCCTCGGCTTATTCAAAGCAGGATTGCTAGGATCCTTAGATTTCAGATCGGTTCTCTTCCCTTAATGTACCTTGGGATCCCTTTGGCTTTGGGATCTCAACGTAGAGATTACTGGCAGGGAATTTTGGATAAATTCCGGAGTAAGGTTAGTCATTGGACTTTCAGATGGTTATCTTCTGCTGGAAGAGTGGTTCTTCTAAAGACTGTGGTTCAATCTCTCCCCATCTATAGGTGTTGTGTGCAGGTTCCCCCTTCCACCTTTGTGAGAGATTTTGATGCTTTGTCCCGGCAATTCCTTTGGTCTGGCAACCTTCTCTCCTCGAAATGGAGTTTAGTCAAGTGGGAGTGTGTCTGCAGGCCGAAGCATGCTGGGGGCCTTGGTCTTAGGTCTATGGCGCTTGTTGTCACGGCCTTGGCTGCCAAGCTTTACTGGAGGTGGTGCAACAGTCAGGAACAAGACTGGGCCAAAATTCTTGCTCACAAATATTTTCCTGGTGCTGATAGCCTTGATGTGCCGCGGCTTGCTTTGTTGGGTAAAGGTTCTTGTATTTGGGATACCCTTAAGAAGGGCGCTCAGTTGATTAAGGAGGGTCTCTTCTGGATTTGTAATAGAGGCTCTGAGGCGCTCTTTTGGCAGGACTCTTGGGATGGCCACCCTCCCATTCTTTCTAGTTTCCCTCAGCTCTGGCCTCTGTGTCATATTTTTTCTGAGGCGGGATGGATTAAGGTTGAGCATTTTAAAACTGTCAAGCGAATTGGTCAGGTGATGGTGGCCTGTTGGAAGGACCCGCAGGAGTGGCCCATGGGTGGGTCAGATGAGGATCGTGCTATTCTTACTAGAGTTTTGGAGGGCAGGCTCTGCAGCTCCCTTAATGTGAGGGATGCTTTGGGTTGGAGTCCGAGCCCAAAAGGTAAATTTTCAGTTGCTCAAGGCTATGCTATGCTTGACAAAAACTTACATGGTCCTACTGAGGTGCACTGGTGGAAGAAGGTTTGGGACAACTTTTCTTGGCCCAAATGTAATTTCTTCTTATGGCTGGCTGCTCAGAAGAAGTGCCTCACTTGGGATAATCTGCGCAAGCGCGGCTTTCAGGGACCTTCTATCTGCTTCCTTTGTTCGCACAGTGAGGAATGCTCCTCTCACTTGTTCTTTCTTTGCCCCTTTTCTAAAGAGATATGGCATAGATGGTGGGAGGCTTGGCATCATGGGTGTATTCATGCTACCTCCCTAATCGAGTTTTGGGAAAAGCTTGGCAGGTCTCCTGCTAAGACTCCTTTCTTGCAGGTGGCTTGGTCTGTTGGACCTGTTTTGATTCTTTGGAACCTTTGGCTGGAGAGGAACCGTAGAGTTTTTTGTGATTCCAAATTGGGAAGTTTTCAATTGTGGAAGAAAATAATTAGCAGGCTTCAGGAAACTATTCTGGCTAAGTGCGATATGACTGAAAATACTGATCATGGTGACCTTGCTATTCTGCGAAATTTGAATTTGGGGGATAACAGAAGGGGAAACATTGCTGGGAGACGACCCCGTCAGGCCAGGCAACGGGTCTGTCGTGATGGGAGGTGGTCACCTCCCCCTGAGGGGGTTCTTAAGATTAACACTGATGGTTCGTCCCGTGGGAACCCTGGTCATGCTGGAGTTGGGGGTATTGGTAGAGGTAATGATGGTGGTGCTATTTTTCTCTTTTCTATTTACAAGGGTCAACACTCTAATAATCTGATGGAGGCCCTTGCTATTAAGATTGCTATTGAGCGTGGCAGCTCCTTAGGTTGGAGGAGGATCATTTGTGAGTCAGACTCTCAGATTGTGGTGGATATGCTAAACAACCAGAGGTTGGATGATGTTAGTTGGCAATTAGCTTCTATTGGCAGACAGATTCTGAGTCTTTGCAGCTCCTTGGTTTCTGCCTCCTTTTGTCACATCCCTAGAGAATGGAACAGAGTGGCTGATTGTCTGGCGAAGTGGGCCTCTGAGAATGTGGATGGCTGGAATATTAGTGGAAGGGAGGAGTTACCCTCTGATTATCATGAGACCTTAGAGAGGTTATTAGTGGAAGATAGGAATATGTAAGGTGGTGGTTGGTTTTTCTGGTGGTGGTCTTGGTTTGGTGGGCCTCTGGCCTTTGCTTTGTACTTTGGCTTTGATTGAATAAAATTTTTTACCCCTTTTTCAAAAAAAAAAAAAAAAAAACTATAATACTAATTATAAGAAGGTGTGCAATCAAATCTTGATGATGTGATGATGGCTATACCAAACAATTAATGTTAGAAAATGTATAAACAAATATCTCCACTATAAATATTGTGAAGAAACATGAACTTGATAAAAATCCAAATCTTAATTTGTGTGAAAGTTATAACACTTTGAAACTCCAAAAATAATGACTACAAAACGACAACTAAAAAATGATCTCTAAAAAAATTAAAATAAAAAAAGATATATTGTTATCAAAAGAACAAAATTCTACCTTATTTCAAAATAAAATACTATAAGACTCTTATAATACTATAAAAGTGCCTTTGTATGACCAACTTATGGTTGTTTGAAAATGACCTCCTCTATTGGAAAGTGTAATAGAGAGGGGGGTAGGGGCTAGCTATTATTTGGTAGCCCATGGGAAAAAAATAGGTAGCCTTACTAGTTGATGTGGAAGATGGGTGATGGACACATAGCTAGTTAGTTGAGCGTTGTTGGGGTTGTGAATGGATAGAGCAATAGTGGGGAGCAACGATTGATTTTGAAGGAAAGTGGGGTGACTAAGTGGAGGTGTCTAAGTGGATGAGAAGAAGGGAAGTGGGAGTGGTGGCTAAGAAAATATGTTTGGGTGGATGAGTGGAAGAGAGGCGAGAGCTATGGTAGTTGTTAGCAAGTGTGAAGGGTGGCTAGAGAGCTACCAACAATAAAAGGATTTCCCCAACCACAAGTATTTAATCCCCATCGAGGTTCAAAATACTAACCAAGGGGAGAGGCATGGACACAACCTTATAACCATAGGGGTGGAAAGGTACAAGGGTACATGCATATGCCCTTGCAACTTTTTAATTATTATTATTTTAAAACTTTTGATTTATAATTTTTATAATTTTTTGTTTTACAAAGTTTTTAAATGAAAATTTTAAAAAATATAGTAACATGAGGTAGGTGACTTGTGAAAATTTATTCAAACCCTACCTACAAAACAAGTCAAAATCAAGCTATCAAAATTACAAAATTTTGATTATATCAAGGCCAAAGGTTTCAATTGAGTGTGCTAAAAAGTATGCAATAAATTTAGAATAAATCTAAAATTAAAACAATAATTAAAATTTCTATTCTAAACACATGCAAACCTCAATGGAATATTGATTCAGATTTGTTCATATTATGATGGAATGTGGATGCTTAAGTGATCATGCAAGAATTTTGAAATGTGTTGAAATTTTCCTATAAATTCTTCTATATGTGGATTGAGAAAGAAGAGGTGGATTTATAGGTTTTTGGATTAGGAATGAGTGGTTGAGATCAATTCACTTGATTTAGCAACTTGAGTTACTTTTCTTGGTTTATAAATAGATTTAAATAACCTTTAATTTGTTTGATTTATTCCATTTATGAATGTGCAAACATAAATTAAGGAATTAAAAATTTCAAGGTTGAATGAGTGGAAGATAATGACTTTTAAAAATGGCATGTTGAGAGGATAATTAATTAATTAATTACATAATTAAACCTTTAATTTGTTTGATTTATTCCATTTATGACTGTGCAAGCATAAATTAAGGAATTAAAAATTTCAAGGTTGAATGAGTGGAAGATAATGATTTTAAAAATGGCATGTTGAGAGGATAATTAATTAACTAACTACATAATTTAATTTATAGATTTTGTGAGAAGATAATCAATTAATTATATGTGCATGGATTTCTTTATGAAATTTGAGAGATGATGGTCAATTAATTATGTATGCATGGATCTATTTATAAATTGATTAATTAATTAACAATAATAAATTATTAATTAATTGTGATGTGATGTTAGTGGATAAAGATGAGAATTAAATAATTAAGAATAAATTAATAATTAAATAATTATATTTGATTAGTTAATGAAATATGATGATATAGTGCAATTAATTAATTAATTAATTATTCAATGTGGTGATGTTAGAGGGAATTAGGTATGATGGATTGATGTGTAGAATTAATGATAGATGGGATTGAAATTTAAGTGTCTACAACATCTAGGTGATGTTCATAGGGGTGAAGCATCAAAACTTCTTGGGAGGTCACCTATCCCAATACTACTTCGACTCAAGCACACTTGACCATGGAATTTTCCCCAAGATCAAGCCTTCTTAGTTTGCTACCCCATTTGCAAAACCATCAACAAATGTTATGTTTTATGAACCATTCATTATAAATTAGATCTATAGAGAAAGTAACACAAATCATTAGTTTACATCATCTTTAAATTCTTGGTAATTTGTTCATTATAATTGACAAAATATGCTAAATATTGATTTTTGTGACCCAATAAAGATGAAAAGTGGGACACACTATTGCACATTCACCCACATACATACTCCAATAGATTCGCCTTATTTATGCATGTATCGCATTTATCTACACATGTGTTGTTATGTGCTAGTATTTAAAGATATTGAATACATTCATTCTAGTCATCTCCCTGAAGTATTTGAAGTACACAATTCTAGTGCATTGGAATAATCAAATAGTGACACACTTTGATTTGGTGCAATAAAAAGAATAAAGAATCTACATACTTGGGCACGTCAATGCTATTTATAATATTTTTCAATGTAAAGGGGTTGATCAAGGCACACAACCCTCATATCTTGGTCATACAACAACCTGGCATAGGTATTTATCAATATCATCAACCCAAACTTTCAAATAAGGTAGAGTAGAAGATTGTGCATTAGGCAAGGTTGTAGGACATAGCCCTATAAATTGCTAGCTTGAATTTGAAGCATACGTATATATTCATAGTTGCAAGTTTGTGCTAGGTTTGTGACCTTGTCACCCAATAAGACAAAAATCAAGCATAAAATTTTAGATAATTTTATTGACAAAGAGGCATTGATTCTAGATTCAAGAACAAAACAAATTCTAGAACCTCATCCATTTTCACATCATTCTTACATTATCAAACTAAGTACCGCCCATCCATCTCATTTAAGTTTTAAAATACTTTATCAAGATTTGTATTCTCATTATACATACTATATACATACATAATTAATCTAAATTAATTGTACTTACTTGCATACCTTTATTTAATTAATCTAAATTTTCATAATAAAATATCATTTTCCATTTCATTCTTTAATTTTGTCTCCATATTTTGATTGATTTTTTAATTGAAATGCTAATCTATCAAATATATCTTTTTGGAAATGTCATTTCTTTATTTTCCTTCACTCTTAAATTTTATAAAATTGAATAGGTGACATATGGGATATAACTTTTGAAGTGCAACATATTTTTCATTCACTTTATAAAAAATAAGATTATATATATATATATATATGAAACAAAACAATAAGAAATTACAAGAATGAAGCTAAGTAAGCTGAAGTATAGAGTAACCAGTCAAAAAGACAACAACTGACCAAAAATCCAGCCATAAAAAACAACAAAATAGAATTATATCTTTTTTTATTGAGAAAAATACTGAGATTACAACAAAATAGAATTATATCTTGAACAAATGGCATAAAAAAAAGGTTATCCATTATCTGATATATCCAAGGACTTGTGGCTTGTGTGACTGGCTTTATATGTGCTCAATTTGGGAGGAAATTTTGCTTCGCAGTTAACACTATTGAGAACTATTGGGAATGGGAAAATTTAAACATTTTCCCACCATGCTTTTTTTCACATTTTCCAAGTTTTCATAGTTTTCACGTCCATCGAGGTCTCGTGATTATATCAATATATTTTCCATAATAAGGAAAACTCCCTCCAATGATTCAAGGACAGAAGTAGACATCACACCACTTTAATGCAGAGTGAGTCCTGTTCTTTTCTAAGTTTGATCAGTCCTATTGAGGGACTTTGCTGGTTGTGTTTTAATATTTGTTTTCTAATTTGTGACTTTAGTTTTTAATTTTTAGTAGAAGAGATATTTATATAAGTTCATTATTGTATCACATGATGATGTAAAATTCTTTAAAAAAATGGATCATAACAAATTATAAAATCTCAACTTACAACTTTCCTTCTACATGTACCATTATGTCAACTTCAAAAGAATTTTTGCAGGGATGAGATCATCCAACATGCAAAAACGATTGATAATTTATAGTATTCAGAAAACAATTATAAATTCTCTTATATGCATTATAGTCTTTTCTTTCCTATAAGAAAATTCTGCCTCCCATCATCTGCAGATTTCTGTCAACCAACACACTAAAACCAAGGAGTGGAACCACTAATCCACCTCAAGTGTAGGTGTGGCCCCTGTTATCTTTCGTTCGTCTTTTCTCTCACCCCACTGAAGAAACTTTTTCTTTTAATTGGACACCACATCACTCCATGCCTGTATAAGACAGGCATGTACCATGCACCTACCACCACATAAGCATTTAGCAATCAAACCATACACTTGTTTCACGCCACAAAACCCACTTTGTTTCCTTCTGATCAGCTAAGAATCAGCAACCTTTTTAACAGATTCCTTACACACATATCCAACTAACAGACAGTGATTCCAGTTACCCCACTTACTCATAAAGTAATCATATCCCGGAACATTCGACACATTGTACCATACTCGACTTGATTTTGATCAATCCAACTCGGGCTCAAACGGGAATAACACTATTAAAACATCCAAAAAAGGTATGATCGATATAGACAGCAAATACATGGGGAAGGTATCATTTGCCCCAAACCCTGATGGCAACATCAATCTTCAAAAATCTCATATAACCCCTCGCCGCTCCTTGGTCCCCTCCTCTCCGCCCCCTCAAAATATCCTCATATTGGGGTTCTAAACAAACTACGTTTTCATGCGTCCATAAGTAAACGAGGGAGGGCTGTAATACCCAAAAAAAAATCGTATATTTGTTACACCCATAACCCGTTTTCTGTCTGAACAGGATTACACTTCCATCAATCCACTGGGATGCATACATTTCACAGTCATATCGTATTCAAACACCCCTTCAATTACAGAATCTGGTTCGGATAAGCAATTTTTTTTAAAAAGAACAATTTTCCCGATCAGTTCGTGAACAGTTGACGATCTGATAAAGCTATAAGACAATAACCAAGATAACTGATTGGTGTGGACTCCCCTCGAAGACTAAAACCCCCCTAAAGCCCATCCATAATTGAACAGCCGTTTGCTATTCTCACTGTCATTATCTCTCTCATGTCTTATGACCCATTGAGTCACATCCACAGGCAATTTTAGTCAGGATTAGGCCTTGAGCTGTTGACAACAGTCGGATGGTACATTCTGCCCATTTTACTGAAACATGAAAAAAAATTAAAAGAATCTAACCTTGGATGGTATAACCCTATTTAATATGCCAGGTGAATCGCGTTGATAAAGAATCCCCGAAATGTGAATCAGACCATTGGCGCTCCACCCATAACAATTTATTTTGCGTTATGCCCCAAAACCATAAATTATCAATAGTAAATAGTTAAAATCATTTTAAACCTTCAGGTGATTTCCATGGGCAAAAGGGGACATGAGTTCTTATAATGTCAATCCTGCAAGATGATGTCATATGAGCCACCAAACCATGCAACCATTTAAAATATTTTTATGGTTCACAAAACGCCTTCTACGAAAGTCCATGCCTGCAGTATGCCCCTTCTAAATTAGAAAAAATTCTTAAATGGTAACACCCACCTGACCCCAAAAATTCTTTATGCTTTTTGTCATTCCCACATATGTTTGTGGCATACTTCCCATGTCCATTGTATTAGCTTTCTGAGCATATTTTATTGGATTCTTATAAACCAACTTGTCCCTTTTTGGTTGCCCAGTGTACATTGGAGTGGCTGTATGTAGGCATCTGATGCACTAGAATCTTGTGTTTGGGGCTTAGAGAGCCGTGCAAAGTTACAAAAAAAATTATAATCTTTTTTATACATTTTCCTCCATTTAATGATAATCCTGTGACGCTCATTAAGAAAAGCTCCAAGCCTTATTCTATTCTTCACGCTCCTGTGCTGTTTGGTTGTGATGAGGCAGTCGATAGAAATACATATAGAGGATAGGCGTTGCCGTTAATGTTCTGGCAATATTTTTTATTGCTATTGTCCAAAATGGATCTGGAGGCCAGAGCCTATGCTCATGTTGCAGAGGTTTGTTATTTTCCTCTTCTGGACCTTTGTTTTCTGCTGTCCTCTTTTCCCAGATTGTCATATGCTTTTTGCTCATTTAATGATATTGATAATGGTTTACACAATTATACCGTAGTGCCCATTTCAATAGATTGTGATGGTACTCTTCTTAGATTGTGATAGTATGCCCATTTTTAGCAAAGCGGTGGTTGTATCTTCTTCCGGTGTTCTGCTATGCTACAGAGACATTGATGTTCCTATGCTAGATCTCAGTTTGCGGTAGTTGGTATCAAATCCAGGCATTCCCATCCAAACTGTAGACTTTCTCGTCTACTGGTTATCACTTTATCACTTAATTTTAATTTGGATTAACTCTTCTAATAGATGAATTATGATAATGGGGAAATCTGCAGGGTGAATGATAATGTCTGTTTTTTTCTAGAATGATATGATACCCCACGGGATATTTGGAGTATCCTCCAATGGTGAAGATTACAGCACTTAATTATTTTTTGCTACTAATAATTTTAATGTTTGAGTTCTGACGGAAGCCTCATATTACAGATTTTCCAAGGATGATTCTACTATGAGGGAAATTAGCACCATTAGAGTCTTATATTGCTTTTGTGAAAGATCATTAGTACTTTTTCTTCCTTAAGTTTTGCTCTTAACTGGATGTTTGTTTATAGAGCTTCTAATCAAACCTTCTATGTCCTTTTTCAGGGTGAAATTAGGAGACCTCCCACAAAATACAAATCAAATAAGTTCCTACATGAGGCATCTTTTGTGACCAATTAATGTTTCTTATGTGAATTTAAGAGGAATGTCCTAAATTGCCAGCCAAGAATTTATGTGTCTCTTGTAAAGTCGGATTTTACTATTTTGTTAAATCTTATTTGTAATCTTCTCGGGTTTTTTGTTTAGGAACTTAATCAGAATTGATTTTGGTTGTTCAACACCAAGATTATCATTGATGGGTTGACTCTAATGAAAGTTATCACACTTATTGCCCTTGCAAGTTGGATCTGACTAATGAATTATACAGCACCTCATCTTGGGTGACTGTTCTCCAGCTTAGAACTTTACAAGTATGTAACTGCTACAGAGTTAGGCATTGGCCTTGTCAATTGAATCTGATTAATCTCCTTCATATTATGGATGAAACATTAGCTGATGCTTAAATTATCCTTGGCTATGTTATAAAGGAATAGAGTAACTGGTCTGTTTATCTTTCTTTCTGATAAGTAATTCTTAGGGAGGCATTGTGTATTTCACTTTCATTAGTGTCTTCTTTGTTTTTCCTCTCAAAATCGGCTTGGGTGATCATCTATTTCTCTCATTTTTATAGCGGTCGGTAATGTACATGAGTTATACTAGTGTAACCATCTGTCAGGTCTTTGTGAACTGAATCACGACCTCTATGTGAGACATTTGTAGTCCTTGTTCACCTTACTCTTTCCTTTCTACTTTTTTTGTTTGTTAATAATCAACATTACCTGGGTAAACTTAGCAACAGATCAGCTGCTGAACAAAGTGTATATTTTTGTCCATCTACAGATCATTAAGATTTTGGTGTTATAATTAGCCTCTGTTCTTGTTACATGTCTTTAACTGTGGAAGTTTATAGCTGTTGAGTTAGAGAAAATGTATAGGAAAATGAATTTTAAATACAAGGAATTTTTCGTGGAGGGTTCACTTAGAACAAAATAACCACTATTCACTGGCCACTACCCTGACAAATTGATATTTTACATTTGTAATTCAAAACAAAGACTTGTGCACAATGTGTTCCTATAGTGAAATAAAGCATCTTGGATGGCAAGTATTTTTGAGAAAATAATTCAGGTTCTTTCTCGGAAGATGCATACAGTCAAAGGTTAACTGTTATGTAAAGTCTTTTCTTATTGTATAAGGAACACAAAAAAATAATTTTTCCTTTGATCATTGTGCAGAAAGAATCATGGAAGACCGTTTTAATCTTAGCCTATCAAAGCCTTGGTGTGGTCTATGGAGATTTGAGTATATCTCCTCTTTATGTTTATAGAAACACATTCACTGGAGATATTCAGCACTCAGAGACCAATGAGGAGATATATGGTGTATTGTCCTTTGTCTTCTGGACTTTAACCTTAATACCTCTACTCAAGTATGTGTTTATAGTGCTGAGAGCTGATGACAATGGGGAAGGTAACTTCTGGAATTCTTAAATTTCCTCATTTGATGAATTGAAGGGCTTACATTTATCCCACACATTGATATTGCTACTAGTATTCAATTATATCTCCCTCCTATATTGAGAAGGTTTTTTATGTTGGGGTATTCTAATATATAGGTTAGTGTTGTATTGTTGTTCTCTATTATCCGAAATGTCCTATTCATTACTGGGCAAAGATAATATTCTGGTTCTTACTATTCATCTTGATATGAGACATAAGTACTTCTTGTGGCCTGCCTAATCCAACTCATTGATACAGGAGGAACTTTTGCATTGTATTCTTTATTATGTAGGCATGCCAAAATTAGTCTTTTACCAAATGGCCAGGTTGCTGATGAGGAACTTTCAAATTACAAATTGGAAGATCCTCCTGAAACAAAGGCTGGGTCAAAGGTGAAAGGTGTGCTTGAAAAGCATAAAATCTTGCACACAGTATTGCTCCTTGTTGCTCTGATTGGCACGTGCATGGTTATTGGTGATGGGGTGTTGACTCCTGCCATTTCTGGTATGTTTTTTTTGCATCCTTGCTGTTTCTATAGATTTCTATTTAGTGTACTTAATGTGTGGAGATCCTTAATTTTTCTGTGCTAACCTAAGAAAAGAGGATTTGTTGAAACAACTGATCGTATGCTCCTGTGCAGTTTTTTCTGCAGTATCAGGCCTCGAGCTTTCAATGTCACACCATGAATGTAAGAATTCTTTCAAAAAAATTTAATATGCCATTTTAATCACTGTTAAAAAGTTCTTTTGTATTTCATATGTGCTTATACCATGCTATCTTGCTACGATGAGTAGAATAGATACAAGCTTTAATCATGATTGCTTTCAAGTTTTGAATATTTATGGGTTGATTATGTAGTAATACTCGTGATGTAAATTCTATCTTTCTAGCAATCAGAGAATCAGAAGACCAACAAATGTACAGTTTTGTAATATACTGAAATTAATCATTGGAAACTAATTAATAAATATTAAATTTTTGTTTGACTAACAAGCTGAAAACCATTAATTCTTATCACATCTAGGTCACTGTCAACCTTAAACAATTCGCCCAGTTACCAAGAAATAAAAAATCAGCTTTGTTGCCTCTATCTCCCATTTGTGGGCAACAAAGATCCAATTTGAGTAAAGTAAGATAATAAAATTTCCCAGTCATTTGAATATTCTGGCAATTTGGATGCTCTTATTGGGCATGCCTTACTGGAAGACTAGTAAACTTCCGAGTAAGGCAAATTAACTTTCCCGATGAGATTGTCTCTTAAATCTACAAGCAACATCCAGCAAGGTCTGTTTCTTTCCTGTCAGTTACTCATTATTGCGAATCATTTCTCATGCCATAGAGATGCTATCAAAGTATGGGAATTTTGAATAAATCCCCAGCTTGCAAGACAGGTAAATACTTATAAGCTCCCAGTAATCCAAAATAAGTCCAACAAAATAAAAATTAAATTATTGGAAGCCATTGAGTGAACTTGAAAAAGAAAAGATTGATATTGTGGTAGAATCGAAGGAATGATGGTAAAGCAAGTTTATCAAAGAAATTAGATTTTGAGCTTGACCAGTATATAAAAACAGGAGTATTTAGTAACCTATAATTTCAAAGCTTATGCCGTGCACACTTAGATCCTTTGCAAGTATTAGTGAATTTTGAATTTCAGATTGGCATATGTCTGGAGATTTGCTTCTATATTTTCGAATGAGTGAGTACCTCATTGGCCCTGAGGAGTTTAACAGTGCAACAACATAAAAGTGATTGTGTTAAGTCCTAAGCAAACTATCCTCAGATAAGCACCAACCATCTAAGCACAGGGATAACAATTACAGAGGAAAAATGAGTGAAGGGCCAAAGAAGATTTATGTTGGGCAATATGAATATGAACTGATAAAATAGCAATGAGGGAGGTGTAGAACATAGAATGAATGTAGGCTTTGTTGCCAGGAATCTTATATAAGTATACCTTCTGCTCATAAAAAATAGTTATTGTACAAAAGACAATTATCCTTTCAGAAGCTCGTATATGAAATTTATGCAAATGGGCAAGGCAATAAAGAAATCCAGGTTAGGTGATTTAGTCTCAAGACAAATAAACTCTCTCCTTTCTTGTAATGAATTTAATCTATATTATGCCTATCCAGAAGAGGTGATTCCTAGCAGAGATGTTATATGAGTTGTCTGTCCTATTACAAGACAATTAATTTTCCAAGTTCCAGATTAAATGACAACGAATTCTTTGCTAATTGTTAAAATTCTACACTCTATCAACTACCAGGGTCCATAAAGTGCCATGTTGAGCTCTCAGAAAATTTTGGAGGCATTCCAATAGTGCCATTCATACCTTTACTCTTAGGCATAAGACAAATGAACTTTCTTTTCTTCTTGTAACAAGTATCAAATTTTATTTATCTAATGCCTATCGAGAAGAGGTGATTCCTAGCAGAGCTTGGATGAATTGTCTATCCTCACTAATTTGTCCAAGTTTTGGACTAAACTGCAATGTGGCTTTTGCTAATTGTTAAAATTCTACACTCTTAACAACTTTTTGAAGGCATTCAAATAGTGCCATTCATACCTACTTGTAAGCTAAGTCACAAGGTTCGAATTCGAGTTCAAGTTTGGCAACATTGAAATTCGGATGAATTTCAGCAAGGAAAAAGTTCAGAAAAAAAATTCGGCATTAAATTCACCTTATATAATTTTCATCTTTTTAAATATAAGTAATATATCCACAAAATTGTCAAAATAGTTTAACATTGATAAATAGATTTGAAATCATTACAAAAAGATGGCATTATAAAATATAAACCATAAGAAATCGTCGTGTGTTCATAACGACTAGTGAATCTCATTTTATAAAAAAAAAAATTTGCAAACCCTCAAAATCACTTTACAAAACCCTAAAAAGCAGTTTTCAATAATAGATTTTAATGAAAAAAATAGCGCTTTTTTCGTATGAAGAAATTCAGCAAATTTCAAATAAATATTTAAGATTCGATAAAATTCGAACTCCATGCTTCAAGTTCGCCGAACCTTGTGACTTAGCTTGTAAATACTCCTTAGGCATGCTTCCAATTCTTAATGGTTTTGAAGGGAATTCATTATGAAATTTGGTATAGATTTCTGCTATAAATATTATTGTAAATGTTATTATCACATTTTTTAATAATCAGGACACAAATGGGTGTCCCTGAAAATGGCTTGAATTGGCATCAGCCGCCATTGGGATTATATTCAGTATAAGTTCTATTGCTATTTGGGCATTAGGTTTAACTTGGAATGCAGTGAACAACTTCCATAATCTTGATATTGCAATCCACTATGAGGGAAAGTTTCATTTGGTAATATTTATATTATATTTTGCAATATTTAGTTTCACTATACATGGCTTGCTTAAAGTTGTTTAGCACATTTATGCTTACTGATGCTTAAATAGATATCTTGTTTCAGATGCGGTGGTGCCTATTACATGTCTTATATTGGTGGGCCTATTTGCACTGCAACACTATGGTACACATCGGGTGGGTTTCATGTTTGCACCAATCGTCCTGACATGGCTAATATGCATCAGTGCCATCGGCCTCTACAATATCATACACTGGAATCCCCATGTTTATCAAGCATTCTCTCCATATTACATGTACAAATTTCTGAAGAAGACACAAAGAGGAGGATGGATGTCCTTAGGAGGCATTCTATTGTGCATAACAGGCAAGTGTGTAGTGTTGTTTGATAGTTACAACTGTGATCAGAATAGGACAAACCAGTCGAATGGAAAATTTGGGATGCTTTTGTCAAATGATATGATCTGTTTCACATGTGATTTCAGGTTCAGAAGCAATGTTTGCAGATCTTGGGCACTTTTCACAGTTATCAATCAAGGTTTGCTATGCCCAGCACTGCACCACGTGTCCAATCATTTTAATAATGATACAATGTCCTTTCTCTTGAGCATTCATTGAGATTTTTGGCATACATATTTATTATTTTCTGTATCTGCAGATTGCTTTCACTTCCATAGTTTATCCTGCCCTCATTTTAGCATACATGGGGCAAGCTGCTTACATCTCTAGACATCATACCATCAGTGGTAACTATCAATTTGGTTTTTACGTATCTGTACCAGGTAAATGTTTTTCATAGCATGAGAATTTAAATTGTTTAGATTATTTTTTCTTTAACGGTATGAAAATTTAAATTGGTAAGTTAAATAATGAATATTGTTGAAATACCAATAAATCTAGCATCACCAGAACAGCTTGTTACAAAATCGAGTATTGTTGAAATCTATGTGGTGGAAAACAAACTCTTTCTGTTTCCTGTATCATGCATGGAAATGTTTCCAATCAGGAAACTCCTTGGAAACATCTAGGAAACATTTTCTGAAATGCACCCATTTTGGGAAAATCACCATTTTCCAGATGTTTCCCAGGAAACAGCAAGCTAGCTGGGGCAGTTTTGCTCCTATTCCAAGCATTTCCAATGCTAGAACAAGAGTATATGGGTACAATTCTTTCCATTGATATAACTGAAAATCAAATCTATTTAACAGATTTGATAAAAACAAAACCTATGTAAACTTAAATGTTCGAAAGGAAAAGAACAAATAGAAGGCCAAGGCAAACCTTTCAAAATGTAGAAACCTTAGCTCATATGTTTTTGAGTATGTAAAGCATAATTTATGAAGGCTATAGTTCTTTTGAGTTTTACTATGATTGATTAAATCAGATATCTCTAGTACATACACAGTGTTATATGTGTGTCTATTTTGCAGTTCCCTATTTTATAGATTTTTGAAAGGCTCATTTCCAAAACCCTACTTATTTGAAGAATATTTGCCTTTCCATTTTCAGTCACCTATGTTTAAAAGATTAAAACATTATGTCTTTGCACCACAGATATCCAGAAGCTTCTGTAATAAGAATAAAATGTATTATGATCAGTTACATTTTGTCTTATTTGAATCTTAAATGACTTTTCAGAGCATATAAGATGGCCTGTACTGGGTATTGCGATACTTGCATCAGTGGTTGGAAGCCAAGCAATCATTACAGGAACATTTTCGATCATTAAGCAGTGTACAGCACTAGGTTGCTTTCCTAGAGTGAAGGTGGTGCATACTTCGAACAAAATTTATGGACAGATATACATTCCTGAAATCAACTGGATCCTAATGACCCTTTGTCTTGCTGTAACTGTTGGGTTTAGGGACACTAAACGAATGGGAAATGCAGCTGGTAAGTAATTGCTTCTCTTCAAAAATTGATTGGTTGGAAACAGCTTCATTAACCAAACAATTTAATATTCAATTGATGGATGTCTTTCTAGTTCCTGAAAATTGGGTATTATTGTTTGCAGGTTTGGCTGTCATCACTGTAATGCTGGTGACAACATGTCTCATGTCTTTAGTAATTGTTTTGTGCTGGCACAAGAGTGCACTTCTGGCTTTATGCTTCATCCTTTGCTTTGGGTCTATTGAGGCTCTTTACTTTTCAGCTTCCCTTATTAAATTCCTTGAAGGGGCTTGGGTACCTTTAGTTCTTGCACTCATATTCATGTCTGTAATGTATGCATGGCATTATGGGACAATTAAAAAATATGAGTTCGACATGCAAAATAAAGTCTCCATGAAGTGGTTGCTTGGTCTTGGACCTAGTCTGGGGATTGTACGTGTCCCAGGTATTGGGCTTATACACACAGAGCTGGTAACAGGAATACCTGCAATATTTTCACATTTTGTAACCAATCTTCCGGCATTCCATCAGGTGCTTGTCTTTGTATGCATCAAGTCAGTGCCAGTACCTTATGTTCGACCTGAGGAAAGATATCTTATCGGACGAGTGGGGCCTAAAGAGTACAGGCTATATAGATGCATTGTGAGGTATGGATATCGTGATGCTCATATGGATGACCATGAATTTGAAAATCAGCTTGTCTTCAGCATTGGGGAGTTTATTCAGTCGGAAAGGAAAACTCCTTGTGCAAGCAATGATTTTTGTCAAGATGGAAAGATGACTGTAATTGGAACAATCAGGAAAGAAGATATCAAAAATTATGAAGAAGATGAGTGCTTGCCATCTGCTTCCACGTCTAATATTAGATCGCCAATTATTCAAAGCATCCATGATATTACAGAGACTAATTCTCCACAGGTAACAAAAAGAAAGAAAGTGAGGTTTTTGTTGCCAAATAGCCCCGAAATGGACCCTTCTGTAAGAGCTGAACTCCAAGAGCTTTCTGAGGCCAAGGAATCTGGAACTGCTTTTATTCTTGGACACTCCTATGTGAAGGCAAAGAAAGGATCATCTTTTCTAAAGAAGCTTGTTATCAATGTAGCATATGACTTTCTACGAAAAAATTGCAGGGGACCATCAACTGCTCTGAGCATACCCCATATTTCACTCTTAGAGGTTGGTATGGTGTATCGGGTTTGAGCCTTGATATTTTTGTGTAATACACTTCTTCTGTCATATAGCCACTAACAATTGAAATGCATTTTAGTTCTCCAGCTAAAATCTTTGAAAGCGAAGAGAACTGCATCCTAATAAAACTTGGCAACCAGTCGTGATTTCCTGTAATATGTTCTTATGGATAGTAATACACACACAGCATTGATTGCTCTAGGTATAGACAGAACCTGTACAGCTGGGTCATGTTTATACTATGTAAATAATCTGTCTACTGAGCTAATATCTTGTATATATTGTCCACTGCCATTACTCATGGTCTACATGCATAGACACATCATAAACTCATGGATAGCTCTTGGTAGAAATCTAATGAGTTTTCATCAACATGAACTTAATAAAGGCACAGAAACAACCAGAGTCCAATCTAAAGAATCTAATGACCCCTTAAAAAACTAACAGATCCTTTTGTCCGATTCACTAGCATGATAAAATAGTCTGTGTTCTAACTACTAAGACAAAGAAAAAAGTACTGTTAGAATCGTCTTTTGCTGCCAATGTACTATCCACAAATGTTTTGAAAGCAAAGAAGTAAGATTTAAACAGTATTTCTTTATTGTTTTAATGCCTACTCATATGTTCGAGGTTTATCAGATAGATATAACATTGTCATTTTTAATTTATAAGAGATTTCTTTATTGAAGATCTTTATTATTAATTTGCCCATTTTGTTGAACTTCTTACGCTGAAGCATGCAGATATTGCACATCATGTAAAACAAACACAATTTACCATATTGCATTGCTCCTATTATATGCTCAGCTTCCACACCAATTCCATGCCACATTTCTTTGTAGAAATTCTATGATCTCTCCAAATGGCTGCCCTCTTGCAAATGTGTAAGTGCCCATAAAGTATAACAAGGAAATAAAGCCAATTCACTGTTCTGCATTTCCTTTGTTGCTACTACAACATTTTTGGCTTCTGCAAGGGCCTTGACCTTTTCCATTTCATTGAAGCTTTTGATGCACCTTAAAGCACTTAACAATGTTTGTGGAATCCAAATACCATTATTCTATCTTTACACACCAGTTTTAAGAAGTCAAAAGTTGGAGAAGCATTGTAAATATTGTCACCTATGGATTATTATTATAATCCCCTTACCTGAAAAACTGTATAATTGTCTATAAATGCTAAACTTAAAGTAGATTAGTGTTACTGAAGGACACACTCAAGAATAACAATTTGCAGGAAAAATCAAGAAAGGGGGCAACTCAAATACAAATGCTAGATATAAAGAGATGCTATAATTCAATTCAGAAAGGATAAAAGAGTCATCAATATTCTCATAAGTATGAACGTACTCAGTAGAGGATGTATCCTATTTCATGGAGAATGGCCTGAGCTGACAGAGATCCAGAGAATAATTCTACATGTATCAAAATATTCCCTTGGTTGATCAATGAGGAAATCCATTAGGAAGAACTGGACTAAGAAATATTTGCAGCGCCCCAGGTAGGGAAAACTATAAGCAATAGAATATTTCTGCTAGTATCAAATCTAGAAAATAATAGAATTCACCCATATAAGGATATTTTAGCAAATTTAACAAGTTTAAGTACATTTTATTAGATAACTTGGTGAATATTATTTCAAAAATTAGTTCCCTGGGGAATCAATGTTCTAAATTTTTTTTGTGAAAATATAGCCCATTGGCAGAAAATAGCCCATAAAAAACTAGCCTAATTTCAGGCTAAAAAGCCTTTATTCTAGGTAACTAAATCTGTAATATGCCCGTAACTTGGAACTCGGTGAGCAGTAATTAGTTGCTGAAATCTGGCCCTCCTCATTGTCTTGGACTAATGGGTTTCTATTTAGTCCCACTCAAAGTAATGATAGTTGTATTTTAGGATGTTATATATTATGAAATACAAAGTAACAGAACTGGGAAGAAGATGATGGAATCCCAGTAGCATTCCCCACAGTAAGTTGGATCTTCCTTCAAGCTATACATAGTAAGTTTAATCTTCCTTCATGTGATTGTTGTTTTCCTTTATTTATTTTTAATTAAGAAGGGCACCTATTAATCGGTAGAAATATATTTACATGGATTCTGATAAATGATTAATAATGGAAGATTGAATTCATTTATGATCGTGAGGACAACAACAAATTTAATGTCCTTTAGACAAGATTGATCTGTATATGAGAAGCACAAAAAGGAAATTCTAAACCACCTCCAAAAAGACCACAAAAGTAGTATTTGCATGGCCATTACTAGCTGTTATCTCCTAGATCTATCATAGGCCAATATCCCTAAAAGCATAAGGGTAATTCTTCTAGCTTTTCAACTAGAGCCAACTTCACTACTGTGAAGTCTGAGCTGAAGTATGAGTTAAGCCTATTCCTAAACATATCAGGGAAGTTCTTCTAGCTTTTCAACTAGAGCCAACTTCACTACTGTGAAGTCTGAGCTGAAGTATGAGTTAAGCCTATTCCTAAACATATCAAGGTAGTTCTTGCACATTTTTAATTAGAGCTCAAACCCAATTACAGTGAACTCAGGCCTGAAGTGTACTCACGGACTCAGCTAGGAGCCACCAGACTAATTATCATATTTTAACAAGGGCATTTTATGAGACACTTATTTGCAACTATAAACCTATTGCTCTCTCGATGACCAAAGGTGAACATAATTAATATCACTTCATTCATAAGTTTTTATAATGAAATAGATTTATACGGTTTTTAAAAGAAAATAAATATAAACTGTAAGAAAGGGGGACCACCGCGTGCAAGACCCCAGGTCACGGAGGGTCAAGATGCGAGAGGCTGCCCTAACTTACCTCAGTTAAATGCAATGTTTAGGGTTATGAGGACGAGGACTACGATGTCCTACAACCACTCTGCAATCCCGAGTTCTAAGGTGGGGCTAGGCGAGTCGGTCTTCAGGTTCAACTCTGCATCTCAGGGAGCTCTCTATCTGAAGATGGAAGCGTGGTCTTTAGATGGCAGCATGGCATGTTGGCGTCTCTAAAGTGCGTTGATGTCCGTATGGCCAAACAATAGCAGAGACAAGGTCAAACCTGCTAAAATGACTAACGGCCCAACTAACTAATTAAAGGGCCAGAATGACACTAGCAAATAAACAAAGTATTCTCTAATGTTGTAAAGTAGAAATGCAAGAGTGACAAGGGCAAGTAGGATCTCACCGAGAAACTCATTCGCCAGCTGATTCTTCAAAGAGCATGTACTCCTGCACACAAAAAGAGGGAAAATGTTGGGTGGTTGTATAGGGGCTTGCCTCAGTCAGACCCCCATTTAGGTGTTTCCACCTCCACGGACAACCGAGGAAACAAGATAAAGAAGCAATAAAGTAAAGAGAATACAAACACTACAATGCAGTACTATGCTACTCAACCAAGTGATAGAGGAGAGGAGAGGGAAGCTCCACCAAGAGCACTCAAGGCTGCTTGGGGGAGAAATGAGAGTAACTCAAGCCTCTGCTACAATGGCGTGGTCCCAAACGTGCTCTACCGAAGTGACGGAGTGAGGCTTTGCTACAATGGAATGCTTGGAATGCTACAAAAAGCATTGGATTGAATGCTTGAAATGGTCAAGAGTGAGCTCAATGCTTGGAAGAAGATGAAATGCTTGTCCAAGAGATGAGAGGGAATGGAAGAAAATGGCCATATTTGGGTCGGTCGGCCAAAGGGGGCGTTACAACTTCATTGCCAATGGGAAGTGTAACGCCTCTATAGGTTCAACCGCAGGAATTTCCCAAGGATGTAAGTGCATCGTGTAGACATCTGTGCGTCGTGTAGGTGTCCCCGACAAAATTCCCTCCACCGACGCTGAAAACAAACACCAAGTGGACCGCCAATAGTGGGTTGAAGTGGAATTAAGCCTCTGAACTTGGTTTTCTAAGGTGGACAATAGCAAAAAAGGGGAATTGCACATAGGGTGCAAATTTGCTCTTATACATTTTTCCCCCACTTTAGCGAGCACAAGTACTGATGAGTTCTCGGTAAAGTAGATTAAGAAAGATCAAGGTTAGAAAAGCATACCTGAACCATCGAGGGAGCAGTACTCGTTCTAGCGAACCCGAAGGTGCAGGGAAAGTAAAGGACTTCATAGCTGCTTGGAGCCATGAAGTTGGAACAACAAGGCATCTTACGGCCCGTGGACCTGCAAGGAGGCAACCCCCAAGATCTCTCGCATGAAGGAAGCCCCAAGGAAGCACCCTACAGGCTCTCAGTCCTATAAAGAAGGTATTCTCCACAAACTCAAGCATGAAGAATACCAAAGGAAGCGCTCTATAAGGTCTCAGTCCTACAGGGAAGGTACTCTCCACGAACTCAAGCATGAAGAACACCGAAGAAGAGTCGTACAGGTTCTCAATCCTGCAGGGGAGGTATTCTCCACGAAGTCAAGCATGAAGAATACCAAAAGAAGCGCCTTGCAGGTTCTCGGTCCTACAAGGGAGGTATTCTCCACGAACTCAAGCATGAAGAACACTCGAAGAAGCACCCTACAGGTTCTTGGTCCTGCAAGGGAGGTATCCCCTAAGATCTCTCTCATGGAGGAACCTCAGAAAGTGGACTCCGCAAAGTCAGGAAGCGGTGACACGTCTACCCATAGATAGAACATGTCAAAAGCGATGGGTCACGCAAACCATTAATAAGTAAAAATTTCAAAGAGGTCCCTTGGGAACCCTTCAAAAGGAGAGGGGTCCACTCAAGGGATGTGCAGTTTGAAAAGTAAGGTCTAGTCAGGCTGCCCCCAAGCTAGACGCGAAAGGGCGATTAGAATGAGCCTAGTTGGGTTGCCCCTGGGCTAGACATGAAAGGATCCTTTCATCATAGAGGCCCTTGAAGGAAGGGTCCCTTGGGAACCCACCATGAGGAAGAAGGGGGGCCATTCAAGGGACACCCAATTCAAAAGCAGTTGTTCTTCTTAGAGCGATTCGTCATCAAGGAATTTGAAAGGAAGGACATGCCCCCACGTGAGGAGTAGTAAAAATAGTTCCCACTTCAAAGTCCAAGGTCTTCAAGTCCTTTCTTTACGAACCCGTGATAAAGGAAACATGTTTCATTAAGGTTTCGTGTTGAGAATGCGACTCTAAGGTAAATTTTCTGAAGGCCTTTGAGAAAAGATTTGTTGATAACGAATTCATTTTCTGAAAACCGAAGTGTTAAAGAAGACCATTGTCACACATAGAAGGGACAATTCAAGCAAAGGAGAGAGAAAGATAAAGAGAAAGTAAAAGAGAAAAGAAAAATGCAAACAAAGGGCACAAGGGGATCTGGTTTAGCGAGGTCAGATCTGTCCGAGCTCATATCATAATAGGTAGCCGTAATGCAAGGCGAAAGATCATCAATCCCCAACCAGATCAAGAAGAATGCGCAAAAAATAAAGTAAAAATAAAAAATTGGGTCAACATGGAAGGGAAGCCGAAATGCCCCCAACGCTTTGCATCGTCCCCAATTTATCGAAAGTCAAACACAAACATGGAAGAATGATGATACAAATAGAAGAAGGTTCACGACACAAAAACCACGCCTATATCCAAGCACCAACAAGGGTGATGAGGGTCATCCAAGCACACATAGCACGAGTACAAGGGAACACATCACAAAACACACACACACATAAGATCAAGAAAAGGGGCCTCCTCCTAACATTGATCAACCAAGAGGTCGTTTGCTTCCCAATATAAATCCTCATAAGGGGAAGGAGGACGAGCCTGCAATGGTGGGATGTTAAGAGGAGGAGCATCTGGCCCTCCTGCAAAAAGGGCTAAGGAATAGGGCCCCTCAAGGTCCTCTCCACTGAGCTCTTGTGGAGTCAAGGTCAGTGAATTCGCAAAGATCGCCGAAAAGGCTAGGACCTCGTCTATGGAATTAAACATGCATCCCATAGGGGCACCATGCCTATTCTTAATGGACAAGGCAAGTTGTGCTTGAGATTCACCGCTAAGCTCGCTGAATGATTCGAGTGTGGTGATGAACTCAGGGGAAGCTGGGACTGGTTTTGTCACAAGGATAGAACAAGTCAGCACAGGACCACTTGCGAGGAAGGTGGACTCCTCTTACGTCCTTCGTTGCTAGAAGGACTAGCCTCCACCTCTTTCTTCGTTAGAGGAGATGAACTCCCCACAGATGAAGTTAGGGGTGCAGAGGAAGAGGAAGAAAGAACCGCAACAGATACGACTAAGGTATTAACCATATCCATGGGCTTTGGGAAGGGTTGAATATCTGGAACGATCATCAGCAAAGGCGGCTCCGTCGAAGGAGTGATAAACACCTATACCTGCTTAGGGTTAGGCGCATTCGTGCTTGCAACAGAAGCTGGGAGTGGATCAGACTGAAGAGAAACAGAAGGAAGGGAGGAAGAAGACACTGCAAGAGGTCCTGAAATAGGAGCGGTCGTTCCTTCCTCCTTTTGTTGTGAGGCGGCCTGCTTGGCCAAGAGACCCTTTTGTCGACACTTGCGTTCACGTGCAAGGCGGTTTCTACGGCTCTTGGAGTTAGAGGTCGGGGTTTGCGAAGGGACAAGATGTTCCTTCTCAAACATAGAAACATCCACTACGGTTGTTTCAGGTGGAGGAATAGGTTCATGTACTGGAACAACAGGAACAGGTTGAAGAGCAACAAGAGGAGTCAGCTCGAGAGCCTCGACGGCAGGCCTCTTTCCGTTCACTACCTTAGGAGCAGGAACAGTAGCAGGCCGTAGAGATCGAGACAAAGAGGACTCTCCTCAGGAGACCTTCCTATCATACCGAATGGGCCTAGGCTTCGTCGGCAAAACAAGAAGCTCGAATGCAAGATGCTTAGGCTTCCTTCAAGTGGGCACTGAAGGGTTTTCCTGCAAACAAGGAGCAGATCCTGATGGTACCATAGTTGAGCAAGAAGAAGTGTCAAACTAGGCAGCAGAAGAGGAAGGAGGATCACAAGACCACTTCTCTTCTTTCCTCTTCTGAGCCTTAGCGGCATCGTTGTCAACCTTCAAGCAAGCCCTATGTGAAATAGCATAAGGTGAGGGAGGGTACCTTACCTTCGGCCTTAGATGCCCTTTCTTATAGTTCTGATATGTTTTATGCAAAAGGTTTGTCCTAGGCGGAAGGGGACCCACAGATGCAAGCCATAGGTGATCTAAGGAGTGGCTACCACGTGCAATTGGTGGTCTATAACTGATGTTGTGGATCATGTGCACGAAACCTCCATGGATAAATTTTAAACATTTATGCACGACGGAGGGTACCGCGTTCATCGCCACCAACCAAGGGATACCCAATTTCACTCTGAAGAGTTCAGATCCAGTGATGATATCAAACAAGAGATTCACGAACTTAGGTCCAACTAAGATGGTCGATAAGACAATACTACCCAAAGGGGGTACAAAAATCCCATCATGTGTGCGGATGAAACTCATAGGGGCATCATATCCATCCTTATGTAAAAAATTTATTAGCATAATATTCTCTATTATTATGTTCACTTGTGATGTCAAGTCAACGAGAACACCAGATATGTTGTTTCCATTGATCCGCGCAGGAATGTAAAGAAGAGATGGTTCCTTGTTAAAGCTTGTCGGCAGGTCCTATGAAGTAAAGGTTATGCCAACACTACTATCCACAGGCTATGCAGAAGGGATGGTTTGATGTAGAAAGGAGGCCATTACACAAACTAGACAACACTCTCACAAAATCCCCAAAGGTTAACAGATAAGACGGTGACCCAATTAAGGTTTTGTCGTGCGATAGCTTTGGAACCTTCCAACTATGCCAACTAGGGGTCGCAGGTTGGGTTGCAAGGTGGAATCCTTACAACACTCACACCTACAACACTCCTAGAGTACGAGGAAAGGGACTATCAGTATCACAAGAATGGAACCAAAATGGTTCACGTCGGGTTCACCAAAAATGTAAGAGAGGGGGACCACCGCATGCAAGACTCTAGGTCACGGAGGGTCAAGATGCGAGAGGTTTCCCTAACTTACCTCAGCTAAATGCAATGTTTAGAATTATAAGGATGAGGACTACAATGTCCTACAACCACTCTGCAATCCCAAGTTCTAAGGTGGGGCTAGGCGAGTCAGTCTTCAGGTTCAACTTTGTGTCTCAGGGGGCTCTCTGTCTGAAGACGAAAGCGTGGTCTTTGGATGATAGCACGACGCGTTGGCGTCTCTAAAGTGCGTTGGTGTCCATACGGCCAGACAACAACAAAGCCAAGTTCAAACCTGCTAAAACGACTAATGGCCCAGCTGACTAACTAAAGGGCCAAAATGACACTAGCAAATAAACAAAGTATTCTCTAATGTTGTAAAGTAGAAATGCAAGAGTGACAAGGGCAAGTAGGATCTCACTGAGAAACTCGTTTGCTAGCTGATCCTTCGAAGAGCATGTACTCCTACACACAAAAAGAGGGAAAATGTTGGGTAGTTGTATAGGGGCCTGCCTCAGTCAGACCCCCGTTTAGGTGTTTCCACCTCCACGGACATCCAAGGAAAAAAAATAAAGAAGCAATAAAGTAAAGAGAATACAAACACTACAATGCAGTACTATGCTACTCAACCAAGTGATAGAGGAGAGGAGAGGGAAATTTACCACTTCCACCAAGAGCACTTAAGGCTGCTTGGGGGAGAAATGAGAGGAACTCAAGCCTCTACTGCAATGGCGTGGTCCCAAACGTGCTCTACCGAAGTGACCGAGTGAGGCTTTGCTGCAATGGAATGCTTGGAATGCTACTAAAAGTGTTGGATTGAATGCTTGAAGTGGTCAAGAGTGAGCTCAATGCTTGTAAGAAGATGAAATGCTTGTCCAAGAGAAGAATGTGAAGAGGGAATGGAAGAAAACGGCCATATTTGGGTCAGTCGTCCGAAGGGGGCATTACAACTTCATTGCCAATGGGAAGTGTAACACCTCTGCAGGTTCAGCCGCAAGAATTTGTCAGGGGAGTAAGTGTGTCTCGTGGACGTCTGTGCGCCATGCAAGCGTCCCTGACAAAAACGCCTCCACCAATGCTCAAAACAGGTGCCAAGTGGACCGCCAACAGTGGGATTAAGTGGAATTAAGCCTTCAAACTTGGTTTTCTAAAGTGGACAAAGGAAAAAAAAGGGGAATTGCACTTAGGGTACAAATTTGCTCTTATACATAAACTATCTTCAAAAAAAGGCAAATGGAATGGGATCACAACCCAAAGCCACACATACTAGCAGACTGACAAATCAAGTATTGAGCCATCCAAAAGAAAAATAACTGCAATAACAATACTTGATCCCAAAAGGAAACAACTGATTAGATAATTTTTAATTCATGATGTCATAACAATATTAAAAAAATGGTGCTTTTGATTATGGGTATGGGTTTGATGGTGTTCTTCAACATTAAGTTGCCTCTTTTTATTGGCTCGGTGATCTCTTTCCTGAGCAACTGGTTTGCTAATTTTTGGCTGGTGCGGGCAGTTTATATGTTTACCTAGTTTGTTGATGCCTGGATGATGCAGGTGGTTTCTATGGTTACCTAAGGGTTCTAGGGCCTAGTTAAAATTTGGTTGATAAGGGACCTTGTCCCTCTCTTTTTTATTTGATGCATCTTGTGTAGTCACATCTTCTTGTTAACTGTTGCTACTGTTTGGTTGTTGATTGTATGTGAATTATCTTATTTGCAACATGCTTGTCTAGGAAAGGATTACAAAGCCCTTCAAAACCGTTTATAATGGGTTTTGGGGCCCCATCAAAACCTATTTTTCCCATAATAAAAAACAATATTAAAAAAAGAAATATTAAACAGCTAAAGTTATGAAGCTTGTATTCAAAGGAGGGTTCTGAGGGTTTTGGTAGTTGAGACCCTCAACAACCAACACATATAATGATGGCACAAGAGCACACCCTTGCTACATTGATCTAAAGGGACCAAATTTTGTTTAGATTGGTGACATTTATAGTGAGACAAGCAAAGGAATCAATGAATATCATGTTCATTGGCAAAAGAAAATTGTCAAAATGAAGAGCATGAATCATAACAAGAATAAACGTCATTTATGTCACTGGCTTGAGGAAAATTTTCTGTTAATTAGACTTCCTAGCTCATTATGTTCCTTTCTAGACAATAAACCTATTCTCGATGGACTTAATTTCTTCACGACATACAATTCCTAGAAGATGGAAGAAGATGATGCGTACAAAACACAAAAGCATTGACAATGATCATATACTAGACATTGAGCAAGGTGAAAGGTCCCTAATTACGCTGAGAGGCATCTACAGTGGCATCCAAAAATCTGTGTAAGGAAAAACTCTTCAGCTAGAAATTGGTGTGTAGATGCCAGTAATTTTGATTATGTGTAGTGGAAGAAGTTGAAAGTTTTTATTGGTGGTATGATTGATGGTCTTCGTTGGACATGGATGGTAGTGGAAGACAAGGTGCAAGTAACTGAAACATAGAAGTGGACAGTAGTGGAAGATGAGGTGTGAGAAATTGAAACATAGGCGATTCATATTGCATCATGAACTATTATGTATATCTAATCAACGCCTTTAAGAAGATTGTTGGTGGAGGGTTTTGTGATACCTACACATTAAATTCACCATGCAACACAATCGCCATGTTATCTTTGTTTGAGATCATGTTTTCTCTATTGAAGTTCATTCGAGGATCGAACTAACCAGAGAAAGGCTGATTGGAGGATGTGCAAATCATATTGTGAGCAGCAAGTGTTAAGAAAGGTGCGAGCATTTGTTTTTGGATCAATCCTCATATGGTTGAAGTCAAATCCAAGGGGCGGGTTCTTTACATGAGTCAATCGAAACTAAGGATTGTAACTAGTATATGCTTTTGAGATTCATGACGATGCTCGATTGCAACAGAGGTGGAGGTGCGGGTGCGGATGGGTCAAAGCAATTTCTTCATGAAATCATCATTAGATTCATCTTGGCCAGGCGGGACACCACCTCGTTCACACTCACCTAGCTCATCTCATTAGCTTCTTCTGGTTCATCATCATTGGCTTCTTTTGGCTCCTCTCCTCACACCTGCAGGTTGAAGACAACATCTATAACAAAGTCGTGTCGAGAGAAAATAGAACAGACATTTCGTTCTCTTACGAAGAGTTGAAGAGCATGCATTACTTGCACACTACAATTTTTCAATCCATGTGCCTCTACCCACCGGTTCCCATCAACTCCAAAACATGCCCTCCATGACGATGTGCTACCAGAGAGGACAGTTTTTGGAAAGGGCATGCGGGTGACGCACCATTCCTATGCCATGGGGTGGATGCCTGTTGTCTAGGGATCCGACTACCTACAATTCAAGCATGAGCGTTGGTTGGAAAATTGCAGGTGCTTCATCCCACAAGGGCAGCTGAAGTACCAGGTCTTCAATGGCACCATGTGTATCTGTTTGCACAAGGAAATGTCATTTATTCAAATTTATTTGGGACATTTTATCAAATGTTCATGTTTCTTGCCTATACTCTCCCCTGTAGCTGTTTTTTTTCCAAAAATCTGCCATTCTTTCCATTTAATTGGTCAATCGATAAAACCAATCAAATAATCAACAATAATTCACAAATTTTTGACCTATAAATCTACCTTCTGGGCATTTTTTCTCATGTCTATAGCAAATTTTGGCTATTTCTTCAGACCAATTTTGGACAAAATTTGACAGTTTGACAGTATTTGAAGGAACAACATCACATTTGATCAGAAGGGTCGAGTGTGGTCTTTAACAGCTTTGCATCTTGCACACAATCATTCCAGGTTAGGCCCTAAAAATACTTTTTTTAATTGGATACATATCTACCATAACAATTGCAACTACGTCTAACAAAATTCCTCTATCATTTATGGTTCGACGGATGTTTATATTCTATTTCAAATCTCCTATTTTGGCACAAGTTGGGAGGATAGTACGAAGGCTATGGAATTTGGCTTTGCCCGTGCCAATTGGATCTACATAACAGTTTCTAAAACCTTTTCAACAAATCATGGTTTTTTATAAAAAATCGTACTCTCTATTGAATAACATAATTTATTTATTTTTAATTTGAAGTTAAAGACAAATGATTAAAAGGAGGGAAAAAAATAAAGATATCTTGGAATTTGAGACTTAGGGCATAGATTATTTGAAATGAAGATGCTCCAAATTAAATAGAGAAGAGATTTTGAGTCTTCCAATACTATCATCAAAAAATAATGTATAATTTTTAAAGTTTTAGAAGTTGATTCATATAGATTCTTACTCTTAAGAAGAAGATTTCTCTTTAGATGAAAGACAACGAGGTAGAGGTAGATTAAGATATCACTTCTTTAAAATATATTTAATGGACAAAAATTTCAAATTGTAAAGATAAATATAAAACTAAAGCCTCTTCGTATGGTATTGAGATCTCACTCGAAGAAAAAGATTTTTTTTTGGAGATGTATGATGATAGGATTTAGGTATGTAACATTATTTGATACCCCATTTTGTATATTTGTCAATGCATAATGGGCAACCTAAAACTAAGATTGACTGAGACCAAAAGTTACCTATCTAATGTTGATTAACACTCTTATTGCCATCTTCTATCAAACTGTCAATGTATTTATTCAATTATTCAAATACACCACTTTAATTATCTATCTAATAACACTCTTACTGTCTACCACTGTATTTGTTCATTCATTTATTCTATGAGTAGGCATTTATTGGATTGATTTTTTCAATCATTTACACTAATTATTTTTTATAGTGATCAAATATAGGTACCAATTTTAAAGAAATACATGTACAGATTTTTTTTTTAAAATTCATTATTTTTTTTTAAATTTCAATCAATTATATATTTTAAAATAATTTCACAATTTTAATTACAATTCTAAAATAAAATAAATCAAGAACAACAATCTAATAATAATAATTTTTTTGTTTACACAAATCATTTCATATTTTAAAATTAAACTAGATTATAATTTCATATTAAGTTAAATTAAAAGATACTAAAAAGCAACTAATTAATTACTAAAAAGAAACTAGAGTTAAGAGTTATGCAAAAGAAAAAAGCCACCTATGAAGAAACTAGAGTTATACAAAGGAAAAAGAATCAATTAGTTACTAAAAAGAAACTAATTAATTACCAAAAAGAAACTAATTCATTACCAAAAAAATTAATTAATTACTAAAAAGAAACTAGAGTTATGCAAAAGAAAAAAACCACCTATAAAGAATTATTCTATTTCCTTTCCTTTTAATTTTTTTTTCTCAAATGCATTTCTTCTTTTGCTTTTAATGTCTATTAAAATATTTTTTTTAACTCCTAGAAGAGAAATGATAGTTGAAATTTTGTTTGCATTTATAGATTTTTATAATTTTTTCATTAAAAATATCTTAGAAAAATTATTTATTTTAAATTAAATAGATCTATTTAACATATCAAATTGACTATACAATTTTTAGATACAATAAATAGAATTAATCAAATAGAATTTATTGATTTAATGTCCAATATTTATAATTAACCTTACCCTAATTGTAGTCCTAACCCTAAACCTAACCTTAATTATATATCTAACTACAACCCTAAACTACCTCTAATCATAACCTTTACCCTAAACCTAACTCTAATTGTAATTGTAACTATAACCCTAACCCTAAATGTATATTTAATTGTAAGCATAACCTTAACCCTAACACTAGCCCTAATATTAACCCTAATCATAATCTTAACCCTAATTTTATATCTAACCATAATCCTTACCTTAACCCTAAATATAACCCTAACCTTAACTGTAATCATAATCCTAACCACAACCCTAACCCTAATTAAATCTCTACATATAGCTGTAATCCTAATCCTAATCCTAATATTAATCCTAAACCTAACCCTAACCTTAATCTTAACTATAATGTTAACCCTAACCTTAAAATTCAACGTTGATTCTTCATATTTCACACTATAATTTAAATAATTGATATATTTCATATATTTTTCACATATTCAATAATTACTATTTTATTTTTTTTCAATAATTACTATTTTCATCATTTTTTTCTCAACGTCTCATATATATTAATATTTACGAGTCGATAGATGTTTCCGTGTGTTAATTTTCTTTAGCATTTAAAATAAGAAGTGAATAGGACAAAAGAGTAGAAAATAAGTAAACTAGCTTTGTTATCTACTATTTTAAATTTTCACGCTAACATTTTTTAAAGAAGTTAAGAGAAATCTTCCACGTATAATTTAATGGTCTGTGCTTAAAAAGATAAGTGTTGACTTGGATGCCATTCTCATACAATCAGAATAATATATTGATGATGTAAGCCAGCTAATAATATAGTTCAAATAAATCTGGTTATTGTTCAGCAAGTGCAATGATTGAAACCCAAATCAGGAACCTCTGTGGTTTTTAGCAGCCCCACCAACAACCGACTGCTATTTTTTTTTTTGAGTTGTATGATTTTAGAAAAGCATCTTCAATCTGGTTTAACTACAAATATCACATTATCTTTATGTAATAAAAGTAAATGCTTTTATCACAATTTTATAATTAGGCCTTGCATATTTTAAGGATGTAAGGGGTGCGTCGATATGGTAGTGTAGACTTCTATAAAAAAAAATTAGCGATCATTAAGTGGCTTTATAGTGTGAGACAGGTTTGAGGGGAACTTGTGGACAACGAATTTTAGTACTCATAGATCATAGGGCAACCCATAATTTTATCAATGAAGGGTTAGTTGTCAAAAGATGATTGAAGGAAAAATATTTTTAGGCCTTTAATGTCATTGTTGCTGACATATTCACATTCCTCTACTCTAAAGTAGTTTGACAACTTCATCTAGCCCTAGTAAATTATTAGATATATGATGCTTTTTATGTTGTTTGTATGAGGGAAATAGATATGATCCTAGGTGTGTATTGGTTACACCCATTAGAAGAATTCACTCAAATTACCATTCAATAGAACTTTAATTCAAATTATATGGAAAATATGTTGTCCTCAAAGGGATCTCAAATGGTATCCCAAGTGTGTTAGAAAAAAAGGAGAAAATTTGTAGTAGGGATAAAGTAGCATGAGAAACCAACTATATGATCATGCCCAAAATTTATTCTATTGATAAGAAATCCTTTCATAATATTGATATTCAAAAAACATGAACAAGCAAATAAGGTATACAATGACTTACCTTCAAGACTACCCCTAGCAAGAGGGTTCAAGCATGCCATACAATTAGAATAGGGTGAAAACCCTATCATAGCCACTCTATGCTATCACCCAAGAGGGTATAAAGAGGAAATTGAAAATGCTATAAAGGAACTACTAGACATGGGATGCATAAGACCTAGTTCCAACTGCTTTGCATCCCCAATTGTCCTTGTAAAATATAAGGATAGAATTATTCATATGTTCATTGATTATGGGGAGTTGAATAAAAAAACTAAACATGTATCTTATAACAAGGATATATGAGTTAATATTGTATGCACGAAATTCATTCCAATATGAATGATTTAAACAATAAAAATAAAAAAAACACGAAGATCAAACAAAAAACACAAGATTAGGCATGAAAAGCTCAAACCAACATAGAATCAGATGAAAATGAACTATGTTGAGCCCCTCGTTGAGTAGATTTTTCCAGGATTGTCGATTTCGATGTGTGCTCATAAAATTTTGGCAACATAACAATGCTCCATTGATAAAATAAGTAAGATTAGATAAAAATGGTTAAGTGTTTAATATATAAGTTTTTGAGGAAAATGGATTAAGGGACAGGACTTGATCATGGGATCAAGGATTGAGATGAGAGGTGATCTCTCAACTCATCCTTCACATCTCAACCCTTGATCCCATGATCTAGTCCTAGCCTTTCATCTATTTTCCTCATAAACCTGTATATCAAACACTTAACCTAAGAGTACTATGAGGTACCTTGTGTAAGGCGCATCATGAAGGAAACTCTTGTCTTCTCACTCAAAGAGGACAAGAAAGGAATAAAAAAATCATTTTTATGATTTTGAGGAAAAGGACCCATGCCCCTAAGTACAAGGGTCTTTTCCAAAAAGGAATAACATTTAAGATTGAGTGTGAGGGGGAAGATTGTATGGGGATTTGGAGTAGGTTAGCCCAATTAATCAAGGATTAAGTGTGTGTGTATGATTAGGGAGTGAATTAGGTGAGGATTAGGATTAGTGCAAGTGGAAAAAATGGAGGATGGAACATGTGAGGGGAATTAAATATGGGTTTAGGAATTAAATTAAATAAATAGGGATAGTTATTTAATGTAATACCTTGGTACATGATAGGCAAATTAAATAAATTAATTACCTTACAAATTTAGTGGGAATTAGAAGGGGAAAATGTAATATTAATTAAATGGTAGGTCATTATTTAATTAACATAGGCAATAGGAAAATAGATGAAAAAAAGGATAAAATTGACCAAAAGATAGTGGTCAATTTTAGGTGTCTTTATTTTGCACCTCTTTGAGATGGTGTCACAAAGTAGCATCATTTCAAATAAGATTAAAGCATAGCACCTATAAGAATATAGTTATATTTGGGAAGATTCCCCAACCATTCAAACGAGTGACTAGGAAGAAAGATGATGGGAGTGAAGATGAGGATTAGGGATGCCCCCTCAAGAGGATAGGTGGGTTCAAGAGAACACATGTGTACTCTCAAAATGGATGAGAGGATGCAATTAAATGAGGAGGATGATGCAAGATGATGGATAAAAGGAATGATGGGAAGAGGAAGAGCTAATGGGAGGAGATGATAAGTAACACAAAAGGATTCAAAGACAAATATTATGTTGCATCGAGCAAGCTAAAAAGCCAAGATTGTTTGATGATGGATGGAGTGTTGTTGATATGAGAATGATATATCCCAAAACAAAAAATGGATTGGGAATGATGCATCTCGATGATGATGATTGGAGTGTTGTTGATGTGAGAATGATATATCCTGAAACAACACATGGATTGGGAAGGATACATCTTGATGATGATGATTGGAGTGTTGTTGGCGTGGGAATGATATATCCCCAAAAACAAAAGGATTGGGAAGGATACATCACGATGATGATGATTAAAGTGTTGTTGATGTGGGAATGATATATCCCAAAATAATACGAGGATTGGGAAGGATACATCCTAATGATGATGATTGGGATATTTATTTAACTTAATTCCTAAACCCATCCTTATTTCATTTCTTCTAAAAAATAAAATAAAATAATTATTATTTATTTAATTCCCCTCACATGTCTCATCCTCCAATTTTTCCCACTTGCACTAATCCTAATCCTAATCTTCACCTAATTCACTCCCTAATCATATGCTCACACTTAATCCTTGATTAAGTGGGCTAACCTACTCCAAATTCCCACATAATCTTCCCCCTCACACATAATCTTAAATGTTCTTCCTTTTTGGAAAATACTCTTGTACTTAGGGGCATGGATCCTTTTCCTCAAAATCATAAAAAGGAATTTTGAATTCCTTTCTTGTCATCTTCGAGTGAGAAGACAAGAGTTTCCTTTATGAGGCACATGATTGTAATACCTTAGTCCATAATTGGTAAAATAAATAAATAAATTACTTTAGTACTTTAGTAGGAATTAGAAGGGAAAAGGGTAATATTAATTAAAGAATAGGTATTTATTTAATTAACATAAGTGATAGGAAAATAGATGAAAAATAAGATAAAATTGACCAAATGATAGTGGTCAATTTAGGTGTCTACAAAAAAAAAAAACATGGAACCATGCATTTCTATAGATTGACCTCAAATCTAGCTACCATAAAATTCATGTTAGAGAATAATATGTTCATAAAATAACATTCAAATGTCACTTTAAACATTTTGAATCCTTGGCCATGCCCTTTCGTCTAACAAACACTCTAGCTACATTCTAATCCAACATGAATAAGGTATTCAATAGTTGTTTGAGAAAATTTGTATTAGTCTTCTTCGATGATATTCTAATTTCTAGTAAAACACGAGAGGAATATCTAAAAAACTTGGACATAGTGTCAGTATTTTTAGAAAACCAATCATTCTATGTAAAGGAGTATAAATGTGAGTTCTAGTTGACGTAAATTTTATATTTAGGGGATATCATTAATTGCCAAGGGTATGCAAGTGGATCCTCAAAAAATTGAAATCATTCTAGACTAGCCACCACTTACTACTTTGACACAATTGAGAGGCCTTTTTTGGATTTTGCAACTACTATAGGATGTTTATTAAAGGGTTCTCTCAGGTCGCTACAACATTAACATATTTGACAAAGAAAGGGCACTTCAAATGGATTGTTTCTACTTCAAAGATTTTTGAAAGACTCAAATGGATGATGATTTCCTACCTAATTTATGTCTTCCATTTATGGTAGTGTGATGCCTCAAGAGAGGGTATAGGAGATTCTCTCATGTATAATACAAATCTAATACAATTTGAGAGAAGAAAATTAAATGAATTAGAGAAGACTTATTCCATGTACAACAAAGAAATGTTGGCTATTATGTACACATTGGAGAATTTTAGGTAATACCTAGTTTATGAAAAATATGTTATAAATATTGATCATAACAGTCCAAATTTTCTCTTGAACCAATTCAGTTTAAATGACTACCAACAAAAGTGGGTTAGGAAGATATACGCCTATGATTTTGATATAGAATATGTGAAAAAGAAGAAAAATATGAAAGTTGATGATCTTTCTAGGAAGCTTATTATTTTCTCCCTTTCCACCATTGCTACTAATTGGAAGGGTCATATTTTAGTTGAGTATGGTAAAAAAAGTGTTTGCTACTAATATCCTTGTGGGAGTGGTAAAAGATGATAGGTAAAAGGTAGTGGATGGACTCATCCCATATAAGAGTCAAATCTTCTTAGTCCTTGAGTCAAAGGTGAAGGAAAAATATTAATGAACATTATGACCTCAAAGAGGATGTTCTGAGGAACATTAGGGAATGCACTACATGCCAATAAAATTAAGGAGAACACTTTTTTGTAGTAGGTCTTCTCCAACCCCTACCCATCCCAAATAAAAATTGGATAGTGTGTCCATGGATTTAATTAAAAGGCTTCTAAAATTGGATGTCAAGGATTGTATATATGTTCTTATAGATTAATTGAGTACATATACTCATTTATTTTCCATACCATTAGAATTCAAGGCTCCTCAAGTGGTAGATATATTTTTCAAAAATATATTTTGATTGCATGGGCTTCCTAAGAACATAGTGATAAGGAAAATAAGTTTTTAAGTTCATTTTGGTAAGAATTATTCCATTTGGTAGGAATGGAGCTCACCCCTAACATGATATATCATCCCCAAACTAACAAGAACAATAAAATATGTAAGGAAGCTAAGGTAGTGGAACAACTTCCTACACTAATCTTTAGAGGATGATAATGCAAGACTTTATAGATCTTTACAACAGTTACATAAACTTAAACATAAAAAAACATAATATCATGCATACCAAAACATAGTGATTTACATGGGGAAAAACCTTTGTGGAGAAAAACCCCACACTCCAAAAGCCACCTAATATATTATTCAAAAATCACAAAAATCACAAAGATTACAATATACTTGCAAAGCAAGATTCTCACAGGAGTATCACCAATCAGAGTTCCAAAGGAAACATGGCTGCTATCAAACTCTTAGAATACATCACACTACACCATCGTAATATAACACCCTCATAAAACAGGGATTCCTTATAGGGAAAGTCAAGCCAACAAAATATCGATCACTAGATCTAAGACCTAATGATGAATGGTCTAGATTTACAATAATAAAATGTACATAAAATTTGGCTTTCAGGAGCGTTACCCTCAAGCCCCCATCGGGGTGCATGACAGTCGAACCCCTTGTTGAGGGGATGATCCCATCGAACCCCTTGCATGGGATACCAACCCCTCCCCCCCCCCCTCCCCCCCCCCAACATGCTTACCTATCAACAATAAAATTTATGTAATTGCAAGGTTGAGACACATTTTCCCAACAAAATTATCAAAAAATGGATAGAGGGGTATCTAATAAATTATATTTCCAACATACTATGTACATGGATCAAGTGTTTGTACTTGAGGGTATGTTTCTATAATACAACTTATCATGCATTCATTGACTGTCTCCTTTTAAGGCCTTATATAGGTATGATACCCCAAGTTTTGTTGATTTAGTAGTTGTAGATTGTATGGTTCCAATGGGTGGAGATTTGATAACTCAAATCCAAGAGATCTTGAGGGAACTCAAAGATCATCTATACTAGGCTTAGCAATGATAAAAAGGTTTTATGTAGACCAACAACATATATAGATCTTTTGAGGTGAGGGACATGGCTTACTCAATATTGTAGCCTTATAGATTGTCTTCCACCAAGAGGAGTGGCACTAGAAAACTCAAGTCAAGATTTTATGGACTTTGAAAGATGGTGAGGAGAATAGGAGAAGTGACCTATGTATTAGAAATTACAAAGACCAACAAAATCTATGATGTGTATCATGTATGTTGTTTGAAGAGATCTCTAGGTTAGCATATTGCGCCTTCAACAAACCTACTACCCCTAGATGATGAGGGTAAGTTAATTTTAGTGATTGAAACAATAGTAGACACTAAGGTAAAAAATATAAGAGGGAGGAGTATCACAAAATATTTAGTTTACTAGAGGAACCTACCTATAAAAGATGACATATGGGAAGCACCAAACATTTTGGAGCACCTCAATTTGTGTTGCTTGAGGACAAGAAATCTTGGCGAGGGTGGACTTGTAGTGTCCCCTCTTCAATAAGTTCATGTGGAAAAATCTAATTTTCATTCCCTATCTTTTTGATGAGATAATTCCTAGTGATTCCCATCCCTTGCTTTCATTTTTCTCTAAGTATAAATGGTTTTGTGTTTTAGTCCATGTGTGTGATCCTTTTGTTAATATTTTAGGCTTGGCCCTCTTGGCATACCTCTTTAGACTGAATCTTGCTTGTTTCCCTTTCCTTATCAAAGTTTGGACTTTCCCTTACTATCATGCCTTCCCCTTGAACTCAATTCTTTTCCTAGAGGTATGAGTCATGCAATATCTGCAACCCTTGACTTTCCCACCCTTCATCCTTTTAACCTCACCTACCTCTTTACATGGTTTGATTGTCATTAATGACACATTTTATTGTGGCTACATATTCAAAGGGTGGTTTTCCCACCTAAAAAAACATTGATAACATTTATTAATTTGGATTTCATTGTACTTGTTGTGTCTTATGTTGTATACTACCATATTTCATTTAATATAGTGGTTGGAGCTATGACCTTTGGATCCTCATGATTTATGAACTATTATTTTGGGCAGGAACATATTTTGATCATAGATCTTCTTGTTATTTCTAGTTGGATGCATAGAGGTAGATTTATTCAACCGTTTTTTTACACCCAAAAACCCTAGCAAACTTTGCGTAGAGCATGTGTTGTACAAAGTGTTAGATTAAGGGAAAAAAACTTTAGTTTTACAACAACTAGAGGATGGAAACCCTTTGATTTCATCAATCAAAGGATGAAAACCCTTTGATCTAACAAATCCAACTTCAAGGGATTTCGAGAGTGGATTCCACAATATTGGATTCAACCTACATAGCATGAGAATGATTAATAAGATTTTTGATCTCTCATTTGTGTTGTTATTGTTATGATAACCATTATATTCATTCCTATTGTAGATTTGTACTTGTTGCAATCATAACTATTATCTCTATCACTTCTTTGAAGTCATTATAAACTCTATTTTTAATCAAAAGCTTTGTCCTATTTCTTTTCTCTTGTTTATGAAAACTAGACTATTAATATATATTAAATCCGTAAAAAATCAAACATCTTTCATATTGAATGCAATATTAAAACAAAGGTTAAATTATTAAAATTAGATATCAAAGATTTTAAAAGAGAATTTTAGTTAACTTAAAACTACCACCTCTAAATATTGTTGACCTAAAAGAAACCTAACTATATTACACTAGAAGAAGGAGAAGAAATGAATTGCCTATAAAATTGGGTCCCACTTCATTGAATGCTTGCAGTAGAAGCCAAACAAAAAAAGTCCAAATACTTTGATATTATTCTCATTTTCAATCAAGGTGAGGAAGGAGTTATCGAATTGCTGAGGTTTGTTTCCATGTGTTAAATCTATTTAGCATTTAAAATAAGAAATGAATAAGACAAAAGAGTATAAAATGAGTAAGTAAAATAGCAACATCATCTACCTACTATTTTAAGAGCAACATCACGCAAAACACAGTTTCATATATAAATTTTCTTAAAGAAGTAAGAAAAAATCTTCCACGTATAATTTAATTGTCTGTGCTTGAAAAGATAATTGTTGACTTGGATGCCAGTCGTGTACAATGGAAATGATATATTGATGATGTATGCCGGGTAATATTTCAAGTAGATCTGCTTATTGCTCGGCAAGTGCAATGATTGAAACCCAAATCAGGAACCTTTATTTAGCATCTTTTTAGAGTGGAAATTCTATTTAGCATATGGAAAGATAGGAATATCGTTTTATTTTCAAATTTTGTAATAAATTATTATTTTTTCTTTGTATGCGAAGGCTATCATATGCTCTGATGTTATGTAATAGATTTAGGTATGGGCCAAGAATGTTGATCTAGAGGTTTACCACTTATAGACACTTATTCAGTATTGGGTCAACATCTCTTGTATTGTTGTCTGTGTGTCACCTTCTCTTGCCAATAGGGACGCCTCTCCACATAAACACTATCATGGTCATAGCCACAATGTTTGTTTAAGACATGGCTCTCATGGATCCCATGAATCCTCTCAACATTGATGTCATGGCTGGTCCTTGCCACATGGGTTGTCCTTTGCTTCTCAATGTGACTATGGTCTCCTTGGTTGACATGATAGTGAAAAGTTCACTTACCTAGACCTTTTTTTCACCTATTTGTATAGCTTGTGGTGATCCAAAAGAAAAAAATAAGTGAGGATACCATTAGAAGTTGGGAGCCCATCCCTATTGCCTAGAATCCTTCAACTGACCAAGGAAAACTACTTGATAATGATTGCACAAAAAGAAATTCTAAACCACCTCCAAAAAGATTACAAATGTAGTATTTGCATGATCATTACTAGTTGTTATCTCCTAGATATATCATATGACAATATCCCTACAAACATAAGGGTAATTCTTCTAACTTTTCACCTAAGGATCAAATGCACTTACTATAAAGTCTAAATTGAAGTATTAGTTAATCCTATTCCTAAACATATTAGGGTAGCTCTTCCAAATTTTTACTTAGGGTTCAAACACAATTACAATGAAGTTTGGGTTAAAGTATACTTACAAACCTAGCTAGGAGCCACTACACTATCTTATTTTAATAAGAGCATTCTATCAAATAATAATTTACAATTAGAGATATATTGCTCTCGTGATGACAAGTGGTGGACATAGCTAAAATCATTACATTCCTATTTTTTTATAATGAAATAGATTTGTATGTTATTTAACAGAAAGTTAAATACAACATATCCAAAAAAAAGTAGGTGGAATGGGATCACACTCCAAAAGCCACACATATTGTAAGACGAAAGAATCAAGTATCAAATAATCTCAAAAATGAAATAACTACAACAACAATACTTGACCCCAAAATGGAAACAACTAATCAGATAATTTTTAAATCATAATATGATAATAACATAATAAAAAAATTGTAAAGCTTGTATTTAGATTAATTAGTGAAAGATTTACCAATAGATACATGTTTTGGGAACAAAGGAATTTCCATGTGTCAAATTTTTCTTTAGCATTTAAAATAAGAAGTGAAGAGGACAAAAAAAATTAGAAAATAAGTAAGTAAAATAGATTTTCATCATATACTATTTAAAGAGCAGCATCACATGCAAAATACAACTGCAATGATTGAAAGCCAAATCAGGAACCTCAGTGGCTTTTTCGCATCCCCACCAACAACCGACTACTTTTTTATTTTCAGTAGTATTATTTTAGAAAGGCATCTTCAATCTAGTTTAACTACCAAATATCACTATCTTTTTGTAATGAAAGTATATGTTTTAATTTTAGAACAATTTAGTTAGGTAAATAATTAATCAATAATAAAAGTTTAGAATTAAAGTTGGTCGATATTGAAAGGATTTATTTTTAGTTGTCAAGTTTGTATTTGGTCTTAAATTTTAGTTAAAATAATTAATTTGTAGTGGTCTTGGAGAAAAGGTTTGAAATGAAGTAAATTTCATGTTTAGAGAAGTATGTCTCCATAAATGGTGCATAAGGTTGAGATTCAATGTATTGTATTCTAGTGGAAAGATTGGCACTGGTATCTAGACACCCCCTTCAAGAACTATAAACTCTTCTAGGGGTATTCTTAGCTATCTCCTCACCTTCCCATGGTTCAAAAACTTAATATTAGGTGGAACCTCTAGTCCACTATCACTCAATGGTTTTGTAAGTTTCAAAAAGATTAGTTTACAATTTTAGAGCTCAAAACTAACTTATTTTGCATGGTGCCTCTTATATCAAGGTCTTCTAATCAAATCTTGTCTTATCCACTTGGGTGTTTTTAGCTCCCTTTGTTCTTTTTCTGGACATTTGGAAACTCTCAAGCACCATTTCTAGTTTTCCCCTTGGGCTCAAGTAGCTTGGAATTGGATATGTATGATTTCTTCAAGCATTCTAAGCTAGAGCTTTCTTTCTGACATACGATTCTTTTAGGCAACAAACCTAAGATATTTGCAAGGCTTACATAAAATTGGCATGCTTGTAGAGTGGAAATTCTATTTAGCATAAGGAAAGATAAGAACATTATTTTATTTTTAATTTTTTTAATAGATGCTCATTTCTCTTTATTTTCTAAAGCTAGTATATGCTCTAATGCTATGTTATAGATCCAAGTTTAGGCCAAAAATATTGCTCTAGAAGTTCCCCACTTATCAATATAACTTATTGATAACTAGGCCAATACCCCTTGTACTATTTCTTGTGTGTCACCTTCTCTTGCTAGCAAGGATGCCTCTCCACATGGACATTATTGTGGTCATAATGATAATATTTTTTTAAGACATGGATCTCATGGCTCACATGGATCCTCCAACATTGAAGCCATGGTTGGTCCATGCCACATGGGTAGTCATTTTTTTTCTTAGTGTGACTTGCCTCCATAGTTGGTATGACAATGATAAGTTCCCTTACATAGACCTTCTTTTTCACTTATTCGTATAGCTCATGATGATCCAAAAGAAAAAAATGACAATGCCATGACAAGCTAGGAGTCCATCCTCGTTGTCTACTATTCTTGAGATGGCAAGGGAAAACTGCTTGATAATATTCTCACAGAAAGGAAATTATAAGCCACCTCCAAAATAATCACAAAAGAAGTATTTGCATGGCCATTAAACTAGCCATTTTCTGCTACTTCTATCATAAGACAAACACAAGGGTAATTCTTATAGCATTTCATCTAGTGACTAAATGCACTTACTATGAAGTCTCAAACATATTAGAGTAGTTCTTCCAAATTGTTACTAAGGGCTCAAGCATAATTACAATGAAGTTTTGGCTGAAGTGTACTTACAATTGAGCTAGGAGCCACTACACTAATTATCTTATTTAATAAGGGAATTTTATCATATACTAATTTGTAATTAGAGACATGTTACTCTCTTAATGAACAAAGATGGACTTGATTAAAATCATTTTTCATTATCTTTTATAACGAAATAGATATTTATATTATTTAAAAATAAATACACATGTCCTCCAAAAAGATAGATGAAATGAGATCACGCCCCAAAGCCATGCATATTTCCTAGCCAATGAATCAACTATCAAGCACTCCTAGAAAGGAAATAACTACAATAGAAATACTTGGCCCAAAAAGGAAATAACCAATCACATATTTTTTAATTCATAATGTCATAACAAAATTAAAAATATGATTAAGTAGCTCAAGCTATAAAGTTTATATTCAAAGTAGGTCTTGATCATTTAAGTTGCCTAATGAATTTCAGGGAAAGTATTTTCAACCAGTTCACTCCCAAATGACAAGACCATTATCTTCATTATCTTCCTTGTGAGGTTGTGAATTGGGCACATCTAGTGGAGGTTGAGTATCATTCCACTATGGAAATATGGTAAGAGCTATATGATGAAACTTATCTTGAATATGATGAGCGACCCACCTACATCACTAATAAGACACAAAAGAGTGTTGGCTCATTTATAGGTGAAAACCAGCCAATGTATTTCCTTGTTGATGGAGAAGATGGCCATTTGTGGTTGCTCTAAGATAAAGGTTTGAGTAGAATCTAGGCACCTACATCATTGATCTTGGTGTGGGGTCCTAGCACAAGATGGTGAATATGGGGAACCCAAACCGTAGTACAATGAGGCATTACCTTAATGATCCCACATTTTTTTGATTTGTTCCACTTTTAGAGCCACTTTATTGCATACATTTATGCATTTGTATGAACACATTTGATATCACTAAAAACTTGATGTGAGTAGAAAAATGTGTATCAAAATTATGAAAAAGAGTTACAATTTTATCTTTTCATATGGCAAATTGAAAACATGCAAAACCTGAGTGAATTTAATAAAAAAATATCTACATCCCCTATAAGGACATTATGCCAAATTAAGACATTTAGTCTAAAAGTCTTAAATAAATAATGGATCTAATACCAAGTAGCTTACCCATGGGCCCAAAAACAAAATAAATGTTTGATCATCTCAATGTGTCCATAAAGTGGACATATAGAATTTGACACACCTAGATAGATCAACCACTTGCCAATATGTAGGCCTTCGTAAAGAAAACACCAAGGGAAATAAAGAATATTTTGTTCAATAATAGCTTTCTAAATTGTTTTGAAATATTTATTCTAGATATGAGAAATTGCATGAAAAGACTAGCTCATATTCAAATTTTGAATCACAAGGAAATGCAGGTAAATCCAATTACATCCTTTACTAGGAGTATACTTGTGGAAAGGAATATCCACATATCACTTCCAATATTTCTACCAAGGCTATGTTGTTCTCACAATAATCTTGTGCAAGTGTTGGTAATCTATTACCTCAATAATTATTTGGGAAGACTATGTTCAAGTTATACTTGGCCTTCATTTGAGGCCACAAGAGCCAAGTAGAAGTAGCTTTGGAGTATAAATCCTAAATATATCTAATGCCTCTTTTAGAAAATTTGTGAAAATACATCCAAGGAATCTCTCTTTGTATTCTATCTTAGAAATTGATGGTGGGAGACCACAAGAGACACTACTTGTTAATAGAGAGGTTATTGTGAAACTTGTTAACATTCCAAAGAAGTTAAGGTTTGATGGATTCCCAAGACTTTCAAATGATTTTGGCCATAAAATTTCTTGTAATATTCATAGGAACAAGAAAGAGAATTAGAGAATGGAAGTTTAAGACTTCCCAAGTTGGTATCCTATAAGGAGACCCAAAGGAAATGTAATTCCTTAATGAAATTTTCAACATTCATTATCTTCAACTGCTCTTCCAATTCATTTTGTGAAGAATATAATTCAATGTCTTTGAAAATAAATTAATCCTAGGAAACTAGTCTTTGAGAAGAAGACATAAGTCCCACACCACTCTATGTAAGCCCTTGTAGTGTATTGAACACCCAAAATACAAAGAGGGGGGCGAATCAATATTCTCTAAAACCACTTTAACATTTAAACATTCATTATGCATAACATATTCAGTTTGCAATAAGAAAGGAAAGCATGAAAGAAACCATCAAAAGCACATAACACATGAACACTATATTTTTACATGGAAAACCCAAAAAGGGAAAAACCATGGTGAGGATTACAAAATATTATACAAATGCTCACTACAAGTGGACTCACTATCCTAGCGGACTCACTACCCATAAAATGAAAGAAAAATAGAAGAGAAGGTGGTTCACTGCCAAGATTTGAACTACTACAATTGCATCTAGACAATATGTAGGAATTGCAGTTCCACTAAAACTCAATATGCATAGTTACCACACTTCATACCACTCTGATCTAACACTTTGCTCTGCATTCTCATTACATTCACACAATTTGCATCAAATACACTTGCATATTCTCTCTCATCACTCTCTGACACCAAAATGATCTTATACTTAAATCCATTTCATCCTCAACCTTTGCAACATCAATTAGGTCGGCCTAATTAGATGTATCATGCATATTATAAATTTTCAGCCCAAAACATATTGCATGCCACAATCATAACCTATAAAAAGTCCAAATAGGACAATGTGGACCTATAATAGCTCCCACATTACTCATCAGTACTTATTCAATCTCTTCATAACCTTAAGCATATTAGTTCAACACTATTGATGACCTAATATCAAAATAAGCCAATAGATCATCCTCAAACCGACACACGAACCTCCAAAATTCATGCCACCTGGAACTTAGGTGCACTTGACGCCTATAAACACGTCCAAAAATCCACAAGACTAGATACTCTTCTACAATGAAGAGTGGATTGATCAAAACATACATTTTTCACTGTCAAACACTATCACCAGTAGACCTGATATACCGTCATTCATAACTTATTCACCAAAGTGCCAAAAGACATGAAAATTTAGATTCACACTCCTCTAACATCCAACAAAATTTCCTTGGAATGTAGAACAAAATTATTCAATCCAGACCAATGTGGACCAAAAAAAGTGAATGCTTTGTACACTAAAAGCTACATTTTGACACTTAGCCAATTCTTCAACTTATCATCTACACCGAATCAAACCTTCTTGCAACTATATATTGAATTATCATCTATATACACACCCATGCTTCACCAAATGTTCTACACAACAATATTCATACCAAATCGCAATGTTGATATCAATGACAACATTGCATCTGCAACCTAAACACCCATGCTCATGTTGCCAACAAGCATATCAATGACATACTCCTTAAACCTCCAAAAATCTCCCCCTTTGTAATTCATGGAAATGCGCATAAAATCTTCTCCAAAAATTATTCAAAACTACTCTCCTCCTTTGAAATCAAGGGAAAAGGGCACAAAACATATAGACACATTGTCGTTCTTTGCTTCTCCCCCTTTCTAACTCTTCATTAAATTATATATATACTTCCCCTAACAGTGTTACCCATCAAATCAGATCAAAATTTGCACTAGAAATCTATCTCTACCTTCCACATATATACAATGAAGTCTAAAAATGAAATTTGAAATGTATAAAGAAAGAAAATGCACACCATCAACTGGAAGAAGTGTTTGACACCTGTAATTTCTCAAGGTGTGCTTTCCAATATTTCTTGCCTTCTTCCCATCCTTTCTTGGCTAGGCCAAGCATATGGCTCTGTGTCATGAACTTCATGAGGATCTCTTCTCCATCATCTGGAGTGTTGGGTAACATATTTAACTTTGTTTCCTTTTCTACACTCATCAGGGCATTGGAAATAGGTATGAGTTTTGCATTCACCAAATCCCTGAGATATCTAAATTGCACAATTATCTTCTCTTTTTGTACTTGCAGTTGGAAGAACTTCTCGTGCAAATTCTCAATTATTTACCTTGTGCTCCCATCAATATCTTGTGCCAGATCATAGGAACCAGATGCCTTATCAATTTTGGACTCAATGGATTCCATCTCATCATTAATTCTTTTGGTGGAGTTGGATAGCTTCATGAAAAATTGGAACAACACCTTGACTTATACAACAAAACTCTATACTTATTTAAGATTATCTTGAAATTTATTATGTGTGGTGGAAAATTTCTCTGTTATCCATTAATCTCTCATCATTCACCTTTTTATCTATCTTCTTCTTCAATTTCTCCTTCAAAACACTGGAATATTCTTTAAAGGAATCAAGCAAAAACTTCAAGTTTTCCTTACCAAACAAAGAGTTATTAATGCTTGCACCAAGTATACTCTCCTATAGCACCTTCATTGCTTCATCAATAAGATCTACACTCTTTTAATGAGTTTTTAAGATTTATTTCCAGGCAGAGGTGTGGAATACATCACCTAACTATAGCTTGTGCAAAGGAGATACTTTATCAATATCAACCTGTCCTTGTTGCATTAGAAGTTGTAGTAGTTGGGTAGACACAATAGGTTGGAATTGGAGTTGCATACTCAAAAATTTCTTCAATGAATCTCCAAAGGTACTGGAAGATTCACCAACCACATTCACTTTATCTTTTGCATCCTTCATTTCCAAAACCTTTATCTCTCTCCACTTGCGCCTTTGTTAGGCCCATTGCCTCTGCAAACTGTGCAGTCATCTTCTCAACTATTTTTGTTATCTATTTTTTCCTTTAGTCCATATGCACCTTCATGGAATTCTCTTCATAGGTGTCATACCTCTCCTTAGAGGTCTCTACTCAAAATATTTGTAACACATCCACACACTTTCTCAAAAGCTTTGATCTTATATTTGTATCCTTTGCAAGTTTTAAAAAATTTCTACTTATCAGCTACAAAATAACAATATGTGATATACAATAGTCACAACAAATTGGCTCCAAAAACATTTGTAGTAGAAATAAATCACATGCAATTCAAGTTAAAATGTATTCAAGACCTATTTTCCATAGAACACGTCTTCACAATTAGCACACACATCCAAACACTAGGTGCAAGCAACTCAACATGTCAAGTCGGCCCAAAAAGCATGTAAATTTTCATTCATCAACTCTATACTAAAGGTGGTATCAAAGAGACCAAGTAACTTTGTGTGGATCACTCCAACATAATGATATGGCTTGTAAAAACACTTCTCTACACTCCTTTTGTTATTTTAGATCATTTCCTCTAGCGCAAACACTTCATATGCAAAAATATTGATTCTAGGAATACTACTATATAGGGGAGGATCACATACCAACTTGCAGATAACTTAGAGAGCACAATGAGACTCCATCATGCATCCCATCACCTCTTTACAAAATTTTGAGAAAGTAATTTTTAACACAGATCATTTGAACACCAACAAACCAACCTACCAGGTTGTTGGAACATAGACAACACATTGCCATCTATAGAAACACCAATGGTGCACCAAATCATGTGAAAATTGAGCTAAGAAGAAACACAACCTTCATGAGCATAAATCCAAAACCAAAAGGAAAAATAATATGATGCAATGAAGTGCATATACATTCAATTCTTCCTTAATCAACACTCTCAAAAACCTAACTTTTTCTCTGTTAATACTAGAGAGCATTGCAGTAACAATTATGCATATAAACTTGGAACATGCATACCTCACAGTTGTGTAGAGCTACCCTTTGAACCATAAGACCATATCTTCAACTGTGGAGAAATGTGAAGCATTTGATAGAGCTCGTGTGGTGCAATTCTTGTGCCTTTGATATTTTGGAGACTTATCAAGCAAAACATTTTGATATCCAACCATGAAATTCAAATGATAATGTACAATTGTGTACCAATGACAATATTATATCATTTTGACATCCAACCATGAACTTTAGAACATGAACAGTATTATATTCCTTCAACACATTCAACATACAAGTGCATGTAGTAGAAACATAGGTTGACATCAATGACAACACACTATCTGCACATTTTCCAACAATCTCCCCCTTTGTCATTGATGGAAACACTTACCAGATAGTCCATTTTCTCCCCCTTTGACACAAAGGAAAAAGGTTAGGTGGTCTTCCCCTGCGCATGCAAAACATATGGGCTCCCCCTATCTATGCAAACTTCAACAGTTCACCCCCTAAGAAGCTGCCTTAGTTAATTTGTACTGGGTTCCCTTGGAATTTGTACTTCATTGTAAGAGGTACTTTTTCTGGTTTTAACTTCTTTGGCCTTGTTCCCTTAGATGTTCCTTCAGTGGGCACCTCTTTCTCTAAGTCAAATATTTGCTAATTATCCTGCACTACTGACCATTATCAGATAAAAGAAAATACATATTAAGAGAAATTTAAATTAGGAATTCATATTATATAAGCATTAAGTCGAGCTAAAATCCCATCCAACAAGTTAACTGGGGATCTTTGGGTTTTGGGTTTAGGATAGAACCAATAACCTGACCATTTTAAGCACAAAATTGAACTCTGTCAGAACTCAGGATCGAGTCATGACTCAACACCTATACCTATGTTAATGAATAAGTTAAGTGCAGTTCCATGGTATGATCCCACGATGTTTTGGAATCAGGATCGGGTCATTGCCGGGTAGCAACACTTTCATCAATGGAGTCAATGAAGAGGTTATGCTAAGTTCTGATCCCAGTGTTGAATCAAAGGTTGGGATTGGTTCATGATTTAGAACCAAGCCCAAAGTGACGAATAGGTGGAAGTAGCTTCTTGAGTTCTGATCCTGATAAGATATTAGAAATTGGGATTGAGACTTTATTGTGTACCAAGCCTTAAGTTTGTAAGGTGAGAATAGGCAAGACCTAAGTTCTGATCCTAATAAGATATCGAGAATTAGGATCGAGACTTTGTCTAGTCATGGTACTTAATGATGTGGCCAAGGTTTGGTGTCAACTCAACTTCTAATCCTGATTGTAATGCGAGGGTTGGAATCAGGACTTGGAGTAAAAACTTTGTCAAAACCCTTTTAACATTCCATGGTACCAATCTGATACCCAATCCTGATGGAACATTAGAAGTTGGGATCGGACAAGTGAAGGAACCTAGACTCAAACAGTAGCAATCCCTAAGTGGAGTTTCGATTCTCGACCCTGAAATACACATGGGAATCAAGAATCACAAAGCAACAATAACTAAGGTAAGAGTATATGTAACAATATCTTGAAATGGTGCCTTCGGGATTAGATTGTTACTTGAGACCAAGATTTTTGTTGAAATGGTCTAAATTTTAAATTTAACATCTCAAACACCTTCTGACCTGATAGTACAACAAAAACCTAGAAAAATAGGGCACATCGAGATGGAAAAACCTGCGACCAGAAAGCAAAATAAACAATGCAAGAAAAAGAAAGGAATGCCAAATGAACCAAAGGGTTCAAGAATAGGGAAAAAAAATCCAAAACAAAACAAACCAAGAGCAAGCAAAGAAAGAAAATAAACAATAGAAAACACCCAAAGAAAATATAGAAAAAAATGAAAACAAGGAAAACACAAGCAAAACACCCACCTCCAAATGCAAACAATAATTCTAATAGCACATTGACGAATTGAAGTTCCCCTTCAAACCCTAGATTTACATCGCTCTCATTCACTCCGTCAAACTATTTGAAGTAGAATGGACTGAATTCAAGGAGCGACAGAATAAAAAACCTTTTCACGTGTGTGAATGGTTAACCATTAAATGTGGTTCAATTGGGCCTTGGGATCAGGGTAGTCATCATAAATGTGGGGTTGCAAGAACGAAGACAAGCGGGGGTCGAGATCGGGACATGGAACAATACTGATCTCTCAAAAAGTGCAAAGTTCAGTTGACGATCTGTGGTTCGAAACTTGACAAACAGACAAGACAAAGTGGGGTTCGGAATCGGGTCGAGAGATGAAACCAAAAATTTCAAAAGTTCAGAGTGCAAGTCACGGTCCAAAGTTCGATCCTAAAAAACACAAAGAGTTGGAAGTTGGGATCGAGACGAGAACAAAAACAAGAACTTTAAAATTTCTAGGTTCCAGTTCCAATTTGATTCCCAACTCTAACATAAACAAAACACACAAAGAAAAAAGGCAGAAGTCGGGATTGGGACAAAAATAGGAACTTACACTTTGAAGGGTGCAAGGTAACGATTTCGATCTAAAACCCGATTCCAACACAAAAATAAAAAGACAAGGAAAATCGCAACGATTGGGACTGGGACATGGAACAAAACTTATACTTCAGAAAGTAACAAGTGTCAATGTCATTTTGAAACCCAAACCCAAAAAATTAAAAAAACAGGACTTAGGAGAAAAAGAAACAACTCCTAAGACCTGAACAAGAACACGAAGGACAAGAGAAACAAAAAGGGGGACCTATTTTGACCAAAATAAAATGGGGTGGTTATGCAAGGCATAACAATACCATACCTACAAATGGACTAAGCACAAGTGATGAAATCAAGGCCTATGAAACAAATGGTAAAGCAAGGTTTTTCCTTGAGTAGTCTTACAAATTTTGAATTAGTGGAAGTGATGGATTTGAAAACTGCTAAAGAAGTTTGGGATAAGCTAGAAAATATTTATGAAGAAGATGATAAGGTTAAACAAGTTAAGATGCAGAATCTAAAGACACAATTTGAGAACTTACAAATGTCTAGAGATGAAACAATTACAAGTTACATGCAAAGGGTTAATGAACATGTCAATGCACAATGAGAGGTCTTAGTGCAAAATTCAAAGAACCCAAAGTGGTAAAGAAAATCCTCAAAAATCTTCTTGATTCATATGATGAAAAGGTTTCTTCTATTGAGAAAGTTGTGAATTTTAATACTTACACTAGAGAACAGTTGTATGGCACACTAACTACATTTTAAATGAGAAAATTTGGTACGAATAAAGGTGCAAAAGTGGAGACTACTTCAAGGTTGGAAAATAAAAAAAAATTGAATATTCAAATGGAGATGATCTTGATGATGTAGAAGATAACTTTGTAAGAAGGATGAAAAAGGGCACTAGTAAATACAAAGGTAAATTACCTTTCAAATGTTTTAGTTGTGGACAAATAGGTCACTATGGTTAAAGATGTCCAAATAGAGTTGTGAACAATAAGAACAAGGAAAACAAATGAAAGATGATCAAGAAAAGCTATTATGTTAGATAAGATTCTGGTATTTTTGATGATGAATCGGATTATGGAGATGTTGGTGATAATAAATGTTTGTTCTTGGTTTTAAAAGATGAATCTGTTTCTACTAACTCTAAAAGTTGTATGAAGGAAAGTGCTTTAGAAAAAAAGGATGACTGGAGGTACTTTGGTATCTATTTTTCTTGTTAGACATGATAAGAACTATTGGGCTATTGAAAGTGGTTGCTCAAATCATATGACCAAAGACAAGAGTAAGTTTGTTAAACTTGAAAAATATGATGGAGGACTTGTTAAATTTGGAGATGATTTAGGTGCTAAGATCTGTAGAATAAGTTAAATCAGTTTTGATGACAAGCATAATATTGAAGATGTTTACTATGTTAAAGGTTTAAGGAATAACCTCTTGAGTGTTGGGAAAAAGTGTAGCAAAGGGTACAATCTTATGTTTCAGGATGATGGATGTGAGATCAGAAAAAGGTTTAAAACTGTGATTGTTGTTGGAAAGAGGTTAGATGGAAATGTCTATTAGCTCAAGGGTGTTGATGGTCACTATTTTATGACTCCGATTAATGATAGTTGGTTATGAAACAAGAGGGTGTGTCACATCAATTTTGATAACTTGGTTAGAATCAGTTTAGTTCAATTAGTGAGAGATCTTCCAAAGATTACAAAGCCTATCAATGTTGTTTACAAATTTTGTCAATTTGGAAAACAAACAAGAAGTAGTTTTGAGGGAAAAGAACAATCTTCTACTAGATTGTTGGAATTGGTGTATACAGACCTTTGTGGTCCTACAAGAGTGAGAAGTCTTCAAGGTGACAGGTATTTCATGTTTTTGATTGATGATTATTCTAGAATGACATGGGTTACTTTTCTTAGAGAGAAATATGAAGCCCTAGATAGATTCAAAGAATTTAAACTTATGGTTGAGAATGAAATGGATTTAAAGATCAAATGTTTGAGGTTTGACAGATGTGGAGAGTTCACCTCCAATTAATTTAACACATTTTATGAGAATTATGGCATAAAAGGAAATTGTATGTCCCTACCTAACTCCTGGGCAAAATGGAGTGGTTGAAAAGAAAAATAGGACTATTCAAGAAGCTGCAAGTACTATGATAAAAGAAGCTAACCAACTAGAAGTCTACTGGAGAGAAGAAATTCATATTGTTGTTTACATACTTAATAGAATCCAATAAAAATATAACAACACAAAGACTCCCTATGAGTTGTGATATGGAAGGATCCCTACTGTCAAGTACTTTAGAGTGTTTGGAAGAAAATGTTATATTAGAAGAGATGATGAAAACTTAGAAAACTTTGATGCAAGGTCTGATGAAGGTGTCTTCCTTGGATATTCTACTAAAAGAAAAGCTTACAAATGTTACAAAAAAAGGCTAAGAATGATTGTTGAAATTCCAAGTGTCAAGGTTGATGAAGAATTGAGGAATTCAATGGTGATAAATGGATATGAATGAGATGAAACTACTTGCGGAGGAGAAGAAGAAGAAGAAGAAACTAAGGAAAAGGAAGTATAGAATGAAGAGGAAGAAGCTCTAGAAAAGACCCCTAAGTATGTGTAGATAAATCATTTCAAAGAATAGATCATTAGAGACAAAAGAAAAGGTGTGTTGACAAGAAGAACTACTGAAGTAGAGGTAAATCTATGTTTACTTTCTAAAGTTAAACATAAAACAGTGAGTGAGGCATGCAAAGATGAATATTAGATGAAGGAAATGAAAGAGCTTATGCAGATTGAGAAGAATTGGACTTGGGAACTTGTTCCTAGACCTTTAAACAAGAACATAATTGGTACTAAGTGAATATTTAGAAACAAGCTGAATGAGAATGGAGAAGTGGTAAGAAACAAGGCAAGGCTTGTGTGTAAGGGTTACTCACAAGTTAAAGGAATAGACTTTGAGGAGACATTTACTTCGGTGGCTAGAATGGAAGCAATCAAGATGTTTCTGGCACTTGCAACACATAAGAACTTTAAAGTTTATCATATGGATGTGAAGTTTGCTTTCTTCAATGGAGAATTGGAAGAAGTTTACATGGAACAACTAGAAGGATTTTAGTTATCAGACAAACCTAATATGGTTTGCAAATTGAAGAATGAATTGTATGGATTGAAGCAAGCTCCTAAAGCTTGGTATGCAAGGTTGGAAAAGTATTTGATGCAGCTCAAGGATTCAATAAAGGCACCACAAATAGTAACCTTTACTTTAAGGTTGAGAAAGATCAAATATTGATAGTGGTTGTGTATGTTGATGACATAATTTTTGGAGGAAATTAAGCTGTGTGCAAGAAATTTGTAGAAGAGATGTAGAAAGAGTTTGAAATGTCTATGTTTGGGGAAATTAATTTCTTCCTTGGGCTACAAATCAATCAATTAGATAAAGGCATATTCATTTCACAATCAAAGCATATTGAATAAATATTGAAGAAGTTTGGAATGGAAGACACCAAACCAGTATGTACTCCTATGGTTACTGGTTACAAACTGAGTAAGGATGATGAATCCCCTAAGGATTATCAGAGCAAGTATAGATCTATGATTGGTGGACTACTATACCTAACTTCTACTAGACCAGATATCATGCGTGCAATTTTTCTTGTGGCTAGATTTCAAGAAGACCCTAAAGAGACACATGTTGCAAAAGTGAAGAAGATATTCAGATATTTGAAGGGCAATCCAGATTATGGCTTGCGGTATCCTAAGGATACTAATATCACATTGCGTGCTTACATAAATGAAAATTGGGTTGGTTGTGTGGATGACAAGAAAAGTACAAGTGGTGGTGCATTCTTTCTTGGATGCAAATTGGTATCATGGCTAAGTAAGAAACAAGATTCAATTTTTTTATCAATTGTAGAGGTTGAGTACATTGTAGTAGCATCTTGTTGTACACAAGTGTTGTGTATGAGGAAAACATTGAAGGATATTAGAGTGGTATATGATGAGCCTATTTCTATCTTTTATGATAATAAAAGTGCAATCAATATTTCAAAGAACCTAGTGATTCATTCAAGGACAAAACATATTTCAATTAGATATCACTTTCTAAGAGAGAAGGTTGTGGAGAATGCAGTGAAGCTTGAATATGTACCTACAAAGGATCAAATTGCTGATATATTTACTAAGGCTCTTCCTAAGGATACTTTTGAGTATCTCTAGGAGAAGTTGGAGGTTATTTCCCCTCCTTTGAACTAGATGCATATGGAGATGTATCAGTCCAGTGGGTCTATGGAATCATTCTTTTTTTGGACTGATGTTGGTGGCTATCTCTCAAGGGGATTAGGTAGTGACATTGTTGTAGTATGGAGTGAGTGTTTTCATTTTGCAGAGGTTGCTGATTTGGTTGGTGTATACTCCTAAGGGGGGTTATTTAGAGCAGTAGCAAGTATCTTGGTTCAATGTAAAAGGGGGATAATAATGCAACACATTTTATCCTTTTCTATTGATGACAAAGGGGGAGAGAGAGTCATGTGAAAAATTCTATCTATGCAAGGGGAGAGTGAAGCATGTGAAAAAGAAAAAATCGAAAGGGGTAGAGATAATCATGAGAAAAAGTCTATCTGTAAAGGGAGAGAGAATCTTGTAAGGAGAAGAGATTGCAGGAATGTTGTGTAGGTTGTCTAATTTGATAAAAAAAGGAGAGTGTGTATGTTGTCTTTGATGGTTTTTCATATCTTATGTTTCCATCAATGACAAAGGGGGATATTGTTGTAAGTAATTAGGTGGTTTCATTGATGCCAAAAAGCTTGTGTTGTCATTGGTGTCAATTGTGTAGTGGTTGAGAGAGATTGTTGCTTTGATAAGCTTTTGGTTATGGTTGTGGTAGTGATAAAGATGTTGAGGATATTAAGAAAATTGATAAAAAGAGGAAACAAGGTTTTGCAAAGGTGTTCTAGTTTTGCTCCTCATTTCTTATAGGTTGAAGATTTGCTTGTGTGGTTTGGATATGTTGGTTAGAGGTGTTCAGAGTTTCTATATCTAGAATTTGGGCTTCTGGATTGATGTGCAGTAGAAGTTATGTTCACTAGTGTGTGAACTGGATTTGCAGTGTTGCTTACAGAGGTGTCTAGGAGAAATGTTTTTGCTTCGTGTTTCTTTGTAGTTGTGCTTCAGGTCTTTCGGTTCTGAAGGTGAGTTTATGGTGTTCATATTTTACCTCATTTAAGTAGGTTTAAGGTTTTATGCTCTGAAATATGGTTTTTAGAGTTACAATGTTTGGCAATGTAGTTTGAGTGTAATGGGCTTGTACATTCTAAAGGTGTGAGTTGGTGCAAAGAATTTTTTGGATCTCAGGTGGTTTGTGGATTATTCTATATTTTCTAAAAGCATGGTGTGTGGTTATCAAGTCATCCTTAGATTTGAGGAAGTGTGTACTTCAAAGTTTAATTGTGTTTGCATGGGTAACAGATGACCTGGTTTTTACACTACATTTGATGATGTTTAAGTATTGATGAAGGTGTAGCATGTCGTGTGAGTGTTGATTTGGGTCTCAATTAAGTTTTTTATTGGCCCACTTTCATTCCTATCCACCGTGGGAATGCTTAGTGCTGACCTATTTTTAAATTTGTAAAATTTAAGGTGTGTGTAGTCAACTTAAAGATTCTTTTCAAGTTGTGGATGGTATAAATACAAGGTGATTTGATGTGAGATGAAGTGTGGAATATAGTTGAGTGTTTTGATGTGAAATTAAGTGCAAAGATGTGAAATGCAGTGTGAGCTATAATACAAGATTATTGAATGTAATGAGCTAAAGGTATCTTGATCTCTTGAGAGATACAAGTGTTTTGGGAGTTATTGTGGTGGATTCTTTGTTGCATCGAGATCATGTTCTCTATGTAACATTGTATCTTCTTTCTTCTTTCTATTCCGGTAGTGAGCCTGGGCTATGAGCCCTTCTAGATAGTGTGTCATATTCTGGAAATGAGCCTTTTTGTACCAGTTTTGCAATTATTTATATTGTGAACTAATCCTCACCATGGTTTTTCCCTCCTAGGGTTTTCCACGTAAATCTGGTGTTCTCTTATGTATGGTTTTGTTGTTTCAATTTCTGTTATTTGCATTTCATGTTTATAACAGATTAAGGGTTTAATGAATGCATGTGGATCTGATTACTGTTGAGGGTTTTGATGTTTTAATTAGATACAACCGATTCACCCCCCCTCTCATTTTCCTTGTTAATTCAACAATTATGTACGTATTGGAGAAGTTTAGGTAATACCTAGTGTAGATACTAAAATCTGCAAAATGTTTAAACTTTAACACACATTAGCATGTTAGTCATTTAAAACACAACAAATTAAACATCTCTATGGAATACTCCATCATGTTAAATATGCAACCAAAGAAACAATGAAGCTAAACAAAAGCATATGAAAACATGATGCAAACTCTATCTCATAGTGGATTGGTGCTACTTTGATGTGGAAAGTATCCCTTTCCCAACCCTTGATAAGCTTTGTGATGAATTGATGTAGATTTGATGCTTCCCTGGAGAAAATCATGCATAACCTAGCTATAAAACTTGAAAATGGATGAAGGATGGATGAGAAAAATTCAAAATCTAAAGATTATAACTTTGCATGAAGTTGTGGATCCAAAATACAAAGGAAAACCTCTTATTTATATATGAGAATGTTGAAGAATGAGGCAAAATGGATGAATGTGGGATCATTCAACATCCAATGGCCAAGTGCCATTTGTCAAGATGTGAATGGAAGAAGCTTGAGCACATTTTGATCAATGTGCAAGTTTGAAATTTGAATTTGATGAAATGACATGTTTAGGGGGGGATGAAAGATGAGTTAAATGCCAAGTTTGACTTGTATAAGAGACATGTAAGAGCTCTTAAATGCTTTGTTGGATGGACAAGTCATTTTGGGAGGGAGATTTAAAAAATGGAGGAATATTCCACTTGACATCCCCTTTTGAGTGAAATAGAAGAATTTATAAACCAAATAAATTGATTTATTGTGCAAGTTGCAAAAGTTAGAGGATTTGATGGATTAGGATTATGATTAATCATGATCTGATTAATTTAATGAGGGATTAAATAATGTGACAATTTGATTTACATTTATGGATTGATTTAAGTCAAATTTGAGAGAAATATGAACTTAGACTTAATTAAATAAAGATTTTGATTTATTTAATTAAAGAGGGATGAAGTTAGATTAAATTAAATAAAGATTGATTTAATTTAATAGAATGACTTTAGAGATTTAATTAAATAAAATAAATTATTTAATTAAAAGGAGGATTACAAAATTAATTAAATAAAATTGATTTATTTAATTAACAGGAGATGATGACTTAATTAGATAAATTTGATTTATTTAATTAAGAGATGAAATGTGATGAATAGATATTATTTAATTAAATGAGTAGCAGAGAGATGATTCATGACGAACTAGTGTTAGTAAAATCAGGATCAAGTGTGATTGGTATATTTTCCATGTCTACACCTAGTTTATACAAAATTTGTTATAAATACTAATCATAACAGTCCAAATTTTTTCTTGAACCAATTCAATTTAAATGACTACCAACAAAAGTGGGTCAAGAAGATGTAAGCCTATGATTTTGATATATAATATGTGAAAAGGAAGAAAAACATGGCGATTGATGATCTTTCTAGGAAGCATATTCTTTGCTTCCTTTCCAACATTGCTATTAATTGGAAGGGTTATATTTTAGTTATAGCAAAAAAAATGTTTACTACTAATATCATTGTGGGAGTGGTAAAAGATGATAGGTACAAAGTGGTGGATGGACTCATCCTATATAAGAGTCATATATTCATAGTCCTCGAGTAAAAGGTAAAGGAAAAAATATTAATGAACATTAGGGCCTCAAAGAGGATGTTTTGAGGAACATTAGGGAATGCACTACATGCCAATAAAATTAAGGAGAGCACTTTTTTTGAGTAGCTCTTCTCCAACCCCTACCCATCCCAAATAAAAAATTGGATAGTGTGTCCATGGATTTTATTAAAAGGCTTTTAAAATTGCATTTCAAGGATTGTATATATGTTTTTGTAGATTGATTGAGAACATATAGTTATTTATTTTCTATACCATTAGAATTTAAGCCTCCTCAAGTGGTGATATATTTTTAAAAAAGGTTTTATGATTGCATAGGCTTCCGAAGAACATAGTTAGTGATAAGGAAAATAAGTTTTTAAGTTCATTTTGGTAAGAATTATTCCATTTGTTAGGAATGGAGCTCACCTCTAACATGATATATCGTCCCTAAACTAACAAGAATGCTAAAATAGTCAAAAAATGGAGAGAGGGGTATTTAATAAATTATGTTTCCGACATACAATATACATCCAAATCAAGTGTTTGTACTTGGGGGCATATTGCTATAATGCAACTTATCATATGTTCATCGACATGTATCCTTTTAAGGCCTTATATAGGTATGATACCCCAAGTTTTGTTGATTTAGTAGTTGTGGATAATATGGTGTGAGTAGCTGGAGATTTGATAACTCAAATCCAAGAGATCTTGGGGGAACTCAAAAATCATATGTAGTAGGATTAGAAATGATAAAAAAATTTATGTAGACTGACAACATATAGAGATCTTTTGAGGTGAGGTACATGGTTTAATTAATATTGTAGCCTTATAGATTTTCTTCCACGAAGAGGAGTGGCACTAAAAAACTCAAATCGAGATTTTATGGACTTTGAAAGGTGGTGAGGAGAATAGAAGTGACCTATGTATTAGAACTTCCAAAGACCAAAAAAATATATGATGTTTATCATGTATATTGTTTGAAGAGATCTCTACGTCAGCATATTGTGCCTTCAACAAACCAACCACCCCTAGATGATGAGGGTAAGTTAAATTTAGTGGTTGAAGAAATAGTAGACACCAAGGTAAACCATCTAGGAGGGAGAAGTATCACAAAATATTTAGTTTACTAGTGGAACCTACCTATAAAAGATGTCATATGGGAAGGACCAAACATTTTGGAGCACCTCAATTTGTGTTGCTTGAGGACAAGAAATCTTGGTGAGGGTGGACTTGTAATGTTCCCTCTTCAATAAGTTCATGTGGAAAATATAATATTCATCCCTATCTTTTTTATGAGACAATTTCTATTGATTCCCATCCCTTGCTTTCATTTTTCTCTAAGTATAAAGGGTTTTGTGTTTTAGTCCATGGGTGTGGTCTTTTTGTTAAGATTTTAGGCTTGGCCCTCTTGGCATACCTCTCTGTTGAATCTTGCTCCTTTCCCTTTCCTTATCAAATTTTGGAATTCCTTTACCATCATGCCTTCCCCTTGAACTCCAATTTTTTCCTAGAGGTATGAGTCATGCAATATATCCAACCCTTGACTTTCCCAACCTTCATCTTTTTAACCTCACCTACCTCTTTACATGGTTTAATTGTCATTAATGGCACATTTTGTTGTGGCTACTCTTCAAAGGGTGGCTTTCCCACCTAAACAAATCTTGATGACATTTATTAATTTGCATTTGATTGTACTTGTTGTGCCCTATGTTGTATACTACCATATTTCATTTAATGTAGTGGTTGGAGCTATGACCTTTGGATCCTCATGATTTATCGACTATTATTTTGGGCAAGAACCTATTTTGATCATAGATCTTCTTGTTATTTCTAGTTGGATGCATAGTGGTAGATTTATTCAAGTATTTTACACCCAAAAACCCTAGTAAACTTTGCTTAGAGCATGTGTTGTACAAAGTGTTAGATTAAGGAAAAAAGCCTTTAGTTTTACAATGACTAGAGGATGGATACCCTTTGATTTCATCAATCAAAGAACGAGAACCCTTTGATCTAACAAAGCCAACTTCAAGGGATTTCGAGAGTGGATTCCACAATATTGGATTCAACCTACATAGCACGAGAATGATTAATAAGATTTTTAATCTCTTATTTATGTTGTTATTGTTATGAGAACCATTATATCCATTCCTATTGTAGATTTGCACTTGTTATAATCATGACTATTATCTCTATCACATCTTTGAAGTCATTATAAACTCCATTTTTAATCAAAAGCTTTGTCATATTTCTTTTATCTTGTTTGTGAAAACTACACTATTAATATATATTAAACTTGTAAAGAATCAAACATTTGTCATATTGGATGCAATATTAAAAAAAGGTAAATTATTGAAGTTAGATATTAGGATTTTAAAAGAGAAAATTTTGAATCTTTCAAATTAACTTAAAACTACCAACCCTAAATATTGTTGACCTAAAATAAACCTAAGTATATTACACTAAAAAAGAGGAGAAAAAATAGATTGCCCATAAAATTCAGTCTTGCTTCATTGAATATTTAAATTAAGGTTTAAAAGAGAATTTTTTGGATCTTCCGAATTAGCTTAAAACTACCAATCCTAAATATTGTTGACCTAAAATAAACCTAAATATATTACACTAAAAAAGAGGAACAAAAATAGATTGCACATAAAATTCAGAAAATTCGTCTCGCTTCATTGAATACATAAACTAGAAGCCAAACAAAAAATGTCCAAATACTTGATATCATTTTCAACCAAGTTGAGAAAAGAGTCATTCATTCCATTGAGGTTTGTTTCTTGGGGGAGGTTCCATGTGTTAAATTTATTTAGCATTTAAAATAAGAAGTGAATAAGACAAAAGAGTATAAAATGAGTACGTAAAATAGCTTTATCATCTACTATTTTAAGAGCAACATCACGTAAAACACAGTTTCATATATAAATTTTCTTAAAGAAGTAAGAAAAAATCTTCCACGTATAATTTAATTGTCTGTGCTTGAAAAGATAATTGTTGACTTGGATACCATTCCTGTACAATGGAAATGATATATTGATGATGTATGCCGGGTAATATTTCAAGTAGATCTGCTTATTGCTCGGCAAGTGCAACGATTGAAACCCAAATCGGGAACCTCGGTGGCTTTTTGCAGTCCCACCAACAACCGACTGCTTTTTTTAATTTTGAGTAGTATGAAATGAAAGCAAATTTTATGTTTAGAAAAGTATGTCTCTAGAAATGGTGTATAAGGTTGGGATTCAACGCACTGTTTTAGTGGGAAGATTGGAAGAGATAACCAAATACTCGCTATAACAACCACAAATTTTCTGAGGGGTATTTTTGGTTTTCTCCTCACCTTCCCATGGTTTAAAACTTTATATCCCCTGTGGAATCTTTAGTCCACTACCACTCAATGGTGTCGTAAGTTTCTAATAGTTTAGGTTACCATTTCAAAGTCTAAAATTGACTAATTTTACATGGTGCCTCGTGTATCAAGGTCTTCCAATTGAATCTTGTCTTATTCGTGTGGGTGTTTCCAATTCCCTTTGTCCTTTTTGTGGACATTTGGAAACTCTCAAGCACCATTTCTAATTTTTCCCTTGGCCCAAGTCGCTTGGAATTGGATACATGATTTCTTACAACATTCTTAGTTGGAAATTTTTTCATGGCAGATGATTATCTTAAGTGTTTGACATAAGATGCTTGCAAGGCTTATGTATAAATTTGACATGCTTTTAGAGTGGAAATTCTATTTAGCTTATGGAAAGATAGGAACATCGTTTTACTTTCAAATTGTAATAAATAACCATTTCTCTTTGTACGCTAAGGCTATTATATGCTCTAATGTTATGTAATAGATTTAGGTGTAGGCCAAAAGTGTTGCTCTGGATGTTTTCCACTTGTAGGAACTTATTGAGCATTGGGTCAATACCCCTTATATTGTTGTTTGTGTGTCACCTTCTCTTGCCAGTAGGGATGTCTCTCCACATAGACACTATTGTGGCCGTAGCCACAATGTTTGATAAAGATATGGCTCTCATAGGTCCCATGAATCCTCTCAACATTGATGTCATGGTTGGTCCTTGCCACATGGGTTGTACTTTGCTTCATAATGTGACAATGTCCTCCTTGGTTGACATGATAGTGAGGAGTTTCCTTACCTAGACCTTCTTTTTCACCTATTTGTATAGCTTGTGGTGATCCAAAAGAAAAAAAGAAGTGAAGATGCCATTAGAAGTTTGGAGTGTTATGTGAGGGTGCTGGCAAGAAGTTGAGTCCACTTTTTGGCCAAAAAGTAGAAGTGTTTTACCTGATTTTAAGAATTTGACGCATTTGACCTTAAAATTTGAAGCACTTAGAGATAGAATCTTCAAAAAAGTCACTAATCATAAAATGTAATACTTGGAGTCTAATTTTCAAATATGTAATTTATTTCAATACCCAGATTGTACAAATTGATTTTCAATAGGCATTTCTAAAAACTACTATTTAAAAATCACTTTTTTTATACCATACCATGCATGTGTACGACATCCATATTTTGACCTAAATTATCGTATTTTTCTAAATCTTTTTGGGAAAATATTTGTGACTCATTGAAGCTTGTTCTCGATATTTTTTTGTAATTTTTTATTGAACTTTTTTTTTGGTTAAATTTTTATTAGGCATATTTGTCGTTTTGAAAAATCGTCATGTACGACACACATAAGATGACCTAAACTTATCATTTTTTTATTTATTTTTTAAATTGAAAAGAATTGTCTAAGTTTGTTCTTGTGCAATCCATTCATCAAAATTTTATGTTGATCAAAAGTTATTAAAATATTTAAAAACCCTGATATTTAAAGTTTATGGACCAATTTCATCATAAATTAATTGAAAAATAGAAAAAATAATTCAATTGTAAAAAAAATACATATTTGGAATCTACATTGTCTCATCTAAAATGGGTTTTAATTTCGTCAAAAAATTATGCAAAAAAAGTTGTCAACCATATGTCCAAACTCGGTATTTTTCTCTGACATTGTTAGGACCTTCAACTTGCAGGTCAAACCAGGTTGAAGGCCTAGGTTTGGATTCCCAATGCTTTTCCCAAACCAAAATACAAGGCAGAAACCCGACCACAAAGCAAATTCAAATTCATTTTTTTGGAATCGAAATCCCATTTACAAAAGGAGATCCCATTTTATAAAGCGGGATCTCACTTCCTAATATTAAATGGCGTGATCGTTGACAAGGAAACGGGATCCTGTTCCTTTGTCAATGGTCCCCACATCAAATATTGGGAACGAGATCCCGATTATAAAATGGGATCCCGTTTGTTTTTACCCATTTTATTTAAATTTATTATCAAAAATTACTGTAAAGTCTGCAACTTCACATGTACAGCCGAGAGCAGTAAAATTGGGCTATTTTTCATTAACTATTGTCTTTACAGGTGGTGAACTTGCATTTTTGATTTATTTTTTCAAAGGAGGCATCGTGTAAACCCTTTTTGAAGTGGAATTGTGTTAGTTTTGTACTTGTTTAGAGGAACAAAAGGTCTTCAACTTGCAATATGGATTGATTTTTTCAAAGGAGACATGAAGAAAATAGTTTTTAAAGTGGAATTGTGCTAGTTTTCTACTTGTTTTGAGGAACACAAGAGGAAGAATTTTGTCCTTATAGGTCTTCAACTTCCAATTTGGATTGATTTTTTTGAAGAAATTCACTATTGACATTCATTTGTGCTTGAGAATTTTATAATCATGGGAGATAAAGCTCGTAATAAGAGGAGGAAGACATTGACTCCTGAAGAAATTGAATCAAAAAAAGAGGAGAGACAAAGAGAAAGAGAAAGAATAATGAGAATTAAATCAATGAATGATGGGGGAGCATCCAATTCCACAACTATTGAAGATGAAAACATTGAGAAAACCATGGTTGTAGATGAAGCTAATTTGCAAGAAGTCAATTTGGAGAAGAATGTGATTATACAAGCAAGTCCTACTATGTCTTCAAATCCCTCTTTCAACGCTATGGAGAATGTTTCAATATGCACAAATCCAAGTACGTCTTCAAATCCACATGTTAGTGAAATGGTAAATTTGTATGTAGAAGTTTTACAAGATGTTGGACTTAACGATGTTGACATTAATAATATTCAGAGAGATGAAACTTTTATAGAATTTGTTGAAGATGAAAATGAGAATGATCCTTTTGTTGAAAATGAAAATGAGAATGATCTTTTTTGTTGAAAATGAAAACAAAAACCGTTTTTTGATGTAAATGAAAATGAAAACCGTTTTGTTGATAAAAATGAAAACTATTTTGTTGATGAAAATGAAAACCATTTTGTTGATGAAAATGAAAATGTAAATCGTTTTGAAGTTGAAAATGAAAATGAAAATGAAGATGAAGATGAACATCTAGAATGTGATGTTGAATTTAATGAAAATATTTTTTTTTAAAATTAAAAGTGGTGTTTTCGATAATCTTCCTAGTCAAATTTCTTGGAGGCAAATAAGAACACATGCAAATAGAATATACAACAAATTCTTTTATCGTAAAAAAATTGCAATTCAATGTCAACTAATGATGCAATTGATGAGAATGCAAAAAATGAGGAAAATAATGAAAAGGTTAGGATTTTTTGTTAAACCAAAAAAAAATTAAGATCAATCATTAAAACATGTTATGTCTATTGTTGCTAGTGCCATTCAATCTATTGGGAAAAATAGTCAATCTAAAGATAAAAATGCAGCAAGAAGAGCTATAACAACTGCTATTGTTAATAAAAACAACTTTGAATAAAAGAATGGTAAGCAATATTAATGAAGTTTTAAAAATACATCCTAAAATATTGCTAAGAGTGGCAAAAAGAAGAGAAAGTATAGAAAATGATCCTATCAACCAATGTTGGAGTTTCAGTGGTCGAGTCCCGAGGTCTAATATGAAATTGAATGTTGAAATTAAATCTTTGATTGAAAAATATTGGCATGATAATACCAGGGTTTCATCTAATGCTATAGATGTTTTAAAATTAAGGGTGGGGTCCAAAGTTCACAATCCTCACCCAAAACACCTATTAGATACAACACAAACTGAATTTTATAGAAAATTTTGTGGTGATTTAGTGTTACCTGGTATTATTAAAATAATTCAAAGGTCTTTTGAAAAATATAAACCATGGTATGTAAAAATTAATAAGCAATGAATATCTTGTTGTTGTAAATCACATGTTCAATTTCGTTATTTTTATGATGTTTTTCGATATATATGTTGTACCTTGCATACTAACATGATTATGCAGGAATGCGGTATTAATATGCCACCTAAAACAATAAGGGAGTTTATTTCAGGTTTGTTTTGTGAAAGATCTAATGGTAAATTGTTTTATTTAAGTTCTTGTATTTCTGGACAATGCATTGATTATGGAAATCTTTCATTCTTAAGAATTTGTATGCATGAAAGTGTTGATAACAATTTTGGACAACAATTAGTAGATGTTAAAAGATTTAAGAATGTTCACTATTCATTAAAAGATGGAAAAATAGGAAAGCGTTGTGATTTAGTTATATAAAAAGTTAGTGTGCATGCATTCATGAGTGAATTTAAGAATAAGACTGTACCAAAATATGTCATGCACTCTCAACAGCTTATAAATTAGTATTTGATGTCATTATTTGTTTTGACAGCTTATAAATTAGTATTGGATGCCATTATTTGTTTTGACAGCTTATAAATTAGTGTTGGATGCCATTATTTGTTTTGACAGCTTATAAATTAGTGTTGGATGCTATTATTTATAGAATTTATTAATGCTTTTGTTCTCTAATCTTGTATGGTATTGTTTATTTCTTAAAATTTTGTCATTTGTGGTATATAAATGGATTGCTTTTGTTTGTAAATTATGATTTATTGACTAATTATTGATTGACATGAATTGAATAAGTTCATTGACTAATTATCGCTAATTATTGAATGTACATATCATGTATATCATGTATGAGATCACTAAATTTGTAAAGTATAAATATTAAAATGTCCTATTAATTTTGAATTTAATTTCATATTTATATTTAATTTCACATTAATGTCCTATATTAATGTCTTGACTATGAACAAAAAATACATAAATGTACATGTGTAAATTAAAATTTTAAACAATAATAAAGTCCATAATTTATGTAAATATATTAAGTGCATGGAACCAATATATTAAGCAAATGAAATAAAGTTCATTAAAGTACAACCCATGAACTAAAGTCCAACTAAGTATTTAAGCCATGAAATATAAAGTCCAACAGAGTACATGAGAAACCAAAAATATAGTCCATGAAATAAACAAATATAACCCATAAAATCATGTTTCTAGGTCATGTATTGTCTCTATAATCAAGAGACCTCTTCACGCCATGCGGACTATGCAGATGACCTGAAACACTTTGTACAAGAGAAAGATGAAATCAGATGTAAGACAATGAAAAATGATTTAATGATAATTTAATTTATAATTCATCATAAAATTAAATTACCATCATATCTGGGTCTAGATGCTCGGGTGCACCTGAAGCAACCTCTAAATTCTCTAAATCAATCTACATAAACAAGACAAAGAAAGTTGAAATTAGATGTACACGTCTACAATTAAAAATGATTTAATTCAATTTAATTTATAATTTATCATATTTTAATTGTACCATATTTTGAGGTTGTGCACCCTCTTCTCCAGAACCTATTTGTACATGTTCAACTAGAAGATGTGTCTCATGCTATAAAAGAAAAAGAATTTAAAACATGTATTAGCTCATATATATATATATATATATATATATATATATATATATATATTCAATTTGTTTATAAGAGAGACCATTAGCATAAAATTGTCTCATCTGATCTATGTCTCGTTGATGCCTGTCCAGATTAGAATCAATGGTCCCAATGGCATCCACAACGTTTTGCATCATAGATGAAAAACGTCTCACATGTGGTGGAATCAATGCTTGACTCTGCATAGCATTGATTTGATTTTGTATGGATGCAACCTGATCATTTATGTGTGCTCGCAAGCGAGCCTCATCAGATGCAACAGGTGTTGGAGGTGGCATATTAGGTGGAGGGGGAGGTGGAGGTGGTTGTGGCTAAGGTGGTGGATTGATGATGTCATCAATGTTAAAATCATCCATGATATGAGATATAAGTGTGCACCTGCATTAAATTATAAAAAATTAACATACAAACTTTAAAAATTACAAGAAATAGTTAAATTTAAAACACTCATGCAAATTTGTTTAAATAGGATGTGTATACATATATTAAGATCATATAAAATTGAAATGCACATATACATTGATTGAACTTGAGCATGTGCATACAAAATTCAAAATTTAACATGTACATACATTTAAAATAAAAAATACGGTGCATAATTTGCATGCATACATCATTAAACTAAACTATGTACATACATACAAATTTCAAAATTTAAGAACTATAGGAAATTTTAATACATGTGTACATACTAAACAATAAACTTGAAACATTCACAAAAAGCTCATTTTATGTCTAACGCATATATATATATATATATATATATATATATATATATATATATATATATATTACAATTTTCCAACATGAGAAATCATGATCTAGTAGATAGTCATAAAATATATACTATTATAAATTCATCATTATAAGTTCATAAATTCCACCAAATTCATAAATCCATGTCACTAAAAAATATCCATCTAGAACCAAAATCATAAATTTGCATCACTAAAAATATCCATCTAGAACCAAAATCATAAATTCATGTCACCAAAAATATCCATCCAACCAATTTTATAAATTCATCACACAAAATATCCATCGTTCACCAAATTCATAAATTCATAACTATTTAAGATTGTAAGGAAAGAATACGGATGCGGAACAAACTTTCATAATGTCAAAACTCAGAGAAGAATGCAGATATGACTTTAAATTTTACAATTGCATACCATTAAGATGCACATGAAGGAAATAACAGAATAGAGAAATAAACTCGAACACAATTGACACCAGATTTATGTGGGAAAACCCTTACGGGAGAAAAACCCACCACACCAAAGAAAATCACTTGTATTACAGTAACCAAATTACATACAAGTTACAGACTCTCCTTTCAGATGTCAATATTACAACAACAATATTTCGCTAATCAATCTCATATAGAATATCACAGTTACAATGCTCTCTTACAACATACAATGAAACTCACTAATAGATCAATCAATCATCCAACCATAGAACTTTCTAGCCTTTGAACCTTTGAACCTCGAATTCTCTTTGTACATTCTGAACCACATCACGGTTATAGATGTTACAATATATAGCAACAGCCATGAACAATTCATTCAACTTCCTCCACAGAGCAATTGTCGAACTTCTCATGAATTCAAATGGCCTTCGTCCAAGTCAACAAACTCCTCCACTTAACAACTTACAACTCAGAAAACCAACAAGTCTGTGCTCTTCACCTTACAGCGCGCTACCGCTGTGTAGTCAATAGGTTCCTGCGGGGTGGCGGTTTACCGTGCTACCTCGAGACAAGTCAAGGGCTTTCGAGGTATGGCAGTAACCACTCTACCACTAGACTATTTACAAGCATCCGCAGTATGGTGGTTTACACCGCACTACCGCTACACATTCGGTGACCTCCTGTGGCATGGCAATAACCGCGCTACCACACCCCAGAGTAAAGTCACACGCGATATGACAGTATCCACTACACTACCACTCAACAACTAAGAGGCTCCCGTGGTATGGCAGTAACCGTGCTACCGCTCCTCTCTCTCAAACACCTAGCAGTATAGAGGTAAAAGCATAAACAAAACACTTAAGAAATTTTTCTGCTTGGTGACAGTATCAGGGTTTCTACCAGTGATTTTGAGACACATATTCTCAACAATCTACCACTTGACGAAGAACTCACTGAACCCTTTTCAATACCTGAAGTCATTGAATATTCTAGACCCCAAGGCCCATCGAATTTGCACACCATTTGAACTTGTTTGTGCTCACTGGCTTTGTCAAAGCACCAACAAAATTCTTCAGAGTATCCACCTTTTCCAAACAAACCTTTACATCCTCCACCATATCTCATACAAAATGATACTACAAATCAATATGTTTCATCCTAGCATGGAAAGTAGAATTTTTTGCCAAAAAAATGGCACTCTGACTACCACAACAAATAATAATTTTCTCTGCATCAAAACCAATATCAAAACATAATATTTTAATCCAAATGACTTCCTTATAGGCATGAGTTGTGCCATGTACTCAGCCTCAGTAGTAGATAAAGCGACTACAACCTGCCGCTTGCTCATCCAACTAACTGCACCACCATTCATCATGAAACTATATCCACTAGTGGATCTTCTGTTGTCAATTTCCCCTACCCAATCAGAATCCACATACCCAGGAATGTTGAGTCTTTTGTGATTCAACCAAATTACCATGATAACACAAAGCATATTCTGAAGTGCCCCTCAGATATCTAAACACTCTTTTCACAGCATCCCAATGTGTCCTTTCAGGATTAGCCATAAATCGACTAAGTACTCCCACTACTTGGGAAATGTCTAGCCTTGTACAAACCATTGCATACATTAAACTGCCAACTGCACTAGCATAAGGCACTCTGGTCATGTCCTCTATCTTAGTAGGAGATTTTGGACAATCTTCAATAGATAGCTTTGTTCCCTGCAAAACTGGAACAACTAGCTACTTACAATCAGTCATACAAAATCTCTCCAAAACAGTGTTAATATACTTACTCTGGCTGAGCCAAAGTTTTCTATTCTTCATGTCCCTGGTTATTTCCATTCCCAGAATATACCTAGTTGCACCAAGATCTTTCATTTCGAACTTTGCAAACAACTAAGATTTTAGATCAGAAATCATAAACTTATTGTTGCCTATGAACAACATATCATCAACATATCAACACTAGGTTAATATATGAACACTATCAAATCCTGTCGACATTATCCAAACCGGTTTCCTCCATGACATCTGAGGACTATGAAACAAACATTGGTAGTTTGGAGAATCAGTCTAACCAGAAGAGAATTGTTGAAGCTCACTTGCCCCCTATGTTGTTTGGTAAGAAAACACAGCTTAGTAAACCCCAGCTTGCTAAAGCTAACCCTGAGATCAACCCTGACTACCCGGTTCCCTTAAAGAATCCCACTCTCAAGGGCTCCCCTGCCAATAAGTTGGTTTCCTACTCTGCGGACTCTCTAGAGGACAAAACTGAGAACCTTGAAGCTAGCAGAAACTCTGTGTCTACCCCTCCTGCCTCTTTCAGAGCTGATGATACCAAATTTCCTAGCTCCCCCAATTCGGATGATGTTAACCTCATTCTAGACCAAGTTCAGTCTGGAGATATTCTTGCCTCTGCCAGAAGTGGCATTGGTGACATTTTCAGGGTTTTGAAATGGGCCTATCAAGAAATTAATGATCTTAATCACAAAAATAGGGTTCTTAATAGCAAGCTGGTGGAATTGGAATTCAAGCTGTCCACTCTTAGCAATGAAGAAGGAAAACAGAAAAAGAACAATACTGGAACAAGAGAAGATGACATTGAGGAAAAGTACAAGACTCTAGAAGCTGAGATTGTCAAAATAAAAAATAACATGAAAATTGTAGTGGAACAAAACCATAAAATGGCTAGGCACAATGCCATAATCATCAATGCAATGTCTGAAAAGTTGGAGAAGTCGCAATAGGGCTCGCTGGTTGTTGATCTGGAAGAGGACAAGGATAAAAGTAAGAACGAGGACCAAGGTATATCGAAAAGGACCCATGCCAACCTTAAGAGGAAAGCACCTCCTTCTACCTAGATGGGCAGATCTTAAAGAGGGGGGTTAAGGAAATGAACGACTTGGAAGCTAAGACTGTGGAAACATTAAAGTCCCAAGTTTAGTTATTGTTGGCGTTTTGCCTGGTCTTTTTGGGTCTTTTCAGTGGCCCTTGCTGGCTTTTTTGATGGATGTGGCTTTGTCATTTTGTTTTTTTCTTTACAGCCTTTTTGTTAAAGGTGACTTTGATGTTCTTATCTTTTGTTTGTAAACTTTGTGGTTTCGGGTCCCTGTAAAACCCATTTTTTCCTCTTTCAAAAACATATCATCAACATAGAGTGCAATAACAAGAACCCAATCATTTCTAGTCTTGAAGTACACACAATGATCTGATTTTGATCTTACAAAACCCAGTGACAAAACAAAAATGTCAAATTTCTAGTACCACATTCTAGGCGACTATTTTAAATGATACAGATATTTCTTTAACTTGCAAACCATATTTTCTTTACCTTTTACTACAAAGTGCTCAGGCTAGGACATATAAATTTCTTCTTCAAGATCACCATGAAGAAATGTTGTCTTCACATCTATCTGCTCAATCTCCAAGTCATAAGCTACTGCAAGTGACAAAAGAAATCTGATAGATGTCATCTTTGCTACCGGAGAAAATATTTCCCCATAATCAATTCCCTCTACCTAGGAATAACCCTTTGCAACCAACCTCGCTTTTTACTTTTCAATACTACTATCTAGACCAATTTTCCTTTTAAAAACCCATTTACAGCCCACGGGCTTTCTACCTTCAAGCAATGGAACCAAATCCCAAGTGTCATTCTTCTTTAATGATGCCATTTCTTCATTCATGGCTTCCAACCAAGAATCTAAATCGGTCATATCAACTACCTCTTTTACAGTCCTAGGCTCATCAGTATTAGTAATCAAAGCATAGGCACAACTAGAATCCAACATAGAGAATCCATACCTATCAGGTTGCTTCGTGTAGACCTCCTCACAGGCTAAGGCTGAGGTTGTGATTCTTCTTCAGAACTCTTAGAGCTGCTCGAACTCTCCTCAGTTTCAGGTACACTATCAATGTGTTGTTCCTCTTTTTTACAAGTTAGAGGTATTTCAACGACATCATTTTCCTCTTTATTTTCTTTCATCTCTAACTGCAGTTCCACTGAAGAATGTTTCATCTTTCGAAAGATTACGCTTCTGCTGTATACAACCTTTTCAACCACGGGATTCCAAAGCTTGTATCCTTTCACACCAATGTCGTAGCCAATGAAGATACACTTAACAAATTTGTTCTCCAATTTAGATCTCTTCATATCTGGAACATAAACATATGCTTCACAACCAAAGACACGAACATGTCTTAGAGAGGGCTTCTTACCAAACCAAGCTTCCATAGGTGTTTTATCAACAAGTGTCGAAGAAGGAGATTGATTTACCAAGTAGCATCTTGTAGCCACAACCTCAGCCTAGAACTTTTTCTCCAGACTAGCATTGCTCAACATACATCTTGCCTTCCCCATCAGTGTCATGTTCAACCTTTCAGCAACTCCATTTTGCTGCGAAGTGTAAGGTGTTGTTTTATGCCTCTTAATTCCATGGTCTTTGCAATACCTTTCAAATTATGCAGAAAAAAATTCACCACCATTATTTTTCCTCAAGCATTTAATTTTCTTACCAATCTTATTTTCAATCAAGTTCTTGAACTCTTTAAACCGACTGAACACTTCTGATTTACTTTTTAGAAAATATACAAATGCCCTTCTCGAATAATCATCAATAAAAGATACATAATATTTTGAATTCGACAATGAAAGAACATTTACTGGACCAAAGACACCAGAGTGAATATAATCCAGAACACCAGAAGATTTATGAGGACTAGAATAAAAAGAAACACGATGATGTTTTCCATATATACAATGTTCACAAAATTCAAATTCCAGATTACAATCATCAAGCCCCTCAACCAGGTTTTTATTTTTTAAGGATTTTAAACCTTTCTCACCAATATGACCTAGCCTTTGATGCCAAAGCATAGTCTTCTCTATAGGAAGTTTAACTTCCAAAGAATTAGCCCCTACAAGGACTTCAGTCTCCTTTGCAAGAACAACCTTATGTGACTTTGCAGAGACACGCTTACATTGAACAACAAGTGTGTCCAACTTATACAGGCACCCCTAGCCAGCACCATCAAGCCTCTAGTCATTTTACAACCATTGCTAGAGAATGAGACTTGCACTCCAACATCATTTAGCTCACTTACAGAAAGTAAATTCTGAGCCAGACCTAGTATGTGCATTACGCCATCAATTCCCTTAATTCTACCATCAGGAAACTGAACTTTGACACTTCCACGACCAACAATTTCTAGAGATGAATCGCTTGCCAAGTACAACTTTCCACTATCGTATTTTTCATACTTAGTAAACTAGTCTCTATGATATTTCATGTGGAAAGATGCTCCAGAATCAATCATCCAGACATCATCAAATGCCCAAGTTTCGTAGGATGCAATGAAGGCATCTGCATCGCTCTGAGAAGAATCACTGTCGGAAGAGTTCTTTTTCTTTTTCTCCTCTTTGCAATCCTTTTGGACATGACCAGGTTGCCCACAATTCAAGCACTTCACCTTGGAATTCTTACCAGGAGACTTTGATCTCCCTTCTAATTTTGATTTGACTTATTGTCCTTCTTCTTGCCTTTTTCTTTCGATCTACTTCGAACAACAAGAGCCTCCTTTCTTCAAAAAACAAAGAAGCAACCACATCTTCCATCTTGAAAGTGGTGGTCGTGCTCCCAATTGCCATCACCAAGTGATCCCAAGAATCTGGCAAAGAACCTAACAATAGCATACATCGATCTTCATCATCAATTTTTACGCTCACAGATGTTAACTAGGCAATCAGTGTGTTAAATGTATTCAGATGATCAGCCACAAACACCCCTTCCTCCATTTTCAAAGAGTATAACTTCTTCCAAAAGAACATCTTATTCACCAAGGACTTTCCCTGATAAATGTCTCCAATATTCTTCCACAAAGAAGATGCAGTCTTCTCTTCATGAACGTTTAGGAGAACAAAGTCTCCTAAATAGATTCTTATCAACCATTTTGCTTTTCTATCTATGAGGTCCCAATCTTCTTTCTTCATGCTAGAAGGTTTCATTCCAGACACAACAAGCTAAAGATCTCAATCCACCAACAGGTCTTCCATTTTTAGTTTCCATAACTCAAAATTGCTACCATTGAATTTATCAATTTCAATCCTTCTTGAAGTGCTTGTCATCTTAATCTGTAATTTAAATTACCAGACTTCTACAAGACTCCCACTGAAACAGAATTGACACAAAAAACCCAACCTAGCCACAAGGATAACACAACTGGCCAGGCTCCGATACCACTTGTAAGGAAAGAAAATGGATGCGGAACAAACTTTCCTAATGTCAAAACTCAGAGAAGAATGCATATATGACTTTAAATTTTACAATTACATACCATTAAGATGCACATGAAGGAAATAATAGAATAGAGAAATAAACTCAAACACAATTGACACTAGATTTATGTGGGAAAACCCTTACGGGAGAAAAACCCACCACACCAAAGAAAATCACTTGTATTACAATAATCAAATTACATACAAGTTACAGACTCTCCTTTCAAATGTCAATATTATAGTAGCAATATTTCCCTGATCAATCTTGTATAGAATATCACAATTACAATGCTCTCTTACAACATACAATGAAACTCACTAATAGATCAATCGATCATCCAACAATAGAACTTTCTAACCTCTGAACCTTCGAACCTAAAATTCTCTTTGTACATTACAAACCACATCACGGTTACAAACGTTACAATCTATAGCAACAACCATGAACAATTCATTCAACTTCCTCCACAGAGCAACTTTCAAACTTCTCAGGAATTCAAATGGCCTACGTCCAAGTTAGCAAACTCCTCCACTTAATGGCTTACAACTCAGCAAACCAACAAGTATGTACTCTTCACCTTACAGCATGCTACCACTACGCAGTCAACAGGTTCCCGCGAGGTGGTGGTTTACCATGCTACCTCCAGACAAGTCAAGGGATTCTGAGATATGGCGGTAACCGCTCTACCACTAGACTGTTTACAAGCATCTGCGGTATGGCGGTTTACACCGCACTACCGCTACACATCCGGTGACCTCATGCGACATGGCGGTAACCACACTATTGCACCCTAGAGTAAAGTCACATGCGGTATGGCGGTATCCACCGCACTACTGCTCAATGGCTGAGAGGCTCCCGCAATAGGGTGGTAACCATGCTATCGCTCCTCTCTCTCAAACACCTAGTGGTATAGAGGTAAAAGCATAAACAGAACACTTAAGAAACTTTGTTGCTTAGTGACAGTATCAGGGTTTCTACTAGTGAGTTTGAGACACATATTCTCAACAAATATCATTGTCTTAATTTAGAAACTATTGTGGCTCTCTACTGCATCTCTTCATTTCTTTGCGTTTTCCTTTTCAAAATCGGAAGTTCTCCTCTCCTTTATCCATTGTCGATGCTCATCTAAGATCCCATCCATAGCCCTAACATCATCAACAATGGTTTGCATCTTAGATGCAATCATCCTCACAGGTGGTGCAACACATTCTTCATTTTGAATAATTTTGATTTGATCTTGCATGGTTCTAACATTGGAATTTATTTGTGCTTACAAATGAGCACCATCGATTTCAGGTGGTGGAGGTGGTGGGTTAAGAGGTGGAGTGGGTGGAGGTGGAGGTGGAGGTGAAGGTGGTGGAGATGGATGGCGTGAAGGTGGATTGTGAATATTATTGAGTTGATCCATTAGATCTCTAAGATATGAGTAAACCTGCATTAGATTTGTAATTTCAAAATGTAAGATTCATGTTTAGGAAATACCCTAAAACCATTCAATATAAATGGCCTAATTGAATACAAATGATAAAATATGCAAGCCTCATTTATGTCTAAGGCATGTTACTTGAATGAAAATACAATTGACTATTAATATAGGACAATTTATGAATGCTATAGGGTTTACGGTTTAGAGTTTAGGATTTAGGTTTTAGGGTAATAGGATGCCTTAAGGGGATCTATGTAGTAAGGTCCTAGTACAAAATGGCATGGCTTTTAAGTGAATAAAATTTGGTGAAGATTCCCAAGGAAACCAAATTTCATTAAGGTCTAAGGCAACTTCACCAAATTTTATTCACTTGAGCCATGTCATTTTGTCCTAGGAACTTACTAGACATAGATCCCCTTAAGCCATCCTATCACCCTAAACCATAAATTGATCAACCTAGATCATGATTTATCTCATTCATATTATAATATTGCACGAGCTTATTATTGTTAAATTTGGTTTTCTTGGGAAACTTTACCAAATTTTGAGAGCTTATTTGATCCCCTTAATAAATGTCATATTAGGACCCCTTAAGAAATCGATTTACGGTTTAGGGTGATAGGATGGCTTAAGGGGATCTATGTCTAGTGAGGTCCTAGGACAAAATGTCATGGCTCAAGTGAATAAAATTTGGTGAAGTTGCTCAAGGAAACCAAATTTCATTCAAAACCTAAGAAAAAATGATGGCTTTAGGGTTTAGGGTTTAGAGTTAAGAGTTTAGGGTTTAGGGTAATAGGATAACTTAAGGGGATCTATGTAGTAATATCCTACGACAAAATGAAATGGCTTAAGGGAATAAAATTTGGTGGAGTTGCCTAAGGCAACCAAATTTCATTTTAAGGTCCTAGGACAAAATGAATGCTTTAGTGTTTAGGGTTTAGATTTTAGAGTTTAGGGTTTAGGGTTTATAGAACTTAGGGTGAATTTTTGGTGTCCCTTGGAATATAATGAACTTTCAAGTTAGTGAAGAACATTTTCTTGTGGAACAGTTGATTGAGATAGCTCTTGTTTCAACTGACCAACCTAGATCATGAAATCTCATTCATATTATAATCTTGCACAATCTTATTATTGTTAAATTTGCTTGCCTTGGGCAACTTCACCAAATTTTGAGAACTTCTTTGATCCCCTTAAGAAATTTCATATTAGGACCCCTTAAGACATCGATTTACGATTTAGGGTGATAGGATGGCTTAAGGGGATCTATTTCTAGTGAGGTCCTAGGACAAAATGACATGGCTCAAGTGAATAAAATTTGGTGAAATTGCCCAAGGCAAAGAAATTTCATTAAGGGCCTAGGAAAAAATGATGTCTTTAGGGTTTAGGGTTTAGAGTTTAGAGTTTAGGGTTTAGGGTAATAGGATGGCTTAAGGGGATCTTTGTAGTAAGGTCCTACGACAAAATGACATGGCTTAAGGGAATAAAATTTGGTGGAGTTGCCTAAGGCAACCAAATTTCATTTTAAGGTCCTAGGACAAAATGAATGCTTTAGTGTAAAGGGTTTAGATTTTAGAGTTCAAGGTTCAGGGTTTAGCGAACTTAGGGTGAAGTTTGGGTGGCCCTTGGAATAATGGACTTGCAAGTTAGTGCCTATTTTATGAATATTTTTTATTTTATGAATAGATTGACTATTTGTGTAATAGAAACACATAATTATATATTATTAAGATTGAGTTTGATGTATATTTTAACTAGATTTTTTTTAATTGAATATAAGATTATTTTATTTAACATTTTTTTCATTAGTATTTCCCACTTAAATAAATTTTATCATATAAAATTAGTTAATGTTGAATCAAGTATTTTATTTTCAATTGTTTGGAATTGAAAGAACCTAAAAGAAAGAAAAGAAAAATATTTAGATTCTTTTAGTGTCTAGGTAACTAGTGCAAAAATTGAGATTTTAGACTAAACTAGAAGCCTAATTAACAAGTAATTGACTAGAATGAGGGTTAAGATTGTCAAAAGACAATAGACAACACATGCAAACAAGAAATGGAAACAAGGAATGACTAAGAGAGATCAAAACATAAAATAGAAATGAATGTTGAATACTATCTAATTAAGTGACAATTGGAAATCGATTGTACACTTGGATTTATGAATTTGCTAACTAAATTTGCAAACAAACATTGATAAAATTTATGAATTGCAACTATTCTTTAACATATTGTTTTCTAATCTAATTATAATTTAACATTGAAACTAAATTTTAACATATCGCTTTCTCCATACAATGCAAATGAAATTTAAAACATTTAAATTTTGCAAATGAATTTTCTTGAGTCGAAATTAGGGTTTTCAAAATCAAAATGATTTGTTCGATTTCAATTTAGGGTTTTAGCAACAAAAATTGTTTCAATTCAATTTAGGGTTTCATTTTCTAAGCAATTAGGGTTTTTAATGCAATTTTTTTGTTTTATTTCAAACTAGGGTTTTCAAATTCAATTTTTTTGTTTGTTTTGAATTCAGGATTTCAAAAAGCTTGATTAGGGTTTCTAAATGCAATTTTTTTATTTCATTTCATTTTCTAGGGTTTTAAAACGCAATTTTTTTGTTTCGTTTCAATTAGGGTTTTCAAATACAATGTTTTTTGGTTTGATCAAACAATTTAGGTTTCAAAAGCTAAATTTTGTTTCTAAAATACAATTGAAGGTTCATTTTTTTGTTTTTATTCAATATCTTCAGGTTTCATTTCGTTTTTTCATCTATTTCTACAATTCCTCATTTCTACTATAACAGGAAATAAAATGCTTAAAACGTCAAATAAATTTTAAAAAAATGCTAAAATCAATTCTAATATTCACAATTTCAATAAAAAATGGAAAAATGAAAAAAAATGGGGGTAGACGGGTACCTGGAGGCTATTGTTGGAGATCGTTGTTGCTCAGAACTCAGGATCTCGTGTGCTACTAAAATGAAAGTTAGTTTGTTTTTAAAAAATAAATACCATTACAAAACGGGATCCCGATTATTACAAAATAGGATCCCGATTTTTATAAATTGAGATCATGTTTCGTACAAAATGGGATCTTGATTATTACAAAACAGGATCCCGATTTTTATAAATCAAGATCATGTTTCGTACTAATCAGGATCTTGTTCCCTGTCCGTCGGTTTGAGACCCTCTAACAAATGGGATCCTAAGTTTTAAAAAGCAGGATCCCGTTTAAGATTTAGGCTTAGGATCCCGAAGCAAAATGGGATCCCGATTTTTAAAAATTGAGATCCTGTTTATAAAAATCGGGATCCCATTTTTGCAATGTCGATTTCATTTTTTTGGCTAAGGCAAAAACTTTCACGTTTCGTGGACTCAACTTTGTGCACTTACTCGTGACTTTTTCCCCAAGAGAAGAGAAAGTTATGGAATAACCCTTTTAAAATTAAAAAGGGAGATATAAAAATAAAGGATATTATGATCCTTTGGTTAAAAGAGATATTAATTAAAAATATGTATAAATACCTTTTATAAAGGGGGAAGAATAATTATTCATTTAAATAATTATTAGAGGCAACCTTTGTGAAAGGGTGTGATGGTTTGGAAACCACCCCTTAAGACTTATATAAAGCATTTGTGTGAGACCTGGAAAAGATTCAAGGAAGAAGAAAGTGGTTGGTGAGCTATGGACAAGACGGAGAAGGGGGCACATCTTATGTGTGTGTCCAACCTGGGGCACAACAGTACAATTAGAACTGTCTTAGTAGGGCTTGGGTAGTGCATGATGTTGAGCATTGTTCTAGTGGAACCAACATTTGTGTAGAGTGGTGAAGTCCACTTATTTCTCCTAGATTGCACCATAGCAAGAGTCGGTACCACTGACATCTTCCTAGGGTGAGAGTGGTTTTTCCAAGTGCTATTATTCAAATATGAGTATTAAAGACTATTGATGTTACTACATATATTGAGAATATTGTCTATATGATTTTGATGTTAATGTATATGAATTATATGGATATGTATTTCATTTATCATGTTAACTTTCTATTTTGGAGTTTCTTAATAAACTATCACGTATTATCTTTTGTATTGGTTATTCACATCCATTTTAATGATATTGTAGCTTTTAAATTATCTTTATTGTAATATTTTAATCCACTAAATCCACTGCTAACACTTAAATAACTCTAGGTAAAAAGTGACATTACAAGGAGCCCATCCCTATTGCCTAGAATCCTTCAACTAACCAAGGAAAACTACTTGATAATGACCACACAAAAAAGAAATTCTAAACCTCCTCCAAAAATATCACAAAAGTAGTATTCGCATGGTCATTACTAGTCGTTATCTCCTAGATATATCTTATGACAATATCCCTACAAACATAAGGGTAATTCTTCTAGCTTTTCACCTAGAGCTCAAATGCACTAACTATAGGTCTAAGTTGGAGTACAAGTTAAGTCTATTTCTAAACATATTAGGCTAGTTCTACCATTTTACTTAGGGTCCAAACACAATTACAACAAAGCTTGGGCTAAAGGGTACGTACAAACCTAGCTAGGAGCCCTACACTAACTATCTTATTTTAATAAGAACATTTTATCAAATACTAATTTACAATTAAAGACGTGTTGATTTCAAGATAACAAGAGGTAGAAATAGATAAAATCATTCCATTCATAAGTTTTTATAATGAAATAAATTTGTATATTATTTAAAAGAAAGTACATACAATTTATCCTAAAAAAAGATAGATTAAATAAGATCATGCCCCAAAAACTACACATATTGGAAGACCAAAGAATCAAATATAAAGTAATCCCAAAATAAAATACTGCAATAAAAATTCTTGACCCCAAAATGAAAACAACCAATCACACAATGTTTAAATCATAATATCATTAAAAATATATATAAAGTAGCCAAAGCTGTAAAGATTTACCAATAGATACATGTTTTTGACAACAAAGGAGTTTCCATGTGTTGAATTTTTCTTTAGCATTTAAAATAAGAAGTGAAGAGGACCAAAAAAAACGTAGAAAATGAATAAGTAAAATAGCTGAGAAAATTCTTCCACGTATAATTTAATGCTCCTTGCTTGAAAAGATAGGTGTTAACTTGGATGTCGTTCTTATACAATCAAAATAATATATTGATGATGTAAGCCAGCTAATAATTCAAATAAATCTAGTTTAACTACCAAAGATCACATTATCTTTTTTTTGTAATGAAAGTAAATGTTTTAATTTTACAACAGTTTAACTACCAAAGATCACATTATCTTTTTTTGTAATGAAAGTAAGTGTTTTAATTTTACAACAATTTAGTTAGGGTAAATGATTAATCAATAATAAAAGTTTAGATTTAAAGTTAGTTGATATTGAAAGGATTTATTTTTAGTTGTTAAGTTTGTATTTGGTCTTAAATTTTAGTTAAGATAATTAATTTGTAGTGGTTTTCGACAAGAGGTTTGAAATGAAGTAAATTTCATGTTTAGAGAAGTGTATGTCTTCATAAATGGTGCATAAGGTTAGGATTCAATGCATTATATTTTAGTGGAAAGATTGTAAGTGGTATCTAGACACCCCCTTCAAGAACTGCAAACTCTTTTAAGGGTGTTCTTGGCTATGTCCTCACCTTCCCATGGTTCAAAAACTTAATACCACGTGGAACCTCTAGTCCACTACCACTCAATGGTGTTGAAAGTTTCAAAAACTTTAGCTTACAATTTTGGAGCCCAAAACTAACTTATTTTGCATGGTGCCTCTTATATCAAGTTCTTCTAATTGAATCTTGTCTTATCCACTTGGGTGTTTTTAGCCCCCTTATTTCTTTCTATGGACATTTGGAAACTCTCAAGCACCATTTCTAGTTTTCCCCTTGGGCTCAAGTAGCTTGGAATTGGATATGTATGATTTCTTCAAGCATTCTAAGCTAGAGCTTTATTTTCAACATATGATTCTTTTAGGAAATAGACCTAAGATGTTTGCAAGGCTTACATAAAATTGGTATGCTTTTATAGTGGAAATTCTATTTAGCATATGGCAAGATAAGAACTTTATTTTATTTTTAATTTTTTTAATAGATGCTCATTTCTCTTTATTTTCTAAAGCTAGTACATGCTCTAATATGTTGTGCTATAGATCCAAGTTTAGGCCAAAAATATTGCTCTAGAGTTTCCCCAATTATCGATACTTATAGATAACTAGGCCAATACCCCTTGGACTATTGCTTGTGTGTCACCTTCTCTTACTAGCAAGGATTCCTCTCCACATGGATATTATCGTGGTCATAGTGATAATATTTGTTTAAGACATGGATCCCATGGCTCACATGGATCCTCTCAACATTGAAGCCACGGTTGGTCCATGCCACATGGGTAGTCCATTTTTTCTTAATGTGACTATTACCTCCATAGTTGGCATGACAATGAGAAGTTCCCTTACATAGACCTTCTTTTTCACTTATTCATATAGCTCATGATGATCCAAAAGAAAACAATGACAATGCCATGACAAGGAATCCATCCTCATTGGCTACGATCCTTGAGATGGCGAGGAAAAAGTGCTTGATAATTTTCTCACAAAAAAGAAATTCTAAGCCACCTCCAAAATAATCACAAAAGAAGTATTTTCATGACCATTAAACTAGCCATTTTCTCCTACTTCTATCATAAGACAAACACAAGGGTAATTCTTATAGCATTTCATCTAGGGACTATAGCACTTACTATGAAGTCTAAGTTAAAGTATAAGTTAAGCCTATTCTTAAACATATTAGAGTAGTTCTTCCAAATTATTACTAAGGGCTCAATCGTAATTACAACGAAGTTTTGGTTGAAGTGTACTTACAACTAAGCTAGGAGCCACTACACTAATTATCTTGTTTAATAAGGGAATTTTATCATATACTAATTTTTAATTAGAGACATGTTACTAGATCTTAATGAACAAAGATGGACTTGATTAAAATCATTTTTCATTATCTTTTATAATGAAATAGATATTTATATTATTTAAAAATAAATACACATGTCCTCCAAAAAGGTAGATGAAATGGGATCATGCCCAAAAGCCACGCATATTTCCTGGTCAAGGAATCAAGTATCAATCACTCCTAGAAAGGAAATATCTACAATCGAAATACTTGGCCCAAAAAAGGTAATAACTAATTTCACAAAAAATTTAATTCATAATGTCATAACAAAATTAAAAATATGATTAAGTAGCTAAAGCTATAAAGTTTATATTAAAAGGAGGGTATTGATCATTTAAGTTTCCTAATGAATGTTAGGGAAAGTATTTTCAACCAATTCACTCCCAAATGATGAGACCATTATCTTCATTATCTTCCTTGTGAGGTTGTGAACTAGGCACATCTAGTGGAGGTTGAGTATCATTCCACTATGGAAATATGGTAAGAGCTATATAATGAAACTTATCTTGAATATGATGAGCGACTCACCTACATCACTAATAAGACACAAAAGAGTGTTGGCTCATTTATAGGTGAAAACCAACCAATGTATTTCTTTGTTGATGGAGAAGATGGCCATTTGGGGTGGCTCTAAGATAAAAGTTTGAGTAGAATCTAGGCACCTACATCATTGATCTTGGTGGGGGGTCCTAGCACAAGATGGTGAATATGGGGAACCCAAACCATAGTACAGTGAGGCATTACCTCAATGATCCCATAATTTTTTGATTTGTTCTACTTTTAGGGCCACTTTATTTCCCACATTTATGCATTTGTATGAACACATTTGATATCACTAAAAACTTGATGTGAGTAGAAAATTGTGTATCAACAAAATTATGAAAAAAGAGTTACAGTTTTATCTTTTCATTGCTAAATTGAAAACATGCAAAACCTGAGTGAATTTAATAAAAAAATATCCACATTCCCTAGGACATTATGCCAAGTCAATACATTTAGTCTAAAAGTCTTGAAGAAATCAAGGATCTAATACCAAGTAGCTTACCCATGGGTGCAAAACCACAATAAATGTTTGATCATCTCAATATGTCCATAAAGTAGACATATAGAATTTGACACACCTAAATAGATCAACCACTTGCCAACATGTAGGCCTTAGTAAAGAAAACACCAAGGGAAATAAATAATCTTTTTGTTCAATAATAGCTTTCTAAATTTTGAATCACAAGGAAATGTAGGTAAATCCAATTACATCCTTTGCTAGGAGTATACTTGTGGAAAGGAATATCCACATATCACTTCCAATATTTCTACCAAGGCTATGTTGTTCTCACATTAATCTTGTGCACGTGTTGGTAAGCTATGACCTCAATAATTATTTGGGAAGACTATGTTCAGGTTATACTTGGCCTTCATTTGAGGCCACAAGAGCCAAGTAGAAGTAGCTTTGGAGTATAAATCCTAAATATATCTAAAGCCTCTTTTAGAGAATTTTTGAGAATACATCCAAGGAATATCTCTTTGTATTCTATCTTAGAAATTGATGGTGGGAAACCACAAAAGATATTACTTGTTAATAGAGAGGTTATTGTGAAACTTGTTAACATTCTAGAGAAGTTAAGGTTTGATGGATTCCCAAGACTTTCAAATGATTTTGGCCATAAAATTTCTTGCAAAATTCATAGTAACAAGAAAGATAATTAGAGAATGGAAGCTCAAGACTTTCCAAGTTGTTATCCTATAAGGAGACCCAAAGGAAATGTAATTCCTTAATGAAATTTTCAAGATTCATTACCTTTAACTGCTCTTCCAATTCATTTTGTGAAGAATATAATTCGATGTCTTTGAAAATAAATTAATCCTAGGAAACTAGTCTCTGAGAAGACAACATAAGTCCCACAACACTCTATACAAGCCCTTGTAGTGTGTTAAACACCTGAAATACTGAGAGGGGGGTGAATCATTATTCTCTGAAACCACTTTAACATTTAAAAATTCATTCCACATAACATATTTAGTTTGCAATAAGAAAGGAAAGCATGAAAGAAACCATCAAAAGCACATAACACATGAACACCAGATTTTTACATGGAAAACCCAAAAAGGGAAAAACCATGGTGAGGATTACAACATATTATAGAAATGCCTGTTGCAAGTGGACTCACTACCTACAAAATGAAAGAAAATTAGAATAGAGGGGTGGCTCACTTCCAATATTTGAACTGCTGCAATTGCATCTACAATATGTAGGAATTACAGTTCCACTAAAACTCAATCTACAATACCACACTTCATACCACTAACACTCTGCTCTTGGTGCAGGGGCACCATAGCTAAGTTGCAATTTTGGTTTTGTGATAGGTCATTAGGTGTTTTAAGTCTTTTTTTTGGTCATTAATAAGGTCCATTGAGACCATTTGAATGTAATTAGAGTGGTTTGGGGTCATTTGGGAAAATATTACAAAAATTGCAAAATAATGTAAAAGTTGTCAAACAAAAATGCAAAACTATAAAGTTGAAGAAGCCCAACGGTCATGGGAATTCAAAGGGAAGTTAGAGTCATTGTAATAAGATGATAAAGGTTTAAAATATGTGGAAAAAATAGAAGGATAGGTTGTTGGAAGTTTGTGGAAGAATTGATCAATAATATCTCTATTTTTCCATTGAAATTCTATATTTTCTCTTGAGCAGTGTTGTTGCAGGGTCTTGTGCGGACCTGTACTATGAGAAGTTGCTTGAAAATGTTTTGAATTGGATTCATACATGAAATAAAAGAATTTTTATCTTTTTGGGGTCGGATTTCATAAAGTAATAGGGATTTTATAGCCAATTTTTTGTACATGGTCTGAAACTTCATTTTCAAGGGTTTTGAAGGTTTAAAATGCATTTTTTGACTCATTCCACCTATTGTGTATACTATGGCTCAGTAGAATGAGTCTATTAGGATGGAATTAGGTGTAGGGAAGTATTTTTGTAGTAGGGAAGATCATTTGTGGTTTTGGGCATGATGCCCTAGTGGTGAAAATTGAGAATTTTGAGTGAAATTGAGTGGTTTGAGAGTGGAAATGGGTGAAATCCTTGCGGGGAAGAAGGTTTTAATGGTATTTTGAGCATGTGAAGACCTAATAAGGAAATTTTATAGGGATTGATAAGGTTTGGGAAAGTAAGGAAGTAGGATTTTCAATAAACCCTCTTCCAAATTGGCTAAAAGTGAGGGTTTCTTAGTTTGCTATCTTAGAGGGCTTTGCTCTAGAAAAAAGTTATTGATTTGGTTGTTTTATAGGCTGATGAATGACTTTCCACCAAGATATAGGGTTGTAAGGATGTTTAATTGGGCGTTGCTTTGTTAAATTGGCCTAATTGGCCTAGTTGGGCAGCGTAGCAGCATTAAATTGTGAGTGTTGGTCCAAAGTGACCTATGTTGATTTTTTGATATGTTTTGTATGTTGATAAAGGGTGTTTGAAAAGGTGGATGGTTTGAGGTTTAGAAGAGATAATTGGGAGAAAAGTTCAGAAAACAAGGTTTGCACGCCTACAAGTGAAACTGGGTGAATTTGTAAAGGGTTGGTGTAATTGGCTTTTGAGAGTTGAAAAGTTGGTTCAAAGTGTTTGAATTGTGATTGATGAGTGATTACCCCATTTCTCTACATCAATTGGTATCATATCATAGGTTTGTGATCTGTTGATTTGAAGTGTTGTAGGTTGAAGCAGTGAAAGGTAGAAGTTGAAGAGTCAAGATGCCTCCAAAGGGTAATAATATGGCTAGAAAGATGCAAGAGATGGAAGAGAAGACTGAGAGGGAGATCAAAAAGTTGAATGAACTGCAAAATAGGTTGGTGGAAATATTGGAAAGTTTTGAAACCGGTCAGAAAAGAGGTATGATTGTAGGTGATGAAAGTGACTCTAAGGATGAAGAAGATGAAGAGTATGAATATGTGGAAGAAGAGTTGGATCCTAAAGAGAAAAAGATGGCAAGGCTACTGAAGGCAATAAAAGGAAACAAACACAAGGTAAAAATTGATTTGCTTATGTATGGTAGTAATCTTGATGATGAAGAATTGTTAGATTGGATTGCAACTTTAGATAACTACTTTGAATGCAAGGATGTACTTGATGAAGAGAAGGTGAAGATAGCAAAAACAAAATTGAAGGGGCATGCATTAGTTTGATGGGACTATGAACAAGCTAAAATAATAAGGGAAGGTAAAGCAAAAATCGTTTCATGGGATAGAATGGTAGCCAAATTAAAAGGTAAGTTTTTGCCAAGTGATTATGCAATTCAAATGTCTAAGAAGCTTCAAAATTTAAAACAAAGGGAAATGGATGTTAAGACTTATACTAATGAGTTTTATAAGTTGAGCATAAGAGTAGGACATATGGTTGAGGCTGTAGAAAAGGTGGCTAAATATCTTAGCAGACTAAGATTTAACATCCAGGATTAATTGAGTTTGCACAATCCAAGGACAATTGAAGAATGCTACCAGATGGCAATAAGGGCCGAGGAGAAACTCAAAAGAAAGAAAGATAAAAAAATAAGAGGTAGACAAGAGGAAGAGTCACATCTACTACCCCAAGGAATCCATAAGAAAGTTAATAAAATTCAAGCAAAGGACAAGAACAAGCTGCAAATTACAGAGGTGGATTCAAAGGCACTAGAGGTAGATTTGGAGGTAGAAGTATAAACACATTTACAGTAAGGTGCTACAATTGTAATGAGTTTGGGCATCCAGCATACAAGTGTCCTGAGAAGCAAGGTTCTACATCAAGTAGCGGTGAATGGAGAAGTGAAAGAAGGGCTCAAATAGTGCAATAAGATGAATGTAAAAGTACAAATTATCTTAGTCATGTTGTTGCACTAGAGGTGGGAGAATCATTGATACTAAGAAGAACACTCTTGAAGGCCTCCAAAGAGAAGGAACCAATGCAAAGAAGAGCTCTATTTAGAACCACATGTAAGTCCAAGGGTAAGGTATGCAAGGTAATCATAGATTCTGGTTGCACTGAAAATATGGTCTCTAATGAAATGATAGAGAAGTAGAAGTTGCAAAATTTTCCTCATGAAACTCCATATAAGATATCATGGTTGAATGATAGCCAATCCATCTTGGTTAGTGAACAAGCATTGATTGAATTTAGTATTGGTGGTTACAAGGATAAGGTTGTTTGTGATGTTGTGCAAATGGATTATTCTCATGTATTGCTTGGGAGACCATGGCAATATGATAAGCATGCCATCTATCATTGTAGAAGTAATAGCTATCTAATTGAGCATAATGGGAGTAGTTTTACACTCATTCCATTGCAAGATGATGTCAAGGATCAATCTAAGAAAGAAAAGGTGATCATGTTTGGTATGAAGGAGTTTGTGAAGGCAAAGGAAGAGGAGTCAAGAAAGTTTGTAGTCACTCCAATGTTGGAGGATATCAAAATAGTGAATTTGGAAAATGCTTTAGTATTAAAAAATAGAGGTAATGAGTTGGTGCCTAGAGTAGGCCAAGAGAAGGCCAGAGATCAGATGTGTATGCAGCCACAAGTTGGATGGAGGGAGGATAATGCAATCCTAGTTGGGACAGTATTTTGTCCTGTGGTTTCAAAGAAGGTTAGTGGTCAGACATGTACTGACATTGTAGAGGTTGGTAAATATGCTAAAATAGTGGTTTGTGAGTCTAATGGTACAGTGGTATTTGAGGCAAAAAGTTCAAAGATGGTGATGAAGACTAGAGGTGAAAAGAGTAAGGGCGTTTGGCAAGGACAATTGGAAAATTTTGAGCATGTTTCAAGGATGAAAGACAGGGAAGTCAGAAGAAAATTTGACAGAGGACAGAGTGCAAGTGTTCAGGTAGGTACAATACTAGTTTGTGATGGTGATAAAGTCAAAAGACACTCACCAACTCAGTTTGTGCAGAAGAAACCAAATCTAGATGATAAGCAGATTAAGAACTCAAAGGATGAGACAATTCTGTAGTATTTGATTCAAGGGAAAAGAGTACCAGTCAAAGGAGCCTTTGAAGGACAAGGAGATGGAGTGATCTAGTTTGGACAATCTGTAGATCAAATTCCAAGAGACTTGGAAAAGTTTCAAGGCCGGGTGTATGGTGCAGGGGCACCATAGCTAGGTTGCAATTTTGGTTTTGTGATAGGTCATTAGGTGTTTTATATCTTTTTTTTGTCATGAATAAGGTCCATTGAGACCATTTGAATGTAATTAGAGTGGTTTGGGGTCATTTAGGAAAATATTGCAAAAATTGCAAAATAATGTAAAATTTGTCAAACAAAAATGCAAAATTGTAAAGTTGAAGAAGCCGAATGGTCATGGGGATTCAAAGGGTAGTTAGATTCATTGTAATAGTATGATAAAGGTTTAAAATATGTGGAAAAACTTGAAGGAGAGGTTGTTGGAAGTTTGTGGAATAATTGATCAATAATATCTCTATTTTTCCATTGAAATTATGTATTTTCTCTTGAGCAGTGTTGTTGCGCGGTCTTGTACAAACCCATACTATGAGAAGTTGCTTGAAAATGTTTTGAATTGGATTCATACATGAAATAAGAGAATTTTTATCTTTGTTGGGTCTGATTTCATAAAGTAATAAGTATTTTATAGCCAATTTTTTGTACATGGTCTGAAACTTCATTTTCAAGGGTTTTGAAGGTTTAAATGCATTTTTTTACTCATTCCACCTATTTTGTATACTATGTCTCATTGGAATTAGTCTATTAGGATTGAATTAGGTGTAGGGAAGGATTTTTGGAGTAGGGAAGATCATTTGGGGTTTTGGGCATGATGCCCTAGTGGTGAGAATTAAGAATTTTGAGTGAAATTGAGTGGTTTGAGAGTGGAAATGGGTGAAATCCTTGGGGGGAAACAGGTTTTGATGGTCTTTTGAGCATGTGAAAACCTAATAAGGAATGTTAGAGGCATTGATAAGATTTGGGATAGTGGGGAAGTAGGATTTTCAATAAACCCTCTTCCAAATTGGCTAAAAGTGAGGGTTTCTTCGTTTGCTATCTTAGAGGGATTTTCTCTAGCCAAAAGTTGTTGATTTGGTTGTTTTATAGGTTGATGAATGACTATCCATCAAGATATAGGATTGGCAGAATGTTTAATGGGGTGTTGCTTTGTTAAATTGGCCCAATTGGCCTAGTTGGGTAGTGTACCAACATTAAATTGTGAGTGTTGGTCCAAAGTGACCTATGTTGCTTTTGTGATATGTTTTGTATGCTGATAAAGGGTGTTTGAAAAGGTGGATGGTTTGAGGTTTAGAAGAGATAATTGAGAGAAAATTTTAGAAAACCAAGTCTACACACCTAGAAGTGAAACTGGGTGAAGTTGTAAAGGGTTGGTGTAATTGGCTTTTGAGAGTTGCAAAGTTTGTTCAAAGTGTTTGAATTGTGATTTATGAGTGATTACCTCCCTGATCTACATCAACTCTACTCTGCATTTTCATTACATTCGCACAATTTGCATCAACTACACTTGTATATTCTCTCTCATCACTCTCCAACACCAAAATGATCTTATACTTAAATCCATTTCATACTCAACCTTTGTAACATCAATTAGGTCAGCCTAATTAGATGTATCATGCATATTATAAATTTTTGGCCCAAAACATACTACACACCACAATCAAAACTTATAAAAAGTCCAAATAGGTCAGCATGCACCTATAATAGCTCCCACATTACTCATCAATATTTATTCAAGCTCTGCATAACCTTAAACATATTAGGTCGGCACCATTGATAACCTAATATCAAAATAATCCAACAGATCATCCTCAAACTGACACATGAACCTCTGAACTTCATGCCACTTAGATCTTAGGTGCACTTGGCACCTATAAACACCTCCACAAATCCACAAGACTAGATACTCTTCCACGATGAAGTGTGGAATGATCAAAACATACATTCTACACTGATAAACACTATCACTGGTAGACCCAATATACTGTCATTCATAACTTCTTCACCAGAGGGCCAAAAGACATGAAAATTTGGATTTAGACTCCTTTGACATCCAACAAAATTTCCTTGGAATGTAGAACAAAATTATTCAATCCGGACCAATGCAGACCCAAAAAATTGAATTCCTTGTACATTGAAAGCTACGTTTTGACACTTAGCCATTTCTTCGACTTATTATTTACACCGGATCAAACCTTATTGCAACTATACATTGGATTATCATCTATATACACACCCATGCTTCACCAAATGGTCTACACAACAATCTTCATACCAAATCACAATGCTAACATCAATGACAACATTGCATTTGCATACTGTACACCCATGCTCATGTTTCCAACAAGCATATCAATGACAAACTCCTTAAACCTTCAACAATCTCCCCCTTTGTAGTTGATGGAAACACACATAAAATCTTCTCCAAAACCTCATCAAAACTAATCTCCTCCTTTGACATCAAGGGAAAAGGGCACAAAACATATAGACATATTGTTGTTCTTTGCTTCTCCCCCTTTCCAACTCTTCATTGGATTACATACATACTTCCCCTAATAGTGGTATCCATCAAATCATATCAAAATTTGCACTATAAATCTATCTCTACCTTCCACATATATACAATGAAGTCTAAAAATGATATTTGAAATGTACAAAGAAAGAAAATGTACACCATCAACCGGAATAAGTGTTTGAAACCTATAATTTCTCAAGGTGTGCTTGCCAATCTTTCTTTCCTTCTTCCCATCCTTTCTTGGCTAGGCCAAGCATATGGCTTTGTATCTTGAACTTCATGAGGAGATCTTCTCTGTCATCTGGAGTGTTGGGTAGTAGATTTAACTTTATTACCTTCTCTGCACTCATCAGAGCACTGGAAATAGGTATGAATTTTGCATTCACAAGATTCCTGAGATATCCAAATTGCACAATTATCTTCTCTTTTTGTACTTGCATTTGAAAGAACTTCTCATGTAGATTCTCAATTACTGACCTTGTGCTCCCATCAATATCTTGTGCCAGATCATAGGCACCAAATGCCTTATCAATTTTGGACTCAATGGATTCCATCTCATCCTTAATTCTTTTGGTGGAGTTGGGCCACTTCATGCAAAATTGGAACAACACCTTGGTTTCTGCAACACAAATCTATACTTCTTTAAGATTATCTTGAAATTATTTGTGTGGTGGCACATTTCTCTGTTATATCCATTAATCTCTTATCATTCACCTTTTTATCTATCTCCTTTAATTTCTCCTTCAAAACACTGGAATATTAGGAGAGAGTTACAAAAAAATTATTTTAACACCTTTAACAGTTACAGCATGAGATACACATAGAGATTAATGGAAATAGGACAGCAAGTACACAAATGCAATAACAACAGATATACCATGGGGAAAACCCTTTGAGTAAAAAACCCCACCCTCCAAAAGAACAATACTCTTGTATTACTTCAAATAAGTGTTACAATACAACCTCAAGTACAAGCCTTTCTTCAACAAGTGCTTCAACATGAACACCTATTCTGGAGTGATACTAGCAACACTTCGTTACCTGCAAATAAACTATGCATTCTACAACTCAAGGCACTCAATAAATAGAGTGATACAAGCTTCAAGAAACATCTAGAATGTGAGGGGCGTCTAAATCCAAAAGACACAATATTCAACGCCTTAGACTTGCATTTGGAAACATGTACAACATTCCCTTACACCCCTAACAAGTTTCTAACATGTAAATAGTCTTCTTCCAAGATTGGATGCTTAGAATATGCTTAAAATAGGCTATGACAGATTCCTTACACATCTTACAAGTATCATAGAATCTGTCATAGCTTACAACACTTACAACTGTAAGAGAATCTGTCATAACTACCTAAAAATAGTCGATTCTCTTACACTTTGTCATAACCCATATTGGGCGCCAAATTTCACCCATGCATTCAAAGATGCCTTATGACGCGTCATAGAATATGTCATATGTCATAGATTCCAAAGTGGGACACCTATGTCCACTTGGGATGATGATGTGTCATCCAGTCACCTCCAATGAGGATGCCATCCAACTAGTGGGTCCCAATTAATGACATGACACCATAGGCATTTAAATAATGTAAATAAATATATAAATTACAACAATTAAATCAATGTTAGGAATCTAAGGTTGAGAGACCTTAATCCCAACATTCTCCCACTTGTCAAAGACCTGCCAAGATTCATACAGAATCATCTGCTTAGGGCCATAAGGCCCATGGAATTGAAACACCATATGAACTTTTTTGTGCTCACCAGTTTTGTCAGTGCATCTACAAACATTCACCAAAGTGTCAACCTTCTCCATGTTCACCTTTCCATCTTCTACCATATCATGAACAAAATGATACTAAACATCAATGTGCTTTTTTTTGGTATGGAAGGTAGAATTCTTTGCTAGAAAAATTGCACTTTGGCTATCACAACAAATAGTAACTTGTCCTACATATAAACCAATATCAGAACACAATCTCTTAATACAAATGGCTTCCTTACATGCATAAGTGGCTGCCATATACTCTACCTCTATCGTGGACAACACGACTAGAACCTGCCACTTACCCATCTAGCTGATAGTACCACCAAACATCATAAACACATAACCACTAGTGGATCTTCTGCTATCAATGTCACCTGCTCAATCTGAATCCACATATCCTCTAATGCTCACAAAATGTTGAGGTCCAGTAGGATAACCATGAAAACACAAAGCATACTCGGAAGTACCCCGTAAATATCTGAACACTCTCTTAACAATATCCCAATGCACCCATCCAGGATTAGCCATAAAACGGCTAAGGACTCCCATTGCTTGGGAAATGTCTGGTCTCGTACACACCAATGCATACATTAGAATGCCAACTGCACTTGCATATGGTACTTTTGTCATGTCCTCCATCTCAGTAGGAGATTTTGGACAATCATTCATATAAATCTTTGTCCCTTTCATCACAAGAACCACTAAATGTCTGCAATCTACCATGTTGAATCTCTCTGACATGGAGTTCACATACTTGCTCTGGCTTAACCAAAGCATTTTTTTAGTTATGTCTCTCATAATTTCCATTCCTAGAATGTACTTAGCTGGACCTAGGTCTTTCATCTCAAACTGTGCTAACAACTGAAACTTCAAATCTGAAATCATACTTTTACCATTCCCAATAAACAACATATCATCTATGTATAGGACAATAATGAGAATATGACCATTATTAGTTTTAAAGTATACACAATGGTTGGATTTAGATCTCTAAAATACCAATGACAACACAGAGGTATCAAACTTATGATACCACATCCTAGGAGGTTGTTTCAAACCATAAAGAGACTTCTTCAGTTTACAAACCAAATTTTCTTTACCTTTTTCAATAAAATGCTTTGGCTGTGACATATAAATCTCTTCCTCCAAAGGAACGTTGTCTTCACATCCATCTGTTCCACTTCTAAGTCATATGCAGTTTCAAGTGACAATAGAAGCTAGATAGATGTCAGCTTCACTACAGGAGAGAATATCTCCCCATAATCATTTCCCTCCACCTGGGAATACTCCTTAGCAACCAATTGTGCCTTATACTTCTCAATATTTTCATCAGGACCACACTTTTTCTTGAAAACCCATTTACAACCAACAGGTTTACATCCAGCAGGAAAAGGTACCAAATCTCGAGTCTTGTTTTTCTTTAAAGAAGCCATCTCCTCATCCATGGCTTGCATCCAAGAATCTAAATCTCTCATACCCAATTCCTCTCTAACCGTCCTAGGCTCATCAGTATTAGTAATCAAGGAAAATATGCAACTAGAATCCAACAATGAATAACTAAACCTTTATGTTTTCCACCTAACTCGTGTAGATCTCCTCAAAGGCTGAGGTTGAGGTTCTTCTTCTTCTTCAGAACTTTCAGAGCTACTCGAGCTCTCCTCATCATCAGGTCCAATAGGAGTACTTGGTTCTTCTTTCTTTAGAGTACGTGGAATTTGCACTACCTCTTTCTGTTGTCACAGGGATTTGCACCCGCATGCAAAGTTGTAAAACTTTGCAATCCCATGCAACATTGGACTAATTTCAAGTTGTGGTACCCTATATGAAACTAGACCTCCGGATTCTAGGTCGGCTTCCTATTTGATCTTTAGATTAATTAAGTGTACTTGTTAGGAAAAGGGAAAGAGATTTGAAATTAAAAGCTTAAACTAAAAACTGAACTAGGTGATGCACCTAATTGGAAAACTAAACTGCAAATTAACTCACAAATGATTACTCAGTACTTTAATTTGCACAACCTGATTTGATAGCCTAATCACTTGAATGTTTTAAACAGAGGCTTTGATTCAATAAAATTTTGAGGGAAAAAATGGTTTTCACGACTAAACTGATTAATCAATTACATGCATAGTGTATAACCAGTGAACTTAAACTAAACTGCATATAGATATTTATGAAGGAGACAGAAAAATTAGAGGTCTCAAAATTGAAAACACAATAATCGTTCAATCAAATCCCTCACAATAACAACGCCTAAAATCTTGAAGGAAAAACTTGAAAATATTGGAAATTAAAAAGAATCTTCTGCAAATCACAAACTAATTAACTTGTAAAAACTATTGCATAATCTATTAAATTATGAAAGCTGAGTTACATGAAGTCTCTTTGCTGAAGGCAAAGGCAGAAAACAAGAACTAGTGAAAAATGACTAAGTCATATCACTTTATACAAAAAGCCTCTCCAAGGCATAAAGGTGAAACTGAAAGTCTATTTCAGTGTAAAAATGATAACTCCAAGGAAAATCCCGAGCAGAAATAAAAATCTCCAAAAAGAAGGCCCAAACTCATGTAAAAATGAGTGAACTCAAGTTCAAAGTCGTGACCCATGGGTCACTCGAACTGAACTGGAAATCACTAAAAATGTGGGCCAAAACATGCAAAAACTACCTCGTTTATATCAACTCGCCCATGCACATCAGACTCGAACAACTCCATCATTTGCTCCATTTTGCATGACTAGTTAACTCCAAATTAGAACTCCAATTCCACTTTTGTCTTTGATCCCTTTGCATGTTTAAAGTGAAGCTAAGCGTTTTGAATAATATTAAAGTAATCAATAATTAATTACTTTAATATTTATGATGTCTTTGATCTCTTATCCTTTGCATCCACATGATAAATATTAAAGCAATTTATTATACATTGCTTTAATATTGTTCACAATATTAACTTTACTTGTATATGCAAAGAGGGAACAATGAGTTTAGATGGCGTATTACAAGGGAGAGCACAAGGTAATCATTTAATTTGCATGAAATATTCAATGTAAGACACTACACTTGCCTTTTACAAGGTGTGTAAGAAAATAAGCATAGGTATAACAAATACCTAACACCTATTATTGGAAAATAATGTAAAACTCTTGCAAAAAGAAAAAGGAAAAAGTCTTAAGAATAAGGTAAAAAAATGAGGGTAAATGAAAACCCAAAAAAATAAATAACACCTGCAACTTCACACTTCATTTGATTTATTTGTTTTTTTCAAAACCCTATCTGTGCTGCCATGCTGCCGCCAATGGAGCTTCTGGTTTGAACTTTCAGAGGAACTGAGCACAGCTTTGAATGTATTCTCTCCATAGACAATTGAGGTAAACCTCTTTTACCATTCGAGCATCTCATATTTTGAGTGTTTCCTCTGTTTATATTCGCTTGGCTTGAAATTTGTGAAAGCCAATATGATAAATTTATGAAAAATATAGAAATCTTGCTATCTTCAATTTCTATAAGGCTGCAAATACACTTCATTCTTCTACTAGTGTGTTTTATGGCCATGACCTCCAATAAGCCCTATATGTGATAAGACGACATTTCTGAAACCATAGCTCATATCAAAAACTGGATCTCTCCTCACGACCCGAACCTCCTCATTTGGTTATTCATTTTTTCCTTGACTCCTTGAGAAGCTCTTGTTTGTCACCTTTCGCCATGAGGGTTTTCTGTAAGATATCAATCCATTTTTGTAGCAGCCTAAACTATTTATTTTTTCCTTTCCTCCATGAGAGGCTATGGTTTCTTGAAGATTCAGGGTATCTTTCTTTTGTGCAAGTTCGACCATGGACTTGTATCTCTGGGTATTTTTGAAAACCTATACAAGCTCAAATAACCTCATTTCTTTTGTATTCACATAGTGACCAGAACTGATTGTGATTATAAAGGTGACAGCCACTAAAATTTGTTTTATTTTTTGACAATTGGAGCTTTTGTATTTAGCTATGGCTACCCTCCTTGTCTAATTATATTGATAGTCCATTTGTGACTACCATGGCTCAATAAATGGCATCAAAACCCTCTGAGTAAATCGTCTTGAATGCAATTTATGAAATATTCCATCATGATGGTTGATAGTTCGACTGTGCTTAGAATCAAATGTCTCATCTTGGTAATGCTTTATTGCTTTAGGTTTCCTTGTGTTGCTTCATCGAATCAGCTTATAGTTGTATCTTGACATGGAGGTGGAAGAATAAGTGAAAAGAATTTGTCAAATTTTTCTATCATTGCAATGAATGCTTTCTATAGCAGGTTTTCATCTAGAAAATGAACACAAATGTTGAGGCATCATCATAGATCTGATCATTTTGCTGAAACAAAAAAACTTGGAAATGGTGTTTTTTGTATGTAAAATATGTCTATTAAAGAAAACAACATTGTAGCTTCATTTTGTTTGCTCCTTAAGAATGCAAACTTTTACCTCATTTACAATTTGGCATTTAGTGACGGTATTATTTATCCTTCTGCAAAAGAACACAACTGCATTTTTCCTTCTAAAAACTTCATTTGCTCTTCCTATTCTTTATGTGCAACTATGTTGAAATCATTGAGCTTCTGTAGACATTAAATGAGCTCCTTCAACTAAAATGTTTTTTGTGTTGTTCCACTATGCATGTACATTCTTCTGAATGATGAACAAGAGGATGTTTTGCTCAATTTGTTTTCATCACAATGAATTAAAGGTTGCTCTATGAACCTCATTCATGGAGAATGATGATTATCTTTATTCCATACTGTTGTCCCACATTATTGTTTATGAGCTGGGCTCAACCCTCGTGGGAGCCACATTTCTCACCACTCACAACAATATTTGTCGGTAAAAATGATCTAATTATACCTGTTCCTACAAAAATAATTGAAGCTAAAAGCTTCCATTGAACTTCGTGCTCCCTGAACGTCTGCCTTTTTATGACTTAATCATCTAGTGAATGCCTAATTGGATGTGTATTACATTTCTATTGGTAATGTAGGCATGAAGTAGGATGTGATTCATCATTTCTCTAACACCCTCTTTTACAATCCTGCAGATGTATTCAGAGTTTGGAGCTGCTGCAACCTGGAGACACGACAATTGAAGACATCGAATGTGACAACGATTTGTCATTCCAGGAAATGACGAATCACCTCCTCTCTTATTTCTCTATTATCTTCAGTTGTGTTGTACACATTTCCTTTCTTTGTATTCATTATTTGATTATAAAAATCAAATTAAGCTACTCCCATGGCTTGTGTGGGAATTTGGTTTATACATTATGAATAAAGCAACATTTCTTATGCAAATTTATGAGTTCTTCTATTACAAAAATTTGCATAATCATAATGGAAATTCACAAGTAATCAGATTCTGGAATATAATGAATACTTTAGCAGAAATTTTGTACCTTTCAATGAGAAATGTAATTCAGCTCTGCCTATTTTGAGGTGAAGCTAAAAATAGGTAACACTTTCTTCTATTCTCTTCTTTCTCTAGTTTCAACTCAACAGAGGAAGGTTTCATCTCTCTAAAAATCACACTTCTGTTGTAGAGAACCTTTTGAGCTACTGGATCCCAAAGCTTGTACCCTTTCACACCAACACCATAGCCAATAAAGATACACTTAACAACTTTGTTCTCCAACTTAGACCTCTTCTCAATCGAAACATGAGCATAAGCTTCGCAACCAAATACTCTGAGATATCTCATTGAAGGATTTTTACCAGACCACCATGCCTCCATGGGTGTCTTTCTAACAAGCGTTGATGTAGGAGATCTCTATTGATCAAATAACATGCAATGGTTACCGCTTCAGCCCAAAATTTTTGTTCAAGGCTATCACCACTCAACATACTCTTATCCCTTTCCATCAACATTTTGTTCATCCTCTTTGCAACTCCATTTTGATACATGGATTGTATGGAGTTGTCTTATGTCTCTCAATCCCGTGCTCTTTATAGAACTTGTCAAACTCTACGGAACAAACATTACGGGAAATTTACATAAAAAATGGGCCTCCTAAGGATGGCATCATCAGCTTTTTGAGTTATCAAAAATTAATTAAAAGATGACATCAACCGTTACAGTGACATCATCCAAAATAAAATAAAATTATTTATTTTATAAAATAAAACTTTCTAAAATCCTATAAATTAACTCATGATGGTTAATTTAACTCTACATATCCTATTCTATCTCATTCATCTTTCTAAATATAAAATATTCTTTTTTTTTTTAGAGTTATATTCTTAAGTTCTATTATAGAAATTATTATGTTTTTTAAAAAATATTTTCATTCTTAAAACAAAAAAATATATAAAAAACATTTCAAAAATATTTTAACAAAAATTTTCTTAAAAATATTTTTAAAATTTGGAATGAAATTAATTTGTAATAAAATTCATCTATGCTTCTTATTTTATAAAATTATTTTTTATGAAACAAATTCAGTCCATTTTTCATTTTTCATTTGTTTTTACAGGTTCAAGCATCATAAAAATAAAAACCAATTAGAAAAATAAAAACCAAAACCAAAAAAGAAATTGGAAAAATTGACAATTGGAAGGAGAAAAAGTTGGAGAAAATCACCAAAAATATCAAACCAAAAAAAAATGGAAAAATTAAAAAATAAAAATGATGAAAGAAAAAAAAAAGTGAGAAAATCAAATATACTATGGAAAAAATATATCCTTGACTACTTTAAATATATATTTTTAAATATAAATATACTAGTATATAAATTTTATATAAAATAAAATATAAAATATAAAATAAAATATCTAAAGCTACTTGTACTTTACCATTTATTAACTAAAAACAAATAATCAAGAAAAGAAAGTGAACTTGAGTTTTTTAATAAATTATAATAGAAATATATGTTACCACTTTTTTTAAAAAATCAACTTGAGTTTAAGACTTTTTAAATACAAAATAAAAAATCAAGAAAATAAATAATCTAAAATGAAAAGTGAACTTGAGTTTGTAATAAAAATATATGTTACCACTTTTAAAAAAATAATGGACTTGAGTTTTTTAAGGAATTATAAAAGAAACATGTGTCCCCACTTAACTCATGTAGTTAAGTAATTTATATTTTTTATATTTAAATAATTTGTATTATTTGAAATAATTTTTGCTTTTTTAGAGTTCCTTAGGAGGCCCATTTTTTATGTAAATTTCCCCTAATGACCCACCACCATTATTAGTTATCAAACACTTAATCTTTCTGCTAGTCTGATTTTCTACCAAGGCCTTAAACTCCTTAAACTGACTAAAGACTTCAACTTTACTTCGAAGGAAATAAACAAATGTCCTTCTACTGTAATCATCTATGAAAGAAACAAAATATACAATTTTTGATAACGAAGGAACATTTACAAGACCAAAAACATCTAAATGAACATAATCCAAGACTCCGGAAGACTTTTGAGAACTAAAGTAGAAAGAAACACGGTGTTGTTTTCCATATACACAATGTTCGCAAAAGTCAAACTCGAGATTACAATCATCAAGGCCTTCAACAAGGTTCTTATTTTTTAGGGTTCTAAGACCCTTCTCACCAATGTGACTAAGTCGTTGGTGACATAACATTGTCTTCTCTATAGGAAGCTTCATTTCCATAGAATGAGCACCCTTAGGTACCCAAAATCCACGACCATCGGATGTAGCTGCAACATGCTTCTTCTTTGCACAATCTAATGGTGAGGATGAAGAATCCAAAGGTCTCTTCTTCGGTACATCAGATGAACTATTGCACTGTACAGTGCATGCATCCAATTGAAACAACATCCCAATATAAACCCCCTTAGCTAACACTATAGCTCGTCTAGTCATCTTGCATCCTCTATCACAGAAAACAACTTTCACTCCCAAATCATTCGGTTTACTTACAGAAAATAGGTTTCATGCCAAACCCAGAAAATGCATGACACCATTAATCCCCTTCACTCTTCCATCAAGAAATTTGATTTTGACTCTTCCACGGCCAACAATCTTCAGGTGAGAGTCATCACCCAGGTACACCTCTCCACCATCGAACACCTCATACTTTAAGAACCAATCTCTATGAGAAGTCATGTGAAAGGATGCACCTTAATCTATCAACCACACATCATTTTATACATGGGCTGCCAAGGCTGCAATAAATGCTTCTCCATCATCTTGGGATGATTTCTTAGATTCAGAATCAGAGAAAGACTTGTTTTTCTTCTTCTCCTTCTTGTGCAATCTTTTTGAATGTGACTAGTTTCACCACAATTCCAACATTTTTCCTTGGACTTCTTACTAGGAGACATTAATCTTCTCGGAGACTTTGACTTAGATTTCTTGTCTTTCTTTTTGCTTCTCTCTTTTGGTCTGCCTCAAATTACAAAGGCCTCCTTGGCCATTTCAGAAGACTTCCTTCGCATCTCTTCAAATAATAATTACGTCGAGAGGCATCTATAGTGGCATCTATCAAAAATCAAAAATCTTGGTAAGGAAGAACTCTTTAGCTAGAAATTGACGTTCAAATGACATACACCTGGCGATACAATCTTGAGTGGCGATAAAATCTTGAGTAACGGCTAGCATTTGAACTTTGTAACCACTGCAAATGAGGAAACTTATTTTTCAATGGCTGAAAGAGTAATAGAAAGAAAACTAGCGCCATCAGTTGTCATAATTTTAAGCATTGTGACTCTCATGGTTGTGGTGGGAAAGCACACAACGGTGGCACAAGCGAGTTGTAACAGCGCACTGGCGAGCTTAACGCCTTGTTTGAATTACATGATGGGACAAGATGTGGCACCTAATAAGGGGTGTTGTAGCGCCCTCGCTTTCATTGTGAAGAACAAGGCCTCCTGTCTCTACTAGCTGCTTACTGCTAATAGTTCGTCAGTTAACATAACTAGATCTTTGGCCCTACTTGGTGAATGCAAGGTTACAACCCCTCCCATCATCCAGTGTCAAGGTAAAATTTTATTGTGGCTTAGAGCTTTTTAAATTAGATTTCAATTTCAAATTCGCAGAATGGTAACTCAATTGAATTTGCTTTATTACTATTTTTGTAAGCAGGTTCAGGAGCTCCTAATACCTCCCCTACTTCTACCAGTAGGGGCACTCAAATTACAAAGGCTACCCCAAGTTCCAATCCCTCTAATACCAATGAAGCTTCAGGAATCTTAGTGTTCTCTGCCATTAATGTCGTGGCTATTGTAGTTTTTGATGCATTTATTTTAGGATGATTTGAAGTAGAAGTAGCATTGAATTCTGATTTCAAAAGGATTTAGAATCCACTGCAAGGGAGACTCGAACCTTGGTTTCTGATACTTTTTAAATGTAATGTGGGTCCCAGATTGAATATTAGAAATTAGGTAGTTAGATAACAAATTTGCAGCTTTCCAAAGTTTGATTTTGGATATTTATAAATGTTATTAATTTTCATCTTAATATATACATTTATATTTAAGAGAAGTTCATGTTGATAACTTGCATGGGTATTTTATGATGAACTTTCAAGCTTATTTTGGGTTTTTCTTTTGTTCTGTTGATATGAGTGATTATTATCGTTCAGAATCTTATAACGGTGACAGAGGCCTTGCTTCTCATGTCTGTACCGGTAAGAAAATCAGTACTTTGGGCTTATTATATGAAAAAAAAAAAAAAGATTTTGAGGATTTGTTAGTATGGCTACTTAGATTTACAATTTTTTCTATAAGTGCTTTATGTAGCCATTAAGGCTGTATTTTCTTTGTTTAGACACTACTAAACAGGCTATTGTGTGTGGAGGGTGTATGCTTTTGTATTAGGAAGCCAAAGGGTGCAAAGGAAAATATTTATGCCCTATATGTTAGGGGTAGGGTTTGATCTTGAATTGAATTCGAATGGGGTATTGGGTGACAAACCAAGGGAAAAAATTTAGGATTGTCCTCATCATGCCATGCTCATTGTTTGGATCATCATTTCTTTTTTTTATAATGCACAGGGGACCCACCTATGTATCAGATTGATAGGTTTCATAAGAAGTTGATAAATTATTTCAATCCAACCATTATTTAATGGAAATGCACTCAACCATCCATGTGATAGTTGTGTTGGTCATTGTGTTATTATTCCTTAAATCATTGGATTTGAACAAACTACTACTTTTTCCAGCAGGTAGTTTAGATATGATTTGCATGTAACAGATGGTTTTCTAGGATTTCAGTTGAGGATTTTTTACAATCCAACTTTGTAAGTCCCACCTAATGTTGGGTTGTATTTTGGAAATTGTTGTTGTTGTTTGTAAACAATGTGGGTGTGGTTGTGTAGACAAACTGGAACAACAAACAAACCAACAATTCTCTCAATTTAAATGTCTGAAGGATGTTTGAATTTGTTAGCCAATATGGTAAAGAATCTTCACCTACCCACTATTTCTTTTTCCTGGGAGGTTTATGTGGAATTTTATATGAATGATTGTTTGTATGAATCAATAGTTGAATGGGTTTATGGGAATTTTACATGATTAATTGTTTGTATGAATTAATGGTTGTATGGGTTTCTGTGGAGTTTCATATGAATAATTGTTTGTATGAATCAATGGTTGAATGGGTTTCTTTGGGATTTTATATGAATAATTGTTTGTATAAATCAATGGTATCATTAAGCTTTGATTCAACTTTACTGAATACTAACTTTCAATCTATTATCTTCACACAAGCAGTATAAGAGATCATTGTTTTACATTTCAACTCAGACGACAATAAATCATGAAAAGATCAAATAAATAAATGAAAGTTATAAAATCAAAATCACATAGATCAAATAAAAAACAAAATCAAAGAGATTTGATTAAACAAAAATATTAAAAGCAAAGAGATTTGATCAAACAAAAAAATCAAAATCAAATAGATTTGCTCAAATAAAAATATCAAAATCAAAGACATTTGAATTAACAAAAAAAAATCAAAGAGATTTAATGAAATAAAAAATTCAAAATCAAAGAGATTTCATGAAACAAAAAAATCAAAACAAAGATATTTGATGAAACAAAAAATTTAAAACAAAGAGATTTGATGAAACAAAAAATTCAAATCAAAGAAATGTGTTGAAACAAAAAAATCAAAATCAAAGAGATTTGGTCACAAAAAGAAATCAAAGTATTATAAATAAATTTAAAAATTTAATAAATAAATCAAAGCTTAAAAAACTAGTTAATTAAAAGATCAAATAATTAAATCAAAGACAAAAATAAATAATAAGTGCCTCAAGAAAGATAACTCTCAGTGTATTTTATATATATTAATATTTAATATATGTATGCTAGTGAGACCACAACCTCATCCATCGTAAAGGTGGAAGTAGTGCTTCCAATAGCCATTACTAGGTGATCCCAAGAGTCCGACAACGAACACAAAAGGAGCATGCAATAGTCTTGTTCATTTATTTTGCCTCCAACGAAACCTAGTTGTGCAACCAACATGTTAACTGCATTTAGATGATCTACTACGGACCCTCCATCTTCCATTTTTAGTGAATACATCTTCTTTCTCGGGAAAAACTTGTTTACTAGGGATTTTGCCTGATAGACATCACCAAGCTTCTTCCACAGAGAAGCAGAAGTTTTCTCTTCATGGACATTCAGGAGAATGGAATCAGCCAAACAGAGTCTAATAAGACCCTTGTCTTTCCTATCCATGAGATCCCAATCCTCTTGTTTCATGCCTGAAGGTTTGGTTCCAGAAATCGCAAGCCATAAGTCTCGGTCTTCTAACATGTCTTCTATTTTGAGCTTCCACAACTCAAAATTACCATCGTTAATTTTTTCCATCTCAATCCTCCCAAATGTGCCTGCCATCTATTTCCTACAACAAGGTAATGAAACACACTTTTGCAAAACTCCCACTGAAATAGAGATTAAGTCAAAAAAACTCTTCTACCCAACAAAGGAACCAAGGCTGCCCAGGCTCTAATACCAACTGAAAGGAAGTCGGGTGCGTGAAAACAACTTCCTACACTAATCTAATCAGGAGAGAGTTATAAAAAAAATCTTTTAACACCTTTAACAGCTACAGCATGAGATACACATGGAGAATAATGGAAATAGGACAACAAGTACACAAATGCAATAACAACAGATATACCATGGGGAAAACCCTTTCGGGTAAAAAACCCCACCCTCCAAAAGCACAATACTCTTGCATTATTTCAAATAAGTGTTACAATACAACCTCAAGTACAAGTCTTTCTTCAACAAGTGCTTCAACATGAACACCTATTCTAGAGTGATACTGGTAGCACTTCGTTACCTGCAAACAAACTATGCATTCTACAACTCAAGGCACTTAATAAATAGAGTGATACAAGCTTCAAGAAACATCTAGAAGGTGAGGGGTGTCCAAATCCAAAAGGCACAATATTCAACGCCTTAGACATGCATTTGGACATAGGTACAACATTCCCTTACACCACTGACAAGTGTCTAACATGCAAATAGTCTTCTTCCAAGCTTGGACGCCTAGAATATGCTAAAAATAGGCTATGATAGATGCCTTACACATCTTACAACTATTATAGAATCTGTCATAGCTGACAACACTTACAGCTGTAAGAGAATTTGTCATAATTGCCTAAAAATAGTTGATTCTCTTACACTTTGTCATAACCCATCTTGGGTGCCAACTTTCACCCATGCATTCAAAGATGCCTTATGACATGTCATAGAATATGGCATATGTCATAGATTACAAAGTGGGATGCCTATGTCCACTTGGAATGATGATGTGTCATCCAATCACCTCCAACGAGGATGCCACCCAGCCGGTGGGTCCCAATTAATAACATGACACCATAGGCATTTAAATAATACAAATAAATACATAAATTACAACAATTAAATCAATGTTAGGACTCTAAGGTTGAGACACCTTAATCCCAACATCATGTTGCACCTTCACTGCTTCATCAATAAGCTCTACACTCTTTAGATGAGTTTTTAAGATTTCTTTCTGGGTAGAGGCATGGAATGTATCACCTAACTATAGCTTATGCAAAGGAGATATTTTATCCATATCAACCTGTCCTTGTTGCATTAGAAGTTGTAGTAGCTGGCAGACACAACGGGTTGGAATTGGAATTGCATACTCAACAAGTTCTTCAATGAGACTCTAGAGGTACCACAAGATTCACCAACCACAAGATTCACCAACCATCTTCACTTTATCTTTTGCATCCTTCATTTCCAAAACCTTTAGCTCTCTCCACTTGCTCCTTTGGTAGGCCCATTGCCTCTGCAAACTGTGCAGTCATCTTCTGAACTATTTTCGTTGTCTATTTTTTCCTTTAGTCCATATGCACCTTCATGGACTTCTCTTCATAGGTTCCATACCTCTCCTTAGAGGTGTCTACTCAATACATTCGTAACACATCCACACACTTTCTCAAAAGCTTTGATCCTATATTTGTATCCTTTGCAAGCTTCAAAAAGTTTCTACTTGTCAGCTACAAAATAACAATATGTGATATACAACAAGTTGGCTCCAAAAACATTTGTAGTAGAAGGAAATAACATGTGGTTCAAGCTGAAAGATATTCAAGACCTATTTTCCATAGAACACATCTTCAAAATTAGCACACATCCAAACACTAGGTGCAAGCAATTAGTTGGTATCACTTTTAGTTATATATCAAAATAGTGTTGTTAAAGATCGGTTAGTAAAGTGAAATACTCATAATATACAAGTTCTAATAAATCTCATGCAATGCACACTAAAGATTTTTTTTTCAAAAAGTTCAAAATTACTTCTCATCACCTTGTTATAATATATCAACTAAAAAATATAGCTATATCTTCAATACAGCACCTATCTATATTAGAAAGATTACAAACCTTATCATTTTTTATTTTATTTTTAAATTAATTAATTTTAATTTTTTTATTAACTATATAATATTACAATCTATCTAATTATTTTGTATTTATAAATTAAAATATTTTACAAAATAAAAAATCAAATTAAATATTTTACATTTTATTTCAAATAAATAAGAAAATTACTTTTATTAACTTAGTGACAATAGATTTTCACAATCCTTGTAGATTATTGCTAAAAAATTTAGATTAGATTGTGTCGAATTTTGACATTCACAAATCTTTAAAATTAAACTTTTAGTAATCTAATCTAAAAAATTTAGCAATAATTTTATTAACTTATTATTCATAATTTTTAAACATAACTTTTTCCACTAAAAATCATAATCCTCTTTATATTTATATCTTAAGACTGCATAATTTTCATTCTTACATTAAATCCTTCCTTTCCATATTAACTTTAGGATGAAAGTACTCCATATAATTAAAAATAATAATAAAATAATTATAAAGACACATTTTGTTGATAACATTGGGAAATTACTGCAATATTTAATTATCATATTAAACTTACAACTTTATATTCAAATAATTTATTTTTTTAATAATTTGAGGTCTCTTTTTTATTACATATATTTAAATTTGTGGTCAAACCTCTTACAAACATTGGACCAGTAATTTGCAAACAGGTCGTAAGTAAATTGTATAAATATTGATTTATAAAAAAAAACATTTAAACTTAAATTTATATAGAGAATCTTAGAACACTTTCAAATTTTCATCTTCCAACAAAAGTTATAATTTAATTGGTTGAATAAAATTGATGAGAGATTATCAGTGATGATAGATTCCTGATTAGATAATCCACCAAAGATTCAAATCCCTCAAAAATGCAATGATATCAAATAATAAAGACAAAGTAAGTAAAATCAGTTTTCATACTAATATATGTAACAACAAACAATCTGAATTTGACATAAAACATTCTTAAAAACCAAAAAAATATAATTAAACCAAAACCATTACCTGGTTCAGATGTTAAGACAGATCTGAGAAAACTCTAAAAAATGCATCAAAAACTGTCTTAACACGAAAGGCTCTCCTCCGGCCCAAGCAAATGCAGGACCAAAAGAATAGCAAAATACAATCAACAATATCATATTAAAGAGATCAACAAAACCACATGAAAAACTAATTTAGCAAGAACAGGAAACCTTTAATGCTACATATCACAGCCTTGACCGGATCGTGTGTTCTATGCCTCTTTCATTCTGCACTTATTCAGGCTAAAATGTTAGCCATTTTCTGTATGGAGAAGACTGACGAAAGCAGCAAAACTTCCCCGAATACTTGAAAATGGCAGATTTCAGTGTATGGAGCGTCATGAGAAGCGGAAAGATTTGGAGCCAATTTAACTCCCTCATCCTCTTCACTCACACTCCAATTTAACGAATAGAAAACCGTAAACCCTAACTCATAATCATCTCAACCCTAAATTTTTTAGTAGACTGTGTTTTCTCTCAGTAAAATGCACATCAACAGAAGCAATACACGACATTCATAAGCCTGCGCCCGATCCGGACCACAATAAATTACAGAATATATAATCCGCATCAAAAAACTAGTAAAAGAATGAAGAAAATCGGAACCCCTTCGAACGATTATGCCCTAACCAAACCAATGGTGGAAGCTAGCTATATACGAAGCCTTAAAACTTAGGGTTGTGTCGGGAGTTTGGGGCTTGATGTTCCATTTACACTATTTATATTAACAGACTTAGTTTAGATGGTGGGGATGATAGAGTTAAATTATAAATTGGAAAAAAGTTATTTATAAGGTTTGTGTTGTCTACATTTGTTTATCCTTAGGAAGTGGTTTTTTTAGAATTTAGTTATAATATATATAAAATATTATAATAAAATAAATTAGAAACTTATTCTTAAAGTACATTTTGTTCTATTTGGTCTCTAGTTTAGTCATATAGTTTTGAGGGGGGTGAGAAATTTGTGTACCACTTTAGGGTTTTTTATTCGCATTGTATTATTAGAAGGCATTATTGGTAGGGGAAACTACACCACTATCCATTAGGTTGAACATTCATAAGGGTGGCCTAGTGGAGACCAATAATGAAAAATTGCAAAGGTGCCAGAGGCTGGTAGCAACTAAGCTTGCATAAGATAAAGAGAGATAAACTTATGAAAAGGTAAGTGCAATACCTTTGATCGCCCTACAACACATCCAAACAATGTCTCAAGGGAAAAGGGCATGTCTCTCTATGTATTCATGTACATATATGTATTGCAAAATGATAGTATAGGTGTGGGGTTTTGTGTTTATGAAAAGTTTATGTGAACAAAAGTACTTAATTGAAGGAGAATATATCCAAGCTTATGCAATGTGTATACCTATGCTTGCAACAAAGGTTGTATAATTTACGAAGGATAAATGATATGGATATATGTGCAAAACTAACTTATGTTGTGAATAAATGTATAAAATTGTTTAAGTCTTACTTTATGTATATGTTCTCTACCACACTATTTTCTATTGCACTACATGGGTTAATTATTTGGCATAATCAAATCCCAAATCAAAACCACCTATGGTAAAAGGAAAATGGAAAAGGGGTGATTTTTTTTTTTTGAAGAAATTAAGATGGCTTATGAGATGCACATGGAAGAAGAAAAGAGGATGAAACAAACCCAAGAAAGATATCATACAATGCTGTGGACATATCTAACTTATCTAGAATGAATCTTACTAGATCATATGTTTGTCCAAATTGATTTTTAATTAGAAATACTAAATTTCACTTGTGTTGATAAGTTGGTTAAAAGTGTGACAAAGCTTTGTACTTTTACCCAGTAGAGAATATAGAAATAAAGGAGACATTCCCTTTAAACAACAAGTGACTAATCCAATGAGTAAGAAAAAAGAATATTTGGAAAAAAAAATAACTAACTTCACTGATGATAGTAAGATCAAATGTATAATTGTGCATACTCCAATAGGAGATCACATTTATTTCACACCAATATCACCAATCCAAATAATAGAGTTAGGAGAGAATTTCACTAGTAGTGCCAACATGATTTAATCTAAAAGAATATCACATGACAATAAGGCATATAAAAGATGCTCCAAGTGATACAAAAAAAAATATTCATAAGTAATAGTAGCTACTCAACTAGGAGGAGAAATATAAGGATTGTTAAATCTTATAAGGGATTGAGATCAAGAAAAATAAAATATCAAGAAATAAATTATTAAAAAATAGAAAAAGATAAATTGAGTAAATTACAACAAAATTTATGAAATGGTCAAATGGACTTGGACTAGTAACTAAAGAAGCTAGAAATTACTTGTGATAACATCTTGGCAATGCTTCATTTTACACCAATTGGTCATGAATTATTGTGGCCCAAAATACTCAAATAGATTCCTTAAAGATCAAATTCTATAGTCCTCAAGAAACTACAACTTTATGATAGATTTAAATGGATTATAGCGACAACTCCAAAATATGCAAAATAAACATATTTAGACGAGTGAACAAAGAATGAGGTTAGTAACACAAATTAAGGAGTTAGTATTGGTAATGAATACATAATTAGCACTATTATCCAAGATTCTCCAAGAAGTGTAAGCTATATTTACTCTAGTAAAACCAACTATCTTTGTGCCTATAGATAGAGTGTATGCAGTAATTTTAGCTATGATGTACAAAGCTCAATATACGCTCGAAATAATTGAGATAATAAGTATCAAAAAATAAAGGTAACCTATAAACATATACTACTATAGACTTCACACAAATGTATAGGAGAACATCTTAAGTATAATGTAATGGTTTCGGCATGAGGAGGATGTTGGTAGGGAAGACAACACTAGTACCTATTGGGTTAAAAACTCAAAGAGGACAACTTCTAGTGGATGTCCATGGTGATAGCCTATAAAGGTGGCAAAGATTGGTAGTAACTAAACTTGAATAATATAAAGAGGGATAAGCTTACCAAAAGTCAAGTATAGTACAATTAATCACCCTACAACACATATAAGAGATATCTCAAGGGAAAAGAGCATGCCTATCTATTTATTCATGTATATATGAATTGTACAATGATAAAATAGGTGTTTGTGTGTGTGAAAAATATATAAATAAAATTAGTTAGTTGTAGGAGAAGCTACCCAAGCATATGTGATGTCTATATCCATGATTGCAATAAATATTATATAATATAAAAATAATAAATGATATGAATATATGTGCAAATATATCTTAGTGTCAATAAATGTATAAAATTGTTTGAAGTCTTACTTTAGGTATATGTTATCAATTTAATTATTTATTATTCTCTTTTATTGTACTACCTTGGGATTAATTATCTAGCCTAATCAATCTAGACCTCAGGTCTACATTTTATTGCCAACAAGATTCCATATTGTTGAGTAAATTATTAGAGAAAAATATTTATTTTTTTCATTTATGATGTTGTGATGTGTAACCTCAAAAATTACATACCCTAACAATTTCATGTTATTCTTTGGTCTTGCTTTGATGCCCATTTCCCTAGTGTGTTTTAGGGATCATTTTAACCTTAGCCTTTTTCCTTCATTAGGTTACTAAATTTTATTATCACATTCTAATTCTTCTTGTCGACTTGAGATCATGTGTTAAATTTTGAGTGATTTCTCTAGTATGTGACTATGATGCACAAATGACTATTTGATGTTGAAACAAAGATTTTGAAAACCTTGTTGCACTTTTAGGAATTTGATGAACTCACAAGCTTGCTAAAACAAAGAACTAAAGAAATTTCTAAGCACACTTCATTGGATTTTCAATGTGTAAAAAACCTTAAGAACAATTTTAACAAAGACATAAAACAAGCCAAAGGTTTGAGAACTTATGTTCGAGAACTTACAAAAAAACACCAATTACACAAAATATTTTTTAAAAATTCACAAGATTTATAAACTATATAACTTTATGAAAGGTTCAAGAAAAGTTGAAAATGCTAACAAAGTTAACAACTAAGGCTTTTTATGGATTTTTGCAAATTTTGACACTTGGGGGGGCATTTAGTATATCTCATATTAGTTATAAATAATGAGTAAAATATGACATAAAATGACAATAGGAATGCAAGCACATTTTGACTTATATTTAGAGCACTATATATTTTGGCATTTAGTACACACCAAGAGCTGCATACATAGTAAGATTCAACAAATCATATTATGTAGGTGATGTCTCACAAAATTCTAATTCATGATTTTTTCCTTGATTCTAATCTAATTACTTAGTTCTACAAGAATAAATGGAATTGTCATCTATTAAGGATAAATGTCAAGGTGTAGTTCTTTCAAGCCATGAGATTTTATGTCTTGGTGTAATATTGCAGAATTGCACCTAGGGGCAATTCCACATTTTTTCCTAGCATTTATGACACCTTAGAGCATTAATGAAAAAAATCCGATTTTGACTCCATGCGGACTTGTGGCAGAGCAACAGAAGCCTGACGACACATTTTCCAAAAATCTAGGCTTTGAACGCCTACACGCAATGCTAGCGTCCTGGCGGTTTTCTCAGTTTGAAACAAGGAATTTGGAATCTCGACTCTCTTGGCATGTGTCCTAGCAGTCATATTTCAGACGGAACGGCTCTTTTTTGTACTTGCATGCATTAAAAACACCTTTCTTGCTCTCATTTGGGGTTGGAAGTCATTCATTCAAGCTCTCTTATCACTTTCTCCATCTTTGAGTTCTCTTCATCCTTGATAGTAGCACTCTCACAAGCGAAGCCATGCCAGACTGAGGTCCTTCCAGCAACAACAAATCTCAAACAAGCACTCAACAATGCGTTTGTGTGCTCCGGAGAGGGTCTAGGCTTGTGGGTAACACTCTCTCTCACTTTCCTTTCCTACTTGTTCATTTACTACTTTGTGGTGCGGGTTCTACTCCTAAAGTGGGTTTTTCTTTCACCACACTCTTTGTTTACTTCATTCACACTCCTTTCCAACTTGGTTTTCCATGGACGTGCGAACACCAAAATGGGGGTCTGACTGAGGCAGGCCCCTATACAGCCCCAACCTTTTCCCCTTGTTCTTTTGTGTGTAGGTGTGAAGTAGAACTTGGAGTGAAGAGTTGAATGTCCAATAAAAGGTAAGCTCTCTCCAAGTCCCCTTGTGTTTGTTATAGCTTTTGGCTTCTTGTTTTTTATTTCATTTAGTACATCCTAGATATGAGCTTACAAGTGAAACCTAGTTCCATCCGCTTGAGCTCCTGAGCCCTTTGTTGCTTAGGATGTTAGCGCGCCTTTTAGACAACAGCGCGCCACTCTGGTGTCCTAAAACCATGTTGTCTTTTGGCCGAGATCTCACTCATCTAAGGAAGAAATCTTGAGGTTTCACTCCCTCAGGATCTAAAGTAACTTTCTCTGAAATACAACTTGGGTATACTTCTCTACAGTTTCATTGACTTGCTTATGTTGAGGTGTATAAGGGAAATTTGTTCCCTGGTGATCTCTTGAGAACAAAGAGACCCATGTGCAGCGAATCCCTCTTATATCACATTTTGGTGAACCTGACGTGAAGACATCAGATCTATTTTCACAATGTTGCATGCTTATGATAATCCCTTCTCTGAAGAAGATTTTGATATGTTGGAAGATGCTCTAGTGACTTCTTAGAAGCACTCTCCCCTATCTGTAAATCTTCTGAACAAACTCCCCCTTCACAAGCTGAGGAATTGGTAAATGTGGTTGTGGTCTCTATGGCTCCTCCGAGCCCTAAGAAACTTGTCATTTACGTGACCCCGGTTGACCCGTCCTCTAGGGAGAACTATTATGTCTGGGATTTCATGTCATAGCAACTCATTAGACTTATATTCGACGTTCGTGAAAGCTACGGACTCCACTTCCTATAATGTTGTTGGGCACACATATAATATGAGGAGAAATAAATAGAACTTGGATCAACAACCTTGTGTTCCTACATCACAACCCACTCAAGTTCCTACTTCTTTGCCACCTTCTCAACCAAGCCTTCCTTCAGCACCTAAACCTGTGATCAAAGCACCAGGTGATTATGATCTTATCAAGCAACTTCGTGTTACTCTAGCTAAGATCTCACTTTGGGACTTACTTCAGACCACTCTGGTTTACCAAGAGATGCTTCAAGAAGCTTTACAAATGATTCTCTTGCCTACCTCAACTAGACCTATGGATGTTAATGCATTTTTGGCTCATATTCAAGCGGATTCGCTGAATATTACATTCCACCCACAAGAACTCCCACCTCTAGATGTGTAGAACCAAGCAGATCCTTTGATGATTATAATTAATGTTAGTAATATCAGTATTAGGCATACTCTCGTTGACACTGGTTCGGCTCTCAATGTTTACGGTATGGACCTATTACCCAAGATTAAAGTTGATTCATCTTCTTTAGCAGCTTCTTCCTTGTATATTCGCGGGTTTGATAACGTTGGCCACCAAGCTCTAGGTACGATAATACTACCTTTGCAGTTAGGCCCCGTTACCTTGCCTACGTTGTTTTATGTGATGTCAGGCACGTTACTGTACAATCTTCTCTTGGGAAGACCCATGATTCATGCTATGGGTGTTGTGACCTCTACCTTACACCATTCTCTAAATTTTGTCGCAAAAAATTGAGTGGTTACGATTAAAGAGGATCCAGAAGTTGTTCACCTTTGTGAGCTAGTGGCTATCGGTCGTGCTTCAATCGTATCCACTCTCAATAATTGTATTCCATCCTTAATTTTTGATGCTATGACATGTTCTTCATCGATACCCTCTGTGGAAGTTGTTCTTGAAGTGAGTGTCAGTAAAGATGAACCACCTAAAGCAGAGGATCCTAAGTCTCCCCCATCTTCCCCTTCTTCCCTTCATTCAAATTCTTTCCTTGGTGATGATTGGGGCTCCTTGAAATTCTCTGAATTCTTTATCGTAGAATACAAGGCAAGCCCCTCTTGCATAGAATTTCCAAGTACTTTTGACACAAAGATGGACGACACTCCCACTCAGGAAGAGAAGTGTGACCCTGTTTAGGGAACCGCTCCTTCCTCTGCCAAGGAGAGTAATCCCACTCCCGCAAAGGAGGTTAATGTTTGCGAGCCTAATAAAGAAGCTAGGAGTGCTCCTGTAGAGACGTTTGACATACATTGGTGGAATGAACACTCTATGTAGAGTCGCCACCTCCTAAAGTTTTACAAACTTGTTATGGGTTTGGATATGAACTTGCCTCTCGATATGGCTATGGGAAGAAAGGCCTAAGGTATATCAAACAACGAATTCAAATCCTTATCCAATTTAAGCCACGAAAGCGCTATCTGGGTTTGGGATGCTCTATTGAACGGTCTAAGCAAAAACCTTGGTGGAGTGTTAATATGATTTCAACTGAGCCATTGAGCTTGGTCCATCATGAGTTAATAGAGGAAAGGGAGCAGGCTGAGAAAATCCATTTAGATGTCTTTTCTTTGGATGAAGCACTAGAGGAATTCCTAGGTGCCTATTCCCTGTTTCCTTATTTTCATCATAAGAGATGATTCACGTATCGCTTGCATAAACAAGCATAATTTGGAAAATTGGTCTTGAGCATTGATTAAGAAGACCCTCTATCTAGCGTCAGTAATGATGTTCCTGTATCTCATCTCGAAGATCACAGTTCTCTCCTTAAAGGAGATAAGTTACTAAGGTTTCTATGGATCCTAAATCCTTAGAAAAAGTAATTAAGATTGGGAAGTGTCTCTCTTCAGAGGAAGCAAATGAACATTCTGATCTCTTGCATTTTCATCCTGATATCTTCACTTGGATGTATGAGGATATGCCCGGTATTGATGAGTCTATAGTGGTTCACAATATTGTCCTATGTCCCGACGCCAAGTCGGTTAAGCAAAAAATCAGAAAGATCAATCCCAGGTGGTATTGATGGTCAAGACTGAGATAGAGAAACTGTTGAAAGCATGCTTTATTCGTCTGATTGACTACTCCCCTTGGATTTAGAATATAGTTTTTGTTAGTAATCCTAATGGTCATATTCGTATATGTATTGACTTTCGATATCTTAATAAGGCTTCTCTTAAGGATGTTTTTTTGTTGCCTAATATAGTTATGATTGTGGACTCAATTGCAGGCCATGCATTGTTATCATTTACTGATGGCTTCTTGGGTTACAATCAAATTTGTATTGCTTCTCGGGTTACAATCAAATTTGTATTAACCTGCAGGATCAATACAAGACAACCTTCACTACCCCTTGGGGTACCTTCTATTATGTGGTCATGCCCTTCGGGTTAAAGAATATGACAACTTACCAATGGGCAATGACCTTGATATTTCTCGATTTCATCCACAAGATATTAGAAGACTATGTTGATGACATCTTGGCAAAATCGATAACCCGTCAGGATCATGTGAAGAACCTTCGTCTTATCTTCGAAAGGCTTCAAATCTATAAGATGAGACTCAATCCCCATAAGTGTGTCTTTGGTGTGGATGTCGGCAAGTTGTTGGGGTTCATAGTTTCTCACCGTGGAATTAAGGTTGACACAAATAAAATTGATGCCATCATTAGCATGCCTCCACCAAGGAATATCATTGAGTTGCAAAGTTTACAAGGGAAGATTCAGGTGATTCATAGATTTATATCTCAATTGGTTGATCGTACCCTTCCTTTCACCCATTTATTGAAAAAGGATGTTCACTTCAATGGGATGAGGAGTTCTAGAAAGCCTTTGAGTTAATCAAAGCTTATTTGGCCAATCCTCCGATATTGATGTCGGCTATGCAAGATAGACCCTTTTTTCTTTACCTTGCTACGTCACCATATACCTCGGTAGCTTTGCTGGCTCAATATGATGATGCAGGGAAAGAGAGCAATCTACTACATTAGTTGCATTCTAGTTGATTACGAAATATGTTATTCCTCCATGGAGAAACAGTGTCTCACTCTTTTCTTTTCTATGCAGAAGTTGAGACACTATCTTCTCCATGCCGAAACGCATGTCATAGTAAAGACGAATCTCTTAAAGCATTTGTTCTCTAGTGTTGACCTTGCTAGGAGATTAGTGAAATGCGTTGTGTTTCTCTCTGAGTTTGATATAACTTTCATTACTAAGAAGTCAATAAAGTTTCAAGTGGTTGTCGATAAATTGGAAGACACTCCCTCATCTCATTCCTTCCCAAGGTTGGATTTATTCCCTAACGAGAATATTTTCACAATTAATTATGACCTTGAATGGAAAATGTATTTCGGCGCATCAAGGTGTCAGATTGGTTGTGGAGTGGGTGTGGTCTTAATATCCCCTGAAGGTAAACCGATCCCTCTATCCTTTTGATTATATTTTCCTTGCACCAATAACATCATTGAGTACAAAGCTCTTATTGTTGGCTTGCACGCCACAATTGCACTAAGAATCAAACATCTTCGTATACGAGGAAATTTTGAGCTCATTGTGAATCAAATTACAGGGACCTATCAAGCTAAACAAAGTAAGTTGTTCTAGTACCGAGACCTTGCTTTGTCCTTGCTTAATCAACTCTCCTCTTTCACAATAGACGGTGTCCCTAGGAGAGAAAATAGACACACTGATGCCATGGAAAGCACTGCTTCCTTGGTGCCTTTAGAAGAGGATACAAAAGAATACCACTTCATGGTTCAAGTCCTATGAACCCCTATGGTTTCTGATCAACCTGAATCCAAATCCTTTGTGTGTTCTTATATAGACTTGGGAGAATGGTTTTCTAGTATCTACAATTATTTAAAGACTAGAAACTTTCCCAATGATGCGACAAAAAATGATCACACTCGTATACGAAATCTTTCAACACATTATGTCATTTTATTCGATGTTTTTAATCAAAAATCCTATAACGGTTTGCTTCTCAGGTGTCTCACTAAAGCAGAAATACCCCTTTCCCTTAAGGAAGCCCATTCAGGCTTCGGGCGTGGAAACTTTGGTGGTAGATCCCTGGCAAGAAGATTGATACACATGGGGTACTATTGGAAAATGATGGAACAAGATTCCTTTAATTTTGTTAAACAGTGCCTTCAATGTCAACAGCACAGTTGTTTTATTCATGCACTTGCTCAAGAGTTACAAAATCAAACCTCTCTTTGGCCATTCACAAAATGGGGGTTGGATATCATTGGAAAAATACCGCCTCCTTCTTCCAAGGGACATACTTTTATTATTACCGCTATGGATTACTTCAAGAAATGGGTTGAAGCTATCCCACTCCGATCTACAAATGTTGAAGCAATCTGTAGCTTTCTTATGAACAACATTATTTCTCATTTTTTAATGCCTACTACACTTGTTTCTGACAATGGTACACCATTCAACAACAAGGAAGTAAAGCAGTTCTTGGAGAAGTCTCATATACAACATATGTTTTCTACACTGTAATATTTGCAATCCAATAGTCAAGAGGGAGCATCTAATAAGATGCTTGAACTTATTCTTCATAAAATAGTTAATAAACACAGTAAGGATTGGCATATTCAATTAGCGAACACTTTTTGGGCCTATCACACGAGTGTTTGTATGGCAACCGGAACAACGTCTTACAATCTCATGTATGGTTCTGAAGCTATCATTCCTTTAGAGCTAGAAATTTCGTCCTTACGAGTTTACCTTAAAGGGTTAATTGACGATGAAACCTACTGGGTTAACCATTTGCATCAGTTGGAGATGCTCGACGAGCACCGACTATAAGCCCTCGATCATCTTAAAGCTTATCAACAATCGTTATTGAGACAATATAATCAAAGTGTGCTTCCTAGGACCTTTAAACTGGGAGACTTGGTTCTCTATCAAAAATAGAGAAATGTAAATGTGTCGCCTAATTAGAGAGGGAAATTCAGTCCTAACAGGTTAGGCCCTTACATTGTGATCTTTGTGTATGGTTCGGGTAACTATGGATTATCATCTATGGATGGGATGCCTCTAAAAAATCTCGTTAATGCGATGCATCTTTGTTGATACTATGCATATTGTTCCCTGTGTCATCTATGTGGTGGTCTCTCCATGAAAGGGTAGTAGCACTATATATTGTGGAATTGTTCATTAACACATTATGATTTTTTTTTGTGTTATGATATGACCACGTGTGTGTGTGTTATACATACATGTGTTTTGCTTTGTTATGTATATGTGCATCTCATTACATCTTTTAAGGAAATTAGATCATCATTGTATTTAATTAACATACAACCATGTTACCATCTAATGTAAACATACATCCATACGAACATATAACATCCATAGCATCAACATACATGAAAGTAAAAAGCATACACATCCAAATAAACAATGTCATAATGTTAGAATTGATATATATATATATATATATATATATATATATATATATATATATATATATATATATATATATGTGTGTGTGTGTGTGTGTGTGTGTGTGTGTGTGTGTGTGTGTGTGTGTGTGTATGCGTGTAAGTATCAAATGTCATGTACATGTATCGAGCCACTAGTATAAAAAACGAGTGGCTGCTGAATATATGTCTATTAAAAAGATCTACAAACATGTATGTATCCCTCACTACAAAAATGATGTACAAAATCATGAGCCCCTATGACTGTGGTGCGTGGTTCCCAAAGCCCTTCGGCTCTGGTGGTTGCACCTGTACTCTTGGGAGAGGCTACACGGTGGTCATGGAACAGGATCGGTGTGAGCATGATACAGACAAAGCTACCTGCATCCCCCTGATCTCTCCCTGTAGGGAGCATATAGTCATCTCCGCCTGTCTCAGCTCCTCTCATAGTTGTTGAATATCTGTCAAGATCACAATTGTTGGCTACCCGTCGAGGTCATCGAGGCAGCTCTGGAGGGCGTCACATGCCTACTCAACGACGTCATCCCTCCTCACTGCCGCATCTCGCTCGTCGAGCGTCATTCACAGCTCCACCGACAAGTAGTCACCTTGTCCTTGAATAGTAGTGAGCTCTGCAGTCAATTGAACGATCTTCGCACCCGACTCCTCATAGGCAATCCTCAAGCGTCCTACCAGCTCAAAAGTAGGGGCATGTCATCCTACAAAAACTAGTCAAAAATCCTCGAGGACCGTCCCCTGGATTGGCACATCAGGGGCTACCTCTAAAATACACTGAGCCATCAACCCAATCCATCCCTATGCATCCTCTGCAACCATAGAGAAAGAAAGAGAAATCAATATCACATGACATATATATGTAATCATAAATGGAAAAACTAAAAGAACTGAAACATAAACAATGTACTATGTATACCTGGGTTCCCTGGCTGCCATGTAGGGTTAGGGTGAGGAGTGTTACTGGGAGCCATGCCACCGGCATCAGTGGTTGCTCTCGGTGACGCCAAGGTTGTTGCCGCTATAACGGTAGGAGTTGGTGGTGCTGACGAGAAAAGGGCAGTCGCTGGGGGATCTGACCTCCTCCATCACCTTAGTCTCTTAGGTGTCACCTCCTCCTCATGCGTCCTCTCCTCCTCCTCGCCCACCTACTGGCGCCTCCTCCATTTGTCCTACAAAGGCTAGGGTGGCAAGTCCCCCTGTAGACCAGAATCCCCTCTCGGGGCACCCTTGCCAAACACAGGAGCAGGACAGTGCCTCTCCCACCACCATGTAAAATTTGCAGCCACCCCAACATTATCTGCTGCTGCTATGGGTGGAAAATCGTAATCAGGCTCATCATCATTGGAAAGAACAAAATCGGTGATGGTGGGGTGAGGGCAATCCCTGACTCTCGCTGCGCTCTATAGGCCCTAGTATGTGGGAACATCCAATGGAATCATCTAAGGATGGCCATGATGTCGCATGACTCAACTTCAATAGTATGGCACTATAATATAGTCATGATGACGTACCCAAAAATGGTCCTACTGTAGGTTCCTCATATGCCTTTTATCATCCACCCATCTGAAAAATCAGTAGGGTCTCCATCAGACCCCATATATATATATATATATATATGGTCCTACTGCAGGTTCCTCAGATGCCTTCTATCATCCACCCATCTGAAAAATTAGTAGGGTCTCCATCAGACCCCATCCATACACACACACACACACACACACACATATATATATGTATACACATGTACATATATATGTATACATATATATATAGATATATATACATATGTACACACACACACACACACACATATATATATATATATATCTACACACACACACATATATATATACCTATGTATATAAATAGTTTAATTATTATTTGCATTTGTTTTTTAGTTTTACTAAAAGTAGGTTATCAAGAGGAAATATTAGGTTGATTAGCATGTCAATAAAAAATAGTAATTTAAAAAAAAAAAATGGTGCACTAGATAAAAGAATCTATATTGTCACACCCCACCCTAGATTTCCAAAATTACTTTAAACTTTGTGGTAATCAATGTGATGAATCATGGGACTTTGAAACTTTGAGAATAGTTCATGTTATAATGAGATCATGCAATGTTATGTTTTGTAATTCTATGGAGTAATGACAGTTATTTGATGCTATAATGTCTCCAGACTAACTACAATTGTTTTCTAGAGTGATAATGTAGGAGTGATCCAAGTGCCCCAAAGAGGAGGGGGAGTATCATTTAGGAGAAGGGTGACACTGTGGATTCTCTGGTTATGTCATTTGAGCTAACATCGGTCTAGCATTGTTCCAATACCCTAGTAAGTCTATGGTAAGTTTCTAACAAGTTTAGAGGTAAGCCTACCTGAGTCAGCTTGTGTTATTCGCTTTGGTTATGAATGGTTGTTTTAGGGTTTATTAGCCTTCTTGTTTCTACATATATATAAGAGTGAATATACATATGAATATGTTCTTGCAAGAAAAGCCAACATATGTATAAACCAACACATGGGCGCAGATGCATATTCATATCTATATTCACGTTATTCAATAAACGTAATGGTGTGATAAATTTTTTTGGCATAGTGGCTCCGTAACGACATATTGACCAATGTCATATATCATACCATAATATTCTAATATTGGTTGATTATTATTATCTTTACATCAATTATTTAATAGTTGAGTCAGCTCACAAATCCATGGGATTGAATATATGGCTCAACTCATGTGTTGAGGAGCATATGTATATTAATATATTTAAAAGGAAATTTGATTACAAACATTTATGCCTTGCTTAAATACCAATATGAAAGGAGCTTTATGTTGCGCCTTATCATATTGGAAAGCGACAAAGATTATAAGGCTTTTAAAATGGAAGTAAAATCATTGAAGTTGCGGGTCAAGTGGGAAATAGCGGCTTAGATTTAATTATGTGATAGTTTAATACTCTTTCTTTTTTTCCTTAATTGGGTAAAGGATACGACCCCAAGGAAGTTGTTAGGTCTTTTATTTATAATAATTAAAATGAATTAAATGTTGGTTGTGAGTACCTTCATGCATTTAATACCTACTTAAATGTACTCTTAGGTCGGTAAGGGAAGAATATTAAGCCAAATTCTTGTGTGACTTAGATGAGAATAAACAAGGTGAGTTGTTAATTAAATGGTACAACTAGATACCAAATGTGATAAGGATGCCTTTAAGAAAAGGAAGGAATCTTTATTTTCCTTATGCTGAAAGGTATGTGAAATTAGTTGAGTTTTGAAAGTAACTTGTTTTGTCGAAGGAACCAAACTTTATAGAGTTTAATTCAACATGTAATCATTTCCACTATTCTTTTCCACCTCTTGAATGTTGAAAGTTGACGGTTAGAAGCTCTTTGGAGCTGAATTAAGAGCGTGTTGAAAAAGCTTTAAATTATGTTTGAGACTAATTTCAGTTGGTTAATTGAGTCTTTATAATTAAAAGAGGAAAACCCGAGTTGTTTAATTCTTGTTATTTCTTTTAAAGAATAGTTTGCTTGAGAAGAATTTGGGTTGTTGCACAATCTATAATGTAATACTTGATTGTTTCTTTGTTCTTGAGGAAGAGCTTGTTTATTGTTAAGAGCCTTAAGCTCGTTCTTTTGCTTCAATTGAGAAGTGCTTAGGAAGTTCGTTCGAGATTGTCTTAGGAAGGCTTAAAATATTTTCTTGAATTAAAATTTATTAAGGATGAAATATTTCTCCAACTGTGATAAGAACCCAATTTGGAGCACTATTTATGTAGGGTGGAAAGATTGTCACATTTAAAAAGCAAATTATGTTTTAAATGCCAAATTTTTATGAGTTATAGAATATCTCTATTCCAAAAACTAAGTTGCCAAAGCTAAGGTCTAAACCCTACTAGGGTTTTCGTCTGAGTCCTAAATCTTCGGCAAGGATTCTGGAGTTAAGAGCTATCCTTTTGAAGTTTGGCCATTCAAGTCAAGTTATAGAGGAGAAAACCCTAAAGTGCTAGTAAAAACTTGAACCAGTGGCCAAGCCAAGATCTGAGGCTCATGCCTCATATTTCGAGTATGCAAGAAAATGTATCTTTAAAGGGGCAAGTTTTCCCTAGTTTTAAAATGTTTCTTTAAAGGGGAAAGTATGAAAATGTATCCTTGTCTTATTCCAGAAAGGTTTTGAGGGATTCCAAGCCCGGTGAATTGTTTCTTTTGTGTTTACATGTGGGGTAGAGCAGGTAGCTCTATTATTCCCTAGGTCAGTAGCATTTTCCAAGTCGAGGAGGGTGGGTGAACCATGACTACACTCTAGAAGTGTTTGTATAGTTGTACAGACACTATGGTCATAGTAAGTGCAAGAGCCACTGCTAGCACACTTGTCAATTCATCGTGACCCAGTTGTTTAGCTAGGAAAAGTTGTTGTGCTTGGTTGGAGGGTATCCATAGTAGCATGACAATGTTGTTTAAGTAGGGAATAACACCAGGGCTTAGATGGAAAACTAAGAGGGTACCCAACAAACCTTTTGTTGAAGGGTAGGGCCAATTCTAGTCAAGAAGGTGAGTGGGGGACCGCTTAAAGTCCAAGGTTGGAGGTAAAGCACTCAGATGATGCTCTCCCTTTTGCAAGTGGCATGTCAAGTCTTGGAAGACAGTAAGAATCAGATAGGGTTCTCTGACCCTATTCTCTCACAGTTCTTTATTTAGCTTAATCAATTAAATGCTAAAAAGATTTGTATCTTGTTTTGATATTGGGATATCAGTTAAAAAGTAAGAATGTAATTTTCTCTATATGATTATGCACATAAAATGCAGTAGCATGATGGTTTATTTTTTCATGTTCTAAAAAAAATCACTTTTCTTGTTTATGTTTTAACCTTTTGGTGAAAACTCTAGGTTAATTTGTGTCAAAAGGAGATTGGTTGTTACATATATCAAGATGATATAATTTTTCTATTTTAGATACATTATTAATATGAAAGTTGACATCGAATGAAAATAATTGTGTTTTAATTGAGACACATTTTAATATTTATTTAAAAATATATATTTATCAAAATTTCAGAAAAGAATATATCCATGCACTAAATTTTCAAGTTATAAATACACACAAAAAATTTGAAGGAAAAAAATAAAATTTACTGTATAGAGATCAACGTCTCATGTAACTTCATTTTTCAACATTTTATCAACAACTAAATTATAGTGTCAATTTATAAAATATTATATTTAAATAATTTTTTAATTTTTTTTAAATAAAATCATAAAATATACTAAAAAATACACATTTTATTAGTTTACATCATTTCAAAATTCAAAACATATATGCCACTTTTTAGTGATTCAAGTTTAAAATTTGGATCGATGTTGGTTGTTTTCTTTATAAAAGTGTGACATAGCTTTATACTATTACCCATTAATCCACCTAATATACATGTCTATGATTAGCATAGAAAGATGAATAGAAAACCCATGATACCTCCTCAAATTATAAAATCATAGGTCAATGATCTCAAAACATATGAATTAACTAACATAAATTCATCTCATGAAAATATAACTTTTGTAGGTGACAATATGTCCACATAATCAACTAGAATGTAAATATGTGACAAATTGAATAAAAGATACTTGGTGTAGATTTTAAAAAATACATATATATGGCTATAAAGATTTTTTCAATATCTTTCCAACACCACAATAATCACAAAAATCATAGATTATAGAAAAATATTATGAGCTTAAAATCCAAAAATGATTATATAACTTCACTAGGTGATAAAATACACTAGCAAAAAAATATAGAAAAAATAATGGCCACACTAGAAACTTTATGGAACCAAAATTTTATAAACTATTCAATTTTAAAAATTTGATATTGTATGCACAAGTTATGCCAAAAAGAAATTTAAAAATCCTCTAGGAAAAAAAGTTGGGATTGGGTGGCCTCCTGGTGGCTAGTGGGTAGCAATCTAATGGCTATCTGATGGAACTATTGAATTGGGTGGTGGAATGATTGTGTTTAGGCTATGGATCAATGGAGCCACCAATCCATTTGTAGACCAAAGATAAAAAATGAGCTAGGAGATAATGGTTTACAAATGGAGATGTAGTTGAGGACTAATGGAAAAACTAGTAGTAGTTGTGGGTAGTTTCTAGATGGAAATTTCCTAGGCACGGTCTATATATTTTCTCACATTGGGGCTCTCTAATAAGCTCCCCAGTATTAGGGTGACCAAGGGTAGCAAGCGAATATGACCCTAGCCCAAGTATTAAACCCTAACCCCAAAGATAAAACACGATCATCATTATTTATGTGAGGGCCCAATTTTTTAATACTAATAATTTTTTTTAAGGCCCCCAATAAGCCTATAGCTAATACTAGTTAAAATATTTTTTACTGTTAATTTTTAATTTAGCTACCAAAGATCAGAAGAGCCTATATTTTGATACAAGAGATTCCAAATTACTACAAAATCATAGCAATATTTTACGTCATACAATCACATGAATACATATGGTTGTATAGATTTTGTAGGTAAAAATCCAAGATCTAAGAAAAAATCACCCTAATTTTTCTAGAATTTGATTTTGGCATTTAGATAGTTCTTAGGATTTTTACACCTTCTAGACATAATAATGATGCCTATTTTGCTCCAAGATATTCCAATAGAATTCTCAAGGCCAAATCTATCATTAAAAGGATGGGTATTAAATATTTACAGTTTTGATACCATGTTGAAGTTGATTATTGAACCCCACAACCCCTAGAAATCACCTACAACCAAAACACCCCATCACAAAAGAGAAAAACAATCCAATTTTTTTATGAAGCCTAAGAATTCTATTGAGGTAATATTGATTAATTGAACTATCACAATATACAATGAATAAATCCTTGATAAAGGATAAAGAAACCCTAGTAGGAACCCTTTATGAGGATATAATAAAACCATGACCTATGTCTTAATCATATGACTTAAGATGTAAAAGATCATCTGATTGAAATAAGCTTAAGCATGCTAGTTTGAATAGGGAACTAATAATAATTAATTATGTGAAATATTATCTTTTTTCATTCTAATAGTATCGTCACCCATCTGAATATGCATAATAGGACTTTACATTGAAGATGTAAACTTGTCATGATATGAAGTTATATGATCTGAAGGACCTAATTCAATAATGAAGAGCACAAAGATATACTGAGAGGGGGGGGGGGGGTGAATCAGTATATCTATAAACTTCTACCCTTTACAACCTTTATCAACTTCCAATTCTAACACAAAATCAACTATGCAAGAATATCACAATATGAACAAGTTGACATCAATATTTTACGTGGAAACCCTTGTGGGTTAAAACCATAGTACAAATAATGTACTTTATGAATTGTATAAACTTTTACAATGAATGTAGGCACCAACCTACTTGAATCACCAAGTACGTAGTTTAGTAGGCACCAACCTACAAAGAGCACCAGCCCTTAATCCTGGTTTAGTAGGCACCAACCTACAAGGAGCTTCAACCCCTAATGCTGGTTTAGTAGGCACCAACCTACAAGGAGCACCAAACTCCTACTTGCCAATCACCAACTTAGCAAAAATGATAACTTGACTGATAATATTCCACCTTCAATGTTGCTTCTTCAACGGATGATGGACAATTCTGCTCAAACACTCTTCTTACAAATCTGATATAATCTTCTCTATTATTCACACAATCTTCTCCTTTATCTCTGCATAGACTTTTTCTATGTATGCATGAACTTCTCTTCTATATCACAGATCTGTATGTGTCCTCTTATTCCAATCTTCTTCACACCTTTGCTTGAGACACTGTCATAAATCTGTTTAAATATGCTTCAAAAATCTGTATATATACTCTGTATATCTGCTTCTTCCCAATTTTCAACACATACAACAACACTATAATATTTCCTTCACAAATATTTGCTTGAAATCGTTCTTTTATTTGTAAACTCATATTCATATACCTACTGCTGTGTATATGATTTTTTCTTTTTAAATGCTCAGAAAGTATTCATTATTCACACACAACTACTCAATCCGTACTTATAAATGATATTCATTTTCTTCTCTCTATCATAAATGATGTTCAATAAAATCCACAACACACCCGTTTAAGATTAGAGATATATCATTTATTCCACCACTTATTTTTTCTCTCTATATTCTTCAGATAATATACATTTATTACGCTCACACTTGATTGTGTTTCTAAAGATGTAACATTTATCCACACCACTTTCTACTCTCACAATCTTTCATAACTTATATTATTCCAAGAGCTATGTCTTCAACGAATGTTTGTATCTCTTACCAAAAGAGATGTCTTTGCAAGGAGTCGCACCACTTCTCAAATAGATCACAGCCTTTTGTTAATAACTTAACCATACTCTTAACTTCTCTCCATCTCATATATTCCTTTCATCAATTCGAAATTTACATAAGTAAATTGTGCCTTTTGTTTTGGATGATACACACCTCTTTGAATGTGTTCTTCCTTTTCATAAGACTAAATCGAATTGGTTTATTTCTTTCTTAGACACACGTTTCAAAAGAACAGGTCAGTTGGTCTTTTCTGATTTGTCCTTTTGTGACTTTTTGTTTTTTTCTCAAAATATGAATCGCTGCTTTTTTTAATCTTCCTTAAGTAAGACAAAGACAATTTCATCTTATCCCTTTTCTGATTTTTGTCCTTTTGTGACTTTTCGTTTTTTCTCAAAATATGAATCGCTGCTTTTTTAATCTTCCTTAAGTAAGACAAAGACAATTTCGTCTTATGTCAGTATTGGCATGGTGTAATGGTTTAAAGGTGTCATTGATGTTCTTGCCACCAAGGTTCAAACCCTATTGGAGTGGTATTGTTGAATGGTTGTATTTTGGTTCATAGCTCCAGTCAAAAGCGTTTACCCCTTGAATAAAAAAAAAGACAATTTCGTCTTATCCCTAATTTGTCTTTTGTGGTTTTGTCTTTTTTTTTATAAGTATTCTACATATAAAACTTGTATATAATATACAGTTCTCTTTTGTTTGTTCTTTGACTCTTATTGTTGTGTATTATCAATGCTTTTAATTATCATTAACATCTTCAACATCTTAATGCTTTATAACCAAATCATCATTGTTGTCTTATCTTTCTCAGAATCTGATTGTAGTTCGATTCTTATTAACCAATCTGATTAATAAATCTGAAGTTCAATTCTTAAAAATCTGAACATTAGCTGATCTGATTATAATCCTGAACATTAACTAATCTGATTATATAAACTGAACATTAACATCTCTTATTATATTGTTTTGTCAACAATTCTGAATCTCATCATTGGCAGTATTTTTGAGTGTTCTTTGCTGTGACATCAATGACAATATCTTTGCCAACAATTTATGCCAAGTGCTTTTGACATCAATGACAATATTTCCAACAAATAATTCATGTGGAAGGTGGAGATATAATAACAATGAATTTACCTTTTCTTTACTCTTATTATTGTTCTTCTTAGTGGAATCATCATGTGATGAACTCTACTTGATTGAATCAAACACCCCAATATTATTCTTTTCAAGAAGATGTGTAAGGTGAGATCAATAGGCTTCTCCATGCACTCACTATTATTGTGTTTGAGCCTCTTACAATAATAAAATTAATCTTTCTCAGGCTTGTCACCTTTATAATAGGATGTATCAATTTTAGGAGCCTTGAAATATTTCTTATTCTTATTCTTAGAAACATATTTCTTTTCCATGTTATTTTGTTTCTTCTCCTTACTACAATTAGTATTCTATTATTTTGTGTCATGATGAATCATCAAGCCATGTAACTTATAATACTTAAGGGATCCCATCTAAGTGATCTTGTCTTATTCCATTATGAGAGATGAAAAACTCATCGAAGGTAGGTATGTGAATTGATGGACTAATAGTAGTTTTTATAGCATGAAAAGTAGAGACAAAGATTGAATAATCAAGCGCTAACTTAAATAGAATGGAATAAATCATCTACTTTCTCCATCTCACATTTTTATTGAGCTATGTTCTAAGGATTTTGAACTTAGTAAAGAAAAATTATGTCAAAATTAGGGATTAAGACTTATGAGTTCATTATCTAAGAGATGGTATAGCATTAAATCTTGTTTTCCAATTTAAGGATTCAAAATAAAATCTTGTGTTTAAGGATTCAAAATAAAATAATAAACCTAGAGACGTGAAAAGATAAAAAAATATAACATCCTCATCATGATTTATCTCCCACTTAATATTTTATGTTGCATCAATAGATTCAAGTAATAATCTTTTAACTTTAGAAAAAAGAGTATTTTAGAATTCCATTCAAAGTAATTGTATGGTGTAAGAATTATAACTAGAACCAAAGTTGTAGGATCCATAATGTAAAAAATAAATATATAAATAGCAAGGTGAGAGCCACTCGAAAGCCCCTAACATATATGTAAAATGACACCCTCAAATATTACAATGTTTGGTACTTTTATTTCAATGCAAGTCATAATAAAAATACCAAATTAATAAATATTTTGAAGGCCCAAAAGTGGGCAAAATATTAAAATTAATATGTATGTGTAGAATAGGAAAAAAACTACACCACCATGTAAGACTTGGAAAAATAACAACTTTCAAAAACAATGTGCTAAAAAAGAAGCCCTCATTCGTGAAAGTTTTGAGTGTTTTAAGTTTCAAAAAGCGTCATTAAACAACCAAATTTTAATAAAACCAAAATTCTAGAAGATTTAAATATAAATACCAATTATACCATTGTAAGTGCACAAAAATCTATCCTATTTCAAAAACATTTTTAACAAGTTACCTTTGTATGAATAAGTTATGGCCTCCCAAAGTTGGTCTCCGAGAATAAAATGTCCAATGAAGAGAGGGGTAGTGGTCTATTAGTAGGATGGTGATGCTTTATTAGTAGAAAGGAAACATGTTGGCGCTACTTAGATAGCTACAACCAGTGGCACTTCTAGAGGCAATGATGGGTTTGAGTTGAGTCGAGTGAGATGACAAAGGACATAGTGGTGGAAATGATTTGGCACTCGAGTGGTAACTTGTTGAGCTAGCTTGGGACTATTTGGGACAAGTCACCAAAGTGTTTTGGTCCCCTTTTGGGGGGCACTAACAACTTGCAAGATTATGAAAAGAGGAAAATACATCCAATAAGATGAGTAACTCTAACTACTACAAATAGGTGGGAGTTACAACTACTTGGAAGATGTTGAAAAAAGAGTTACACCTACTTGGTAAAAGGTAAAAAAATGGTTAATGCAAATGGCATATACATCCAAGAGATAAATTAACTCTAACTACAAGAAGATGTGGTAGTTACATGCATGAAAATTAATGAATATTTAATTTACCCTTATAAACACCATTTATAATAACCTAAGAAAGCTTAAATATATGTGTAGGAAAAATAAATAACCCAAATATAAAGGAAAATAAAAAACCTATAGTGAGATTATATACATTTTCCTCCTCTAATTACATTAGACTAAGACTTCAAACACTCCTTAAAAAGATGTTATCACTCCTATGACTTGTTTTTTTTGTCACCATTTAGTTTTGCTACTTAATTTTTGGTCTCTAATGTTCAAAGAGGAGAGAGCTCCAAAGGGATAAGTGACAACAATAAATACATAATTTCTTTATGAGGATAGAAACAAAGGGGGTGTAATAAGGAAGGGAGGTGATCTTGAAAATACATAACCATAGAGACAACTAAGTTGTCATGTTTGGGGAAATAAAGATGGAAAAGGGGTGTGTGGAAAATAAAGTAGAGGAAATAAGAAATATAGAAATAAATTAAAGGGAGTAGGAAGAGAGTCAAAATTTTCATTTCAATTGATAAGGGAGGGAATAAGATAATTAGTTACATTTTTGGGATACATCCATTTAATAGAATCAATAAGGCCATTGATATAGAGATCAATAGAAGATGAATAAGTAAAAGTGGGAGAGAATTAATGAGAGTATATCCAAGAGGACAAGGTGGTTGGATAGAGCACTAACAGAGGCAACCAACATTGAGAAGTAAGAGAAAGTAAAACTAAAAGGTGGAGATAATGAAAGGTCTATGCAATTGATGAATTTGGAGTAAATAATGGAGAACACCCAAAGAAGAGATAAAACCTTATAAACTGACAAAAGGCCTAAATTTTATGATACCTATTGGATAACCAGGAGAGATAATATAGTAAGAACAAATGGAAGGTAGGGAGATAAATAGAAGTTGTGAATAAAAATATAGCTTAAATAAAGGAAAGAGTAGTAATATATCTAATAATAATTAGAATATAATAATGAAACCACAAAGGATGTTACCCCCAAATCAAAAGATTGCATGAGGAGATCTAACTCCCATGACCAAATGTCATCTCCCATGCTACTTGCATAGAATAAAATGAAAAAGAAATTAATAAATAGTTGAGAAGATAATTTGAGAGGGTAATAATAAAAGACGATAGAAGGTGTAGAAAAATAGTGTCACTATCAAAACTACTAGTGAGGCTGACTTGAGAAGGCCTATGCTAGAATTAAATTTTTTAGTATGTTGTAACCCTATACTTTCCTAAATATGTTGGAATCGGAGATGTTGAAAAATATTGAGAGAAGATAAGGAGGATAAATTTCCGATTGAAGTTGAGGATGAAAGCCCTAGATATTACATTGATAAGGAATTTTACGAACTAGAAAAATACGCATAAGAATATCCCTATATATGGAATACAATGGATTTTTATAAAATGTAGATTTCTCAAGAAATATTTTTTTATGAAAAATATTGTTTATAAAGCATCTTTCAATGCAAGAAATTTTAAATTTTGCATTACTTTTCATACATTTTGAAGTTGTCAAAGAAGAAAAATGGTGTGAAGCCACGAATGAGGAGATAGATGGAATAGAAAGGAATAGAGCATTGGAGCTAAATGTTTTGCCTACAAATAAGAAATTGATTAAAATTAAGTGGCTCTATGAAACCAAAGTCAATCTTAAAGGAAGAATTGAAATACGAAAAATAAGGCTAGTTGTGAAAAGATACAAATAGTAGCTTGGAAGAAATTATGACGAGACATATGTTCTAGTAGTAAGAATTGGAAATCATCCAGGCAATCTTAGCAATAGTATCCCAACACAAGTAAAAGATGTATGAAATGAATGTAAAATGTCTTCTTGAATGGAGTGCTCAAAGAAGAGGTTTATGTTGAACAATCACCTAGCTATGAAGTATCAAGACAAGAAAATAAAGTGTATAGGCTAAAGAAAGCACTATGGATTGAAGTAAACACCTTAGGCATGGTATAACAAGATTGACTCATATTTGTTGAGCAATAACTTTAGCATTAGTGATAGTAAACAAACACTCTACATAAAAGCAATTCATGGTGAGATTTTAATTGTTGAATTGTATGTAGATGATTGAATTTTTATGGAAAATAATGATTTTCTCGCTGTTGAGTTTAAAGAAACCATGAAAAAAGAGTTTGAGATGGCATACTTAGTTATATTGAAATATTTCCTTGGGATTGAGGTATAATAAACAAATCGTGACATCTTTATTTGTCAAAAAAGTATACCACAAATTTTGAAGGTTTAAAATTCTAAACAACAAACCTGCACTAGCATCAACACCCACGGGTTTGAAATCAACTAAAGAAGATTACAGCAACAATGTAAACCCTGAAGAGCACACACTAATACTGAGAGAGGGGGTGAATCAATATTAGGACAAATTTTAACACTTATTTCAATCTGAAAATACAACTTCAAAAACATCAAGCAAGCTGCACATGCAAGAACACAAAAAATACGTGGAAAACTCCTAAGGGAAAAAACCATGGAAAAATATAGTTTTTATTAACTTCATTACAAACTATAGGAAACAACCCACATAAGACACTGATCTTACAAACGTGAGCTCCAACTCACTGGAAGCACCAACTCCCTCTAAGCACCGACTCAGTATGAGGCACTGACCTCTAATAAACTTTTCTTTAAAAAAACTTCTTTGTTCTCTACTCAATCTCTCTTCATAAATTTTCACTTCATTCTCTACTCATCAACCTCTATCTTTGATTTTCAATCATAGAAACTACATATTCTATCCATGCCTTCATAAAAAAAATATTTTTAGAAAACCATTAAAAAACAAAAAATTGCTCATAAGGCGCCCAAAACACTAAAAAATATTTCCTTTTTTTTGTTTTGTTATTATCCATGAAAAACTTCAAGGATAAAACTAGCGTTGCATTTTTTAAAAAATTTATGAGATTTGCTTTCCTTTCTAAAACCTTATCAACTCTTAACAAAAGAATTGTTTTGCAATGCTTATCTTCATCATGCTTGTGGCAACATCAATTTCTTTATGTATGGTTTAATTTCTTAAAGCTACTTTTGTCCTTCTATACACGGTGTTTATCCTTCTACATATTTGATATGTAGCATTGTTTTCCACATTGATATGCATGTTTTCTTTTGTATCTAAGCATGTATAGTGCAACATCAAACACTAGGTGAATTATTTCTAACACAACATGCATCAAGCTTTGACATCTTTCTAAACATTTACATCAATTTGACATCAATGAAAATTATCTAACAATATGCCCCTTTGTCATTGATGACAACTTCAAGTTTATAAAATTGAAACTGCAAACTGAAACTACTCCCCCTGTCTTTAATTCTCCCCCTTTGACATCAATGGAAAAGGAGATAATAACTCTGCAACTTCTTCACACGGAGCTAAAGAATATGACAATTATAATCTCCCCCTTAATCAATACTTGTCCTTACTAACAAAATGAGTATGACATCACTCCCAAATTCTTTCTCGAGTACTCAAAAGTTTCCTTTGGAAGTGGCTTGGTGAAGATATTTGCGACTTGTTCTTTGTTGGCAACATATTCTAACTTCACCTGATTGTTAGCAACTTGCTCTTTCAAAAAATGATACTAAATCAGAATATGTTTTTTCCTAGAGTGCATAACTAGGATATTTGAAATTTAATTGCTTTCTTATTGTCACAAAAAATAGAGATGGGATGATCAAACTCTACCTTGGTGTCCTTCAACGTTTGCTTCATCAATAGAAGTTGTGTACAACAAGAAACTGTTGCAATGTATTCAGCTTCAGCTGTAGACAAAGAAGTTGATTCTTGTTTCTTACTCAACCACAAAACAAGATAATTTCCTAGAAAGAATGTGCCTCCACTCATTCTCTTTCTATCAACAACATTGTTGACCCAATTTGCATCTGTGTATGGTGTGAGTGTGAAATATTCACCTCTTGGATACCATAAACCAAAATCCATAGTACCTTTCAAAAATTTGAATATCCATTTTACTACATGTACATGAGTCTCCTTTGGTGTAGCCTAAAATCAAGCCACATAACCAATATCTTGCATAATATTTGGGCGTGTAGCTACATGACATACAATAAACTCACAATCATTGACTTGTATAAAGTTTGATTAGCTTCAGGAGATTCATCGTCCTTGCTTAACTTGCATCATGTAATCATGGGGGTACTCACAGGATTACAGTCTTCTACCTTGAACTTCTTCAGCATTTCCTTAATATACTTGGTTTGAGAAAGAAATATTCCATTAGCTGATTGTAATATTTGCAAACAAAGAAAATAAGACAGCTCACCAAGCATTGACATTTTGAACTCACTTTGCATAGTAGTAGAAAATTCTTTGAACATATTTTTATTGTTGCCTCCAAAGATGATATCATCTACATAGACAACAATAATTAACATGTTATTACCTTCATTCTTGACATAGATTTTGTTGTCCACAAAACCTTTTTTGTAGCCTTGTTGTTGCAAGTATTTGTCTAGTCTAGAATACCAAGCTCTAGGTGCTTGTTTCAAACCATACAGTGCATTCTTCAGCTTGCATACATAGTCCTGATTTTCTAAAATAATAAATCCATTAGGTTGTTCCATATAGACTTCTTCCTCCAAATTTCCATTCAAAAAGGCTGATTTTACATCCATTTGAAAGACTTTGAAATTCTTGAAGCTTGCAAAAGCTAGAAACATTCTTATTGCTTCTAACCGAGCAACAGGGGCAAATGTTTCTTCAAATTCAACACCCTCAACTTGTGTGTATCCTTTGCACACAATTCTTGCCTTATTTCTTACAATTTGGTGAACTTCATTTAATTTATTCCTAAAGACCCATTTAGTTCCAATGGCATTCTTATCTTTGGGTCTTGGAACAAGTTCACAAGTTCTATTCTTCTCAATTTGATCGAGCTCTTTGTCCATTGCTTCTATCCAATTTTTGTCTTTACTTGCTTCTTGAACACTCTTTGGTTCAATTTTGGATAGCAAAGATATATCTTCGTTTTTTGAGTAATCTATCAATCTTCTTGTTGCTCTTGGCCCATCACCTCTTTTTATCAGATCTTCTAGATGATTTCTTTGTATAAATTTAGGTGGTGTCTTTGTGGAAGCTTTTGATGATGTCTCAGAAGGTGTCTTTGATGGTGTATTTTGAACAACTATTTCAGTTGCACCTCCTTCTACACTTTCATTATCTTCCTTGAACTCCTCTGAATATAGATCATCTACCTTTTGTATTTGTTTTGGAAAAATTCTATCTTCATCAACTTTAATGTTTGCCTCTCAACAATTTTGCGCAAGTGTTTATTGTAGCATTTGTATGCTTTACTCTTAGAAGAATATTCAAGAAAAAATCCCTCATTTGCTCTCTAGTCAAATTTACCCAAATTGTCTTCATCTTTTCTAATATAACATGGACTACCAAACACTAGGAAGTACTTCACAGTTACTAGCCTACCTATCCATAACCCATAAGAAGTCTTGTTGCTATTGAATAGGATTAATCCATGATTCTAGATATAAACAACAATATGAAGTGCTTCTTTCCATAAAGAATCAGACACTTTGGACTCATTTAGCATGCTTCGAGCCATCCCTTGAACTGTCCTATTTTTCCTTTCCACAACACCATTTTGTTGTGGAGTTCTTGTAGCTGAAAATTGTCTTTTTATAACATGCTTTTAGTAGAAAACATGGAATTCACTTGAAGTGAATTATCCTTCTTTGTTTGATCGAAGACATTTAATCTTCTTTCCAGTCTCATTCTCCACTAAGGCTTTAAATGTCTTAAATTTGTTAAGAGCTTTTGATTTTTCATTTAAAAAAGAAGCCCAAGTCATCCTTGTAAAATCATCAATTAAAAGCATAAAATATCTTTCACCTTTCTTGATCCTTGTTCTCATTCGCCCGCATAGATTTGTATGAATCATCTCTAGAGACTTTGAAGTAGAATACTCTTTATATTTGAAGATTTCTCTAGTTTTTCTTCCCAACTGGCATTCTTTATAGATTATGCAATGTGTATACCTATTTCTCATTCCGCCATCCTTCTTTCCTATAAATAGAGGACTTCTCTATTGATTTGGGATCCACGACTTTATGCAAGGTTACTATCTACAGATTTGAGCAAGTTCATCCATATTTTCATCCAAGTTTTCATAGATTTCATCAATCTTAGCAAGGTTATCAACATTTTGAATCAAGGAGCACACAATCATCATCAAGTTTTGTCAAGGAATTGGGAAAGGGCTTCTTTCCACATCAAAGAAGCACCAATTCCCCATGGGATGTTGGTTTGAATGTTTTGAATAAGATTTCATTAGCTTCTATTGGATATTTTACTTTGTTTTCTTATTCATTGTGTTTGAATGAATTTCATGAGGAATGTTTGTTATAGACTTGTTTATTGACTAATGTTTGATTGTTTGTTCATATTGGAGCATGACTAGACCAAGCATTCACATTTTGGTGATAGATGAAGCCTGTAGTACTCGGCCTCTCTAATGGTCTCGTGGTACATCCGTGTAGGTACTGTCCTCTCCTGGGACAAGGCAACATACTCTCTAACTGTTGCCTTTGGCCGACCTCCTGGGCTAGTTGCAACTCTGTCCCCTGCCTCTGTTGGTGCTCATGATCTCTCTCCGTGGTGAGTGCCTGGACCTACTATCTAGCCTAGTCCCTCTCTGTTGTGACCATCTATAACTGTGCCTACAACCCCTGAATCTGTCCCTATAACTGTTGTATCTAGGCATCTCATGGTTCCAGCTGCAGTGGTTGAGGTGGCTAGGCAGGTTGTTGATCTCTTTGTTGGTCCCTCTGCTGATCCAGCTGCTCCTCTGGCTATCATGGAGGTGGCCCACCTCCTCTAGGTGCTCCAGTGACCTATCCTGCCTATCCTCTTCTAATCGTCCTGCCTCGAGGTCTCCTCCGTGGAATCACTACCCCTAGAACTATTAGTCGTAGTGGGGGTTTAAACCAATCATCATATGCATGTGTAGTGCCTGGATCTGTCTGCCCCTAATCATACGCCATGGCCTAGCCACCAACTGGCAAAAGTTGTCAACTATGTCCGACGTTGGAATCATTTGTCCCCATGTGGTCTCTCTAGATGTTTGGGCAAAAATGGCCACATACTGATCGCCAGGTTGGTCTTGAACATCACCAAACTACCGGGCTACCCTGTCTGGCAAGTAGCGTTTTATCATCGTATGCCCGTGCCCCTACATCAATCGATCCTACCGAGCATAGAATAACTGATGGACGTCATCATACCAAGCATGCATCTGTAACCATGGCCTCTAGGTGAACACGGCCATCTCACCAATCACTCTACGCTAGTGGGGTAGACCTAGCCATCCTGTGTGCCTCAAGGTAATGTCACCCCTGTACCTCCAAACTGTTGGGTCATCGGGATCTACATCGACCACAGTGATCATCGGTCAAAGCACGACAATGTGCTCCCAAGCCAAAATATGCAATAATGTAACACCGGTACCAATGGCTCGGCTGTCACAGTAGTCAAACTCGTGCAGATCATGGTATAACGAGGCCAACATCACTAGCCCCCATGCATATTGTGTCCTCTGGAAAAGCATCCTCTCCCGAGCCAGGCCCCATCCCAAGCTGAAATATCTGCCCCGTTGGTCTAGAGCCACTAGTCCGCATATAATCATTGCAATGATCAACCAGAAACTCGGCACCCAACCTCTGTAATACTCCAAATCAATTTGGCCCTCGGAAAGTGTGAGCTCCTCAACCTCCATAATCTCAAAGCATGTGTCACCTTGGCATCTGTGTCATAGATAACTTGTTTGTCGTGAATCGACAACTGCAAGATGCGCCAAACATCCTCTAATGTAATAGTCACCTTGCCAATGGGAAGGTGAAAGGACGAGGTCTCGCTATGCCACCTCTCAACAAGCGTAGTCATCATCAATAAATGGGTATGGACAACGGTCGCATAAGCGACATACCAAAGGCTAATCTCCCCCAAGTGCTCTTGTCGTAACTTGTGCAAACTGCTCAATCTGCTCAGCATTGAGAGTCAATGCTCACATGAAAGCACAGGCTCTCTAATCTCCTACACTCACGAGGCCACGGCGTCAAATTTCGTAAAAAGACCTAACCTCGTTTGGAGTTTTCGACACAAGAACAACAAATGTGTCGCTATTTGCAAAGGCGACACCATTAGAAAACTCCAAACAGTGATGTTGGAACCTTTGAAAATGCAAAATAAACTACGTCGCCATTTACACTAGCGAGCCATTTTGACCTGAAAACCCCAATCTTAAACTAGACTGTGATGTCACCATTTACAATGGCGTCACCATTTGGAGTTTGGAGCCCTGAAGTCAAATTGTGACGCAGCGTCGCAATTCACAAAAGCAGTGCTATATGAGCCCTAGCGTCACCAATTTTGCACTTTTAGCATCGCTATATAGCGATGTTGGAGACTTTGACTTTTCAAAATGTAATAAATGCGCTTAAAAATCAAAAATCAAGGTCAGGTTAGGGTCACATTCTCCTGGTCTTGCACCTGGAGGTCTCTGGTACACCCGGACTCGCTTGGAAATATGTTGGGGAAGCACTCTTTGCGCCATTCTGCAGGAGGGTCAAAGCTCAAAAAAGTTAGAAATCTCAAGGTGTGAATGCAAAAATGAATGGAAAGTGACCCATCCAAGGCTATTTAAGCATGAAATTAGGGTTTTTTGCCCCAATTTAGCCGTCAAACTAGGGTTTTGTACCCTTGGCATCGTTTTTTCCCAACTGAAGCTCATTTTGCATCCTTTTTTCGCATTTTGGCACATTTTCAACATCTTGGAACCTTTCTAGACCCATTGGGCAACTTGTCCTCTTTTTTCGAGAAATCACCCAAAAATCCAATTTTTTGTCCGATCTCTTATGGGGGCAGTATACCAACGTAATTCTTCTTGCTGGGGCAGTAGTGGGGCGTCTAAAAAAATTTTTTTTTTTTGAATTTTCACCTCAACAAGGTTATTCTTTGAACCAACACAGTAGGTACATTGCTTCAAAGAGGGGCAAAATGTAGACGTTCCAATTATCCTGATTGATATTGTGCACTCGATTCTTATTCACTAACACTATTTTTTCCTTAATCACTTCTTTAATAACCAATTAATTGAGTAATCCTTATTTAATTAATCCATCAAGATTCATCTTTTAATTAAATAAATCAACTTTATTTGATTAAATCTAGTGTTCTTTTAAATAAATAAATCATTCTATTTAATTAAATCTTAATGTTTCCACTTTGATTAAATAAATCAACTTTATTTAATTAAATCCTAAAGTCGTCTCTTTTAATTGAATAAATCAACTTTATTTTATTAAATCTAATATTCTTCATTTAATTGAATAAATCAAACTTTATTTAATTAAATTACTAATGTTCTCTATCCTCTCATTTGATTTAAATAGATCCAAATATCTAAACCAAATGTCATATCAACTAATTCCACCTAAGTTAATTAAATCTTAATTAACTCCTAACACTAATCTTCAAATCCTCTAGCTTTTGCAACTTGCACATGTAAATCAATTTATTTGATTTATTAATTCCTCTATTTCCATTCAAATGTGGCATATTCTTGGAATATTCCACCAATTTGAAATCTCCCTCCCAAAGGACTTTTGTCCTCCAACATGGCATTTAAGGCTCTTACATGTCCTTTTCTTGAGCCAGCTTGGCATTAACTCCTCTTACAACTCTTCCTCCACAAGTCATCTTTTGAATTTCAAAATCCACCTACATGCATTAAACATGCAAATTGTTCAAAATGTGCTCCACCTCCCTTCATTAGCATGTTGACAAGTGGCACAATGCCATTGGTTCAAGTTTAATCCCACATTCTTCATATTTCTCATTCCTCCATCCTTCTTTCCTATAAATAGAGGACTTCTCTATTGATTTGGGATCCACGACTTTATGCAAGGTTACTATCTACAAATTTGAGCAAGTTCATCCATATTTTCGTCCAAATTTTCATAGATTTCATCAATCTTAGCAAGGTTATCAACATTTTGAATCAAGGAGCACACAATCATCATCAAGTTTTGTCAAGGAATTGGGAAAGGGCTTCTTTCCACATCAAAGAAGCACCAATTCCCCCATGGGATGTTGGTTTGAGTGTTTTGAATAAGATTTTATTAGCTTCTATTGGATATTTTACTTTGTTTTCTTATTCATTGTGTTTGAATGAATTTCATAAGGAATGTTTGTTATAGACTTGTTTATTGACTAATGTTTGATTGTTTGTTCATATTGGAGCAGGTATAGACCAAGCATTCACAAATACATTTTCTATTTTTTTTTTCCATCTTCAAGAACAAGAGTGCCTTTGCCTGAAATTTTCGTTGAAACATTATCACCAAATCTTTGTTGCATTGCCATTGAGTGTCATTGATGTCAAAGGGTTTTGGTTTGGTTGGTGCAAAGGTTGGTATTCATTTTCCATTCTTATTTTCTTCATTTTCCTTGCCATCTCATGATGCTTGGCATAGCCTTGGAGGCATGGGGTTCATACAAAGACTTATGGTGAAGTATGGTGAAGTATTCAATCACAAAGCACTTGGTCATTCATATTTCAAATCCCTAATGTTGGTTCTCTTAATGTTGATCATTCATCTTCACACAGTGTTCATGATTCATATTATCAAAGTCATATGGAATGTCAAAGGTCATAGCATAATGCCTTGGTTTCAGTTTCAAAGGTTTTGAAGATTGGTCAAGGTTTTTACCTTGGTTGAGGGTTTAGTTCCCTACATGGCAATGGCAAAGATACATGATTCTTTATTTCATGGATTATCTTTTTGTCCATATTAAAGTCGAGAAGATTGAAGGTTTTGTTTATCTTATTTGAATGAAGATCAAGGATTGTCATTTAAAGATAAATGTGGCAACAAGATAACATCAAAGGTCTCTATTTACAGTTCAAAATAGTCATTTCAGGAGGCTTTCACTTTGACAGATGTCAAACTGTCTTTTAGCTTTTGCTTTTGCTTTTGCCAGATGAAAAGATCAAGTTTGTGTTCTGGATTGGGGTCAAACCTTACTGACATATAGAAAGGTTTCTAATTGTAAAAAAAAAAAATGGATACTCTTGCAATAACGTGGAGGAATGTTGATTTTTCTTGCTTTGGATAATGTAAGTATGTAAGAGTCTTATTGGATATTCTTGCAGAAAGCAATATGATAGTGTTGAATTATAAATGAATTTGTTAAGAATGGTCTACTAATATTCTTGGTGAATATATGACAATGTGATTTGAAACCTTTGTAATATTTTGGTGATGGAACTTTCATGAACAGAGGTTAGTGTTTGCATGCTCAGTATTACATGTGCAGATTGTTTGAGAGCATTTTTTTTTAAATTGTTTGAGAGCAGATTGTTTGAAGAGCAACAGTAAAGTTTTTTTGAAAAGAAATTTCTATGTATTAGAGTTTTTCAATGTATTATAGAAAAGCAAAGTTTCTATCTTTGATGAAAAGTTTATGATAGGTGGTTGATGAAGCTTGAGATGATGAAAGTCAATGTTATGGTGTTGGAGGGAATTTGGTGGGTATAATATTTATTCATATTCCTAATAACAGTATGATATTTGAGCCTTCATGAAGCAAAGTACTATCAGAAGTATGGTGAATTTAGAATTGAATGTTCAAAATTGGAAAAAGCTCTCTGAATTCAGTGTCTAATGTATCTTGATGTTATAATGATTTGAGCTTGGTATTCAAAGTGATGGAATCAAAACATGATGATTGCAGAAGGTATGAGTAAATTATATTGAATTGAAACATCAGATTGTTGAGATATGTGGTGTCAAATTTGAATATGGTTTTGACAGAGATTGTGTAGACCCTTGATTGAAAAAGGTGTCAAATGACTATATGAGAGATGGCTGTCTGTGAGATTGGTGTAAAAAGACTTTGTCAATCTGTGTTATAGCTTTGGTTGAGCAATGGTTTGATGTGAAACAGGGTAACCCTTTGTAACCAATTATCTTTCTTTTGAAGAGTGTCTATGATGCATGGAGTTATGCTAGTGAGGCATAGGAATTAGCCAATGAGGCTTGTAGATTGCTAGTGAGGCATATTGTAGCCAGTGAAGCTTGAATGGTTGCTAGTGAGGCTTGACTATTAGCCGGTGAGGCTTGTTGTATTGCCAGTGAGGCATACAATTTGTAAAAAACAAGTTTTTTTAATAGAGCAATTGTTCAGAGTGGTTTTTTTTCACCCTTTTAGGGTTTTTCCACTCATAAATCTTGTGTCTTGATTCTTCTTGATGATGTTTTGCTTTGTTCATGGTTGATCATTCTTGATTTAAATGTGGTATTCTGATTTGCACATTTTTGTGATTTTGATAACATACAACATCTAGAGACTTTGTGTAATCAGGTGTGTTGAAATTGGTTTTATTAGACCATCGATTCACCTCCCCTCTTAATGGTCTTGTACTCCAACAATCTTGTTGTACCGCCATTTATTTTCTTCATAGTATGAAACTTACTTTTATCACATGTCATATGTCTTGAGAGCCATTGTCAATATACCATGTATCGCCTTCACTTTGTGCATGCAAGGTTGTTTGAACAATCATAGAGTTTTCCTTTTCTTCTTCTTTCTTCTTTCTCCAAACCTTTTTCTCTTCTTGCTCATTTTGTCTAGGGGGTTCTGCAAAATTACTTCTACAAACATTTGCAACATAACCAAAATTATTGGACTTGTAGCACATGATATTGAAATTCATTAAAGGAGAAAAATAATTTATACTCATTAAACCTTGAATTTGGTTCATATTCCATGCATGATCATTTCTAGGATATGCTCCATAATTCCTAGCTCTATGACTGAAATTTATTTCTTGCATGTACTCTACAACCCATGGTCCTGTGACCAAACTAACTGCATGAAAATCAATAACCATAAAAGGAGTTATTAAACCTGGTTATTTGTGCTTGTCTAGATGGAAGAGGTTTTCTGAAGCCATCATTTCTAACTCCAAAATATGTACTTTTTTTTGTTGTATTTTACCTTATTTCCACCATTTTTAAGACTTTTAGCATAGCTTGTTTGTTTTTCTTCATTTGATTTTGTGAACATTTTAGGTTCTTTAGAATTTTGACCTTCTACAAATTATCCAAGACCACTTTTATCAATAGTAGGATTTTGTGCATTGATGATTTCACTCAAAATTTCAGAACTCTTTTCACCCTTCAAATTTATATTTGTGTGTACTATAGCTTTATCTAATTTCTTCCTCAAGGAAACAATTTCAGCTTCTAACTTTTCACATTTTTCTTCTTTAATTTTTAGGTGATTTCTCACGTCTTCAATTTTCTTAGCTTCTTCAATCTGAATTTTTAGATTGATAATTTTCTTTTCAGCTTCATCAAAAGCTTGTGATATTTTATTTGATGATTCTTTGTCTTCTTGAAGTTGCAACTTTAGTTTAGAATTTCTCTTCTTAAGCTTTTCAATCTCATTATAGGCAAAGAAAAGCTCTTATTCAATATCTACTACTTCATCTTCTTCATGGTCTTATTTCTAGAATCTTCCTTTTAATCAATGTTTTCTTCTATACCCATGAAAACTATTTCTTCTCTTTCACTAGAAGAACCTCCATCGTTGTCTTCTAATGAGCTAATGTAATCTTTAGAATAAAGACTCTTTTTAGATTTTTGAAAATTCATCTCTTGAAAGCCCTTTTTGTAGTACTTTATTTTTCTTCATTCGAGTTGCCCTCTCTCTTTGCATAAGGACATTTGGAAGAAAAATGTCCTACCTTTCCACAACTGAAACACTTGCAAGGTAGATTTCCTTTGTACTTTCTCAATCCTTTCTTTATTCTTCTCATGAAGTGGGATTCATCATCATCTGAATCACTTTCACTCAATCCATGTTTCTGCATTTTTTCTTTTAGTGTAACATTGAATACAACCTCCTTTTCGTATGTTTGACCAATGGTTCTCATCTCATATGTAGTTAAAATACCATACAACACATCGTTAGTTAGATTTCTAAGATCTTGCATCTCTTCTATTGTAGAAACATTTGCATCAAAGTGCAAGGGGAGTGACCTTAGAATTTTTTAACAATTTTGGATTCATCAATCTCATCACCAAGGCCTTTAATATTATTTGATATCTCATCCACACAAAGTAGCTATTGAGCGATAGTTTCCTCTTCTTCCATTTTGAGGCTTTCAAATTGTGCTCTATAAGTTTGAAGCTTTGCCTTCTTAATTTTCTCATCTCCTCGATAAATATTTTTCAATTTATCCATCTCTTTTGCAGATGCACGATGCATCACTTTAACGAATTCATATTCATATCTAGCCCACAAGGAATGGCATTCTTGGCCCTAGCATTACATTTAGTAGCCTTTTCACTAACGGCATCAATTGGAGCAATTGTCAAAGCTGTGTAGCCATCAACCACTAATTGCTAGATGTTAAATCCAAGTGCACTTAAATACATATCTATCCTTATGCTCTACAAAATATAATTTGTTCTATCAAATAAAAGTGCCCTATTAGTGGAAAAACCATGTCCATCATTACCATCCATTGTATGCTTCTCAGGATCTACCTTCAAGCTTGTAAGGCTCTTTTCTAAAGAAACTATGCTCTGATACCAATTAAAGAGCACACACTAATTTTGAGAGGGGGGTGAATCAATATTAGGAAAAAATTTAACATTTATTTCATATCTGAAAATAAAACTTCAAAAACATCAAGCAAGCTACACATGCAAGAACACGGAAATTGTGTGGAAAATCCCTAAGGGAAAAAACCACGGCAAAATATTGCTTTTATTAACTTCTTTACAAACTATAGGAAACAACCCACATATGACAATGATCTTACAAACGTGAGCTCCAACTCACTGGAAGCGTCAACTCCCTCTGAGCACTGACTCAATATGAGTCACTGACCTCCAATAAACTCTTCTAAAAAAAACTTCTTTGTACTTTGCTCAATCTCTCTTCATAAATCTGCACTTCATTCTTTGCTCACCGACCTCTATCTTTGATTTTCAATCACAAAATAAAACTTCCTCTCAAAAACTACATACTCTATCCATGCCTTCATCAAAAAACTCTTTTTAGAAAACAATTAAAAAAATAAAAAACTACTCATAAGGTGCCCAAAACACTAAAAAATGTTTCTTTTTTTTGTTTTGTTATTATCCATGAAAAACTTCAAGGATAAAACCTTCTAAAGTTGGCATTGCATTTCTATTTTTAATTCACAATTAAAATCAAGATAAAAAAACCATCTTATCTTGGTGCCCACATCAAACTACTTTTCTTATCCAAACTTATCCAAAATGAGGCACCTATCTTATCCTTAAATCTGATTTTCTTTCTTTCTAAAGGTGACTTGATTTGCTTTATAAATCTTATATGTTTTTCTTCTTTCGTCTTATTTTTCTATTCACATCTATTTCTTTTCTTGTCTTATAAAATTGCTTTTAAAATCTTATCTTATTTCCTTCTAAAGATGGCGACCAATTTTAAGAGATTTTCTTTCCTTTCTCAAACCTTATCAAATCTTAATAAAAGATTTTTCTTTGTAATGCTTATCTTCATCATGGTTGTGGTGGCACTGATTTCTTTATGTATGCTTTAATTTCTTAAAGCTACTTTTATCCTTCTATACATGGTGTTTATCATTCTACAGATTTGGACATGTAGCATTGTTTTCAACATTGTATACAACTTTGATATGCAGGTTTTCTTTTGTATCTAGGCGTGTCTAGTGCAGCAACATCAAGCACTAGGTGAATTCTTTCTAACACAACATCCATCAAGCTTTGACATCTTTCTAACATCATGCATCAATTTGACATCTTTTCTAGTTGCATGCATCAAGCTTTGGCATGTTTCTAACATCATGCATCAATTTGACATCTATTCTAGCTGCATGCATCAAGCTTTGACATCAATGACAATTATCTAACAAAACCAACTTTGTATAAGAGCATGGTTGGAAATTTAATGTATTTAATAGGCCTAATATAATGAATGTAGTAAGTCTGATTTCCAAATGTATGAAGACACCAAAGGATACTTACTGGAAAACAAGAGAATTTTGAGACGTGACAATGGAACCAAGGGCTATAGTATTTTGTATACTGCATCAAGTAAGTTTGGACTAGTTCTATATATTGATAAAAACTGAATAGAAAGTATTGATGATAGGAAGAGCAAATCAAGATATGTGTTCCATTTGGATTCAAAAGTCATCTCATGGGCATCCAAAAAACAACCCATAGCTTCTCTTTCCACTACAGAAGATGAGCATATTATAGCAAATGCAACATGATGTTAAGCTATTTGACTTCAAAGGATCCTAGCAAATTTGAAAGAAGAATAAAAAGATGGTATGAATATTTATTGTAACAAGGGAGGAATAAACTGAATGAGGAGATAGAATAGTTGAACAAGTATTTGCAAGAGAGGAAGATTGGAAAAGCAAATCTAAAAGGAAACAAACCCCAAGAAAAGGATAATGATCCGCCTGATGTCATGAACATGGATCCTAATCTAATTTTGCCACCTATTGGTGCATATGAAGTTGACAATGCAAAATGTAGTAACAATATAATAGGAGCTAGGGACTAGTTTTTAGCTTGATTATTTCTCCTATAATTTTTTGAATTGTAACTCAATCCCTGCTTTTGTCCTTTGGTGTCTTGTAATCCTCTCTAAGACTTTTGGGGGCAACAGCTCCAAATGATGTGTTGTGACCTTTTCACACATCGCCCCATTGCAAATGGGGACCCCTAGTAGTTTGCTTTTCTAGGGTTTCGTTGTGGCATAACAATTTCATGAAGTCATTGCTTTCAGAGTTTCAAGTTAGAGTTTTGAGTTATCACCTGAGCCAAGTGGAGAATTCGAGCCCAAAACAGTGCCTAGACATCATAGAAGTGCTCAGAAGGTCTAGAAGACGAGGATCACATGTGCTTTGAGTCAATTCTGACACTTCCTATTTTTTAGGGATTATGCTTTTTTTTTTGCTTTTTCATTTTTGGCATTTTTGGACCAATCTGAGACTTACTATTTTTAGAAATTTTTCTTTTTGCTTTTTCTATTTTTAGAAAGTCAACCTAGGTCTCACAGGTCATGGAATCAACATTTCCATCATTAGAATCAAAATTCAAGCCTCCAAAAGTAAAAATCAAGAAAATCAAGCAAAAAGCAAGTAAAAAGCAATGAAAAATCACGAGAAAATCATATGGTTTGATGATCCAAAAAGAGACAAGCATGAAATTCATGACAAATTCACCCAAGGATAATGTTTGAAGAGCTTCTAAGTCCGCCTTGGATATGGAAAGACCATCTTAAAGTCCGCTTGGAAGGAGCAATGAGGAACGGAAAGGCACTAGGAAAGTCTGCCCAACCTTTGGCAAGACCTTCTCAAAGTCTACCTAGAGCATGGAAAAGAAAGTTTGAAGTCCACCTAGAATATGGAAGGAAATTCTTGAAGTCCGCCCCAACCTTGGATAGAACACTCCAAAGTCTGCCCAAGCCTTGGATAAGGAAATGGCAAGACATAGAGGAAGTCCACCCACCTCTTGGCATAAGCAACATGAAGTTCGCGCTTGCAAGCAACATGCAAGGAAATTCTTGAAGTATGCCCCAACCTTGGATAGAAACAAGGAAAGTCTAACTTGTCTAGAGGGGAGAATGTCCAAGGTACTCTAAAGTCCGCCATAAGGAAAGACAAGAATGTCAAGCAAGCCTTGAAGTCCGACCTACCTTAAGTGATGCTTGTCAAAATACCTAGAAAGTCCGCCTAGACAATGAGGAGAATATGGCAAGGAAACTCCAAAGTCTGGCTTAGAAGATGAATGGCAAAAACATTACAAAGTCCGACCTTGGCTAATAAATAACATTTCCAAAGCACTCCAAAGTCCGCCCATGAGTTTAATGGAGAATTTCTAGACATGAAGTGCCTAAAGATAATGGCGAAGAATCTTCTAAGTCTGCCATAGATGGAATTAAGAGGAAACATGGCATCGAGTATAAAGTTCGCCCTGGCTAAAAGAGAGGAATTAAAATGACATGAAAAAAAGAATTAATTAGCCATGGATAAATTAAAATTCTCCATGATTAAATGATTTTAAAAGTTTGGAAGAAAAATCAAAAGGGTTGAAAAAATTGAATTTAATACATTGAACATTTAATATTTTTCGACGTTTGCAATAAAGATCCAACACTTAGCTAAAATTCGAACTCCAAAGAAAAATCTAAAGATATTAGCTAAAGATGGCACTTGATAAAATTTGGAAGCTTGCCTTGAGGATTTTTGAAGAAATTGGAAACTTTCCATGGTGAAGAGAAGAAAACAGGACTAAGTTCGATGAACTCAAGAGAAAAGGATGAAACTGCTAAAATAAATCGAACTTCTCAACCTTATAAGGAGTTTCAGCAAGTCATTTTCAACTCACAAGTTTGATTGAAAGAAGAATTAAGCTTTCTCCAAATCACCAGAGATAGAATTTTTGAAAGATAGAATATTGGAGATTGAGTGATTTTTCAAGGTGAAGAACGAAGAAAGAAGTAAATTCTTGAGCTAGAGGATGTCAATTTTTGGAATTCTTGGCTGAAAGGCGTATTTCCCAGCAAAAGGCGTGATCTTTTCTTGGATTTTTGAGTAAATTTTCGGAAGTTGAAATCAATTCGCAGCCAAAGGATACTTTCAAAGGTTTAAGATTTGGTTGGCTAAGTTCTTTTATTTTTCTTCCATCTTATTCGATCACTCTGGAAAAGGCTTAACCAAGTTCACCCATTTTCAGCTTGTTTTTTCACAGAAATTCATTTCTTTTAATAAGTTGAAAGTAAAAACTTTTGAATAAAGGCCCGGAAAAAATCAGATTTAAAAGTCTCTGCACTAATGTTAATTCTTTTTATTTATTGCAAGTTAATGACCATCTGGGGAGAATCATCAAGAAAGGCGCAGATGAAGTTTTCCAGCAAAGGATTGCAGCCAAAGTCCAAAATTAATTCTAAGTGGAAAAATATTACAGACACCAATCTCAAGCATGTGGACTTTGAAGAATTCAAGAAGAGGATGCATGGACACGATGGGTTCCTACTGACACCAATCGCCCGCCGGATGATGAGGAATGGCATCGTCCAGGTAGTCGGGTTTCCACCAATAGTAGAATGTGTTAAATTAATGGTGGAGTGTGCCATCCATTACGATGCACAGGAGAGGCAGATTGTTGCACCTGATGGGAGGATATTAGCTCATCTCAGAGAATTGGCAATCTAGGAAGCATTTGGCATCTCGACATACCATCGGACTTCGTACAAGACTAAGGAGGACGCCAGAAAGTTATATGAAGACCAGTCTAAACTTTGTGCCACAAACATTAACAAGTCATGGTTGGAAAAACCGAGGGCCTCTGCCAAGAAAATGCCCAAGAAGCTGCTTCGTACAGACTTCAAGGAGGACTATGGGGACATTATTTTATTGTTAAACAGAATAGCTGGCAATCCTCTAGGCGCGCCATTTGAGACGTGGATGTACTATTTCACAGATGAAATCACCTCAGGCGTTAGGATGTTCAACTGGTCCCGGATGATTAGTGATAATCTCCACGAGCAACTAATCAATCTGGAAAGGACAAAATCATTCCACATGAGCTCCTATATCATCTATCTGTTGGCCAGAACTTACAGATATTCAGGACTAATATGCAAAGGCGTACTGGGCAATGGTGAGAACGAATTTAAGTCATATGATTGTTACCCGCAGCTGCAACTCCGTGAGAAATCTCATTTCAAACATATTTCACGGGTAATTGGTAAAATATTCGATGTATTAACAATGTGCTCAATAAATAGTTTACAAGATTTACCAAAAAACGAGAAGTTTCTAAAAAGAAACTCCAGATAAGATCAGAGACGATCTTATCACTAAATTACAATAATTTACAATATTGAGCATTAATAAATAAATAATAAACATTATTTTAATACCCTTCCTTAATGCTCAATCTATCAACTACACCAAGATGCCCCCTGAATTTTACAAACTTATCTGGACTAAGCGACGTGGTGAGAATGTTTGTTGTCTAATCCTCTGTCGAAACATATAGCAACTGAACTGATCCGTCTTCAACCAGCTTCTGAATGAAATGACAATGAGTTTCCACATGCTTGGTTCTTTCATGGAAGACCGGATTCTCGGCAAGTTTGAGAACCCCTTGATTATCACAAAACAAGGGAGTCGGACCTGCTTGAGATATTTGCATATCCACAAGCATCCGGCGAAGCCAAACTGCCTCACATGCTGCTTTTACTGCTCCCCAATACTCTACTTTTGTCAAGGAGAGAGCCACTGCTTGTTGCTTCTTACTAGTCCATGTGACTGCACCGGATCCCAAACTGAACACATACCTAGATGTTGATTTCTTGTCATCAACTGAACCTGCCCAATCTGAATCTGTGAACCCACTGAGTGTAGGATCGTGACTCCGAGTGTACAAGAGTCCAAAATTAGTAGTGCCCTTCACATAACGCAGCACACGCTTCACTGCTACCCAATGATCAGCCTTGGGGGCTGTCATGAAGTGCGATATGTAGCTCACTGCAAAACTCAAGTCAGGTCTAGTGACAGTGAGATAGATGAGGCTGCCCACTAGTTGCCTAAACAATGTTTCATCTACCACAAGTGAATCGGACTTCGCTAATAACTTAAGCCCTTTTTCCATGGGTGTGGAGGCAGGTTTACAACCCTGCATTCAGAACTTATCTAGAAGACTTCGAGCATACTTGGACTGGGAGATGAAAATGTTGCTCTATGTCTGCCAAACCTCAACACCTAAACAATAATGCAGGAGGCCCAAGTCTGTCATGTCAAAAGTTGTGCACAAATCTTGTTTGGTATTAGCGATCAAATGTGTCAAATTGCCAGTAATGATCAAGTCATCCACATAGACAACAACAATCAGGATCTCATTACCAGTATTCTTGACATACAGGTTCAAGTCAAATGGACTCCTCTGAAAGCCATGATTTGTGAGGTACTTGTCAATTTTTATGTACCAAGCCCGAGGAGCCTGCTTTAGGCCGTCGAGTGCTTTGACCAATTTGCACACCTTTTATTCTTGACCAGCAACTTTGAAACCTGGAGGTTGCGTTATGTACACTTCTTCCTTCAACTCACCGTTGAGGAAAGCACTCTTCACATCCATTTTATGGACCTTCCAACCAAATTGGGCTGCTAAGGCAAGGACGAGCCGTATGGAACTCATTTTGGTTGTAGGAGCAAAGGTCTCCTCATAGTCAATGCCTTCTTTCTGTGAGAACCCCCGTGCAACTAGACGAGCTTTGTACTTGTCAAGGGTTCCGTTAGCTTTGTACTTCACCTTGTACACCCATTTGTAGCTAATGGGCTTCTTCCCTGGAGGAAGATCATAAAGGACCCAAGTGTGATTCTTCTAAAGACTCTGGTATTTAGATTCCATCGCCTTTTCCCACTCAGGTATCCCTTTTGCCTTTGAATGTCTGAGGCTCATAAACACTGTGGATGTTGGCCATGAGAGCAAAATTCACCTTAGACTCTTGTTTGCTCTTGTTTTTGGATGATCTACCCTCAATGAGCTCATCAGCACGAAGATCACTGATAGTCTTAGCCCACCATTTCGGCCGGAGAGTAGAAGTGCCAACATCATATGTAACAGGAGGAGGTGGAGCTGGTTGTTGTTCTGGAATAGGCTCAGCAGGGTGATTATCACTATCATCCGGAGGAAACTCAAGTTGAGCATCATCAAAGACTGAGTCTTTGTCATCCCTCACATCAGGTGAACCTAACGGAAGTCGAACACTCACATTAGGAGTTGACAGGGGCTAATCCTCTGAATGTTGAACAAGTGAGGAAAGGTGAAATGGTCCTCGTTCCTCATCAAAGACAACATCTCGACTGAAGATAAGACGATCAGTGTCTATATCAATCAACTTGTATGCCTTGTGGTTGTCATTGTACCCTGTGAACATTAGTTTATGGCTCTTGGACGTTGATGTTTATGGCAACGTCAGTCGTATTCTTCCAGCAATGACAGACTACAGGAGAATCTGATGTGTGGACATGCAGCGACTGCAGGAGAATCTATAAATGTCAACATGCAAGGTGCATGCAACATGTAATTGACTTGCACGGGAATCTTCTTTGTAACTCCTCCTAAAATAGACATCTGAAATGCAGAGGTAACTGACATGCATTTAACATGCAGAGGAATCATTTTGTGTGTGTGTGAAGCTATCTTGTAGAGGAAGTTCGAATTATTCAAGAGCTGTGCAAGTTCTTCATCAAATGCAGAGTGTAGAAGGCTGAGATAATTGTTAGCAGATTGCTTCACTCAATTTCGGTATTTGCATCAGATTATGGTGCTTTGTGTTGGCCTTCTTATCAGCCTATTGTAAAAGTGACATGCTTGTTGAGATTCAATATACAAGAGACATATTTGTGGCTAGGTTTTTCTCCCTCGAGAAGGAGGGTTTTCCCAGGATATATACTGTGTTCATTTGTTCTTTATGTTGCATTTTTGCTTTCTGTTAAATCTGATCCTATAACATTAACATGGTATCAGAGCCAGGTTTATGAAAAGATCCGATCATATTTGGTCTAACAGGAACACAGTCTCTTGTGGAACAGTGGAGTTTTGAAGGCTTTTTTTGAGTTTGTAAATCTTAGACATGATTAGTAGGCATGACAAAAGCTGTTTGAGTCTGTGTGTGCAAGTGCCATGAAAAGAAAGTGATGGAGTCAATGCTATTTTGTGTTGACTTATCTTCTGCAGTGCGGGTGAATGTCCTATTGCTGTTCAAAGGGGTCTTGATGCGTGGTAGTCATGTTTTGTTAAAACTGATATGAGAATGATATATATTTATTGACACCTCTTTAGGCATGGGCAGTATGGAAGTGTGAGTAACTTTTGGGCTAGTTTCACTTGATGTGAAGCCGTGACTTTCTAGATACTATTCTATTGCTTGTTTTGAGTTTTGGATGTGCAGAAATTTTCTGAGCTAACGAGGGTGTTATATATAATCTATTTTGTTGCCATCCACGATGTGTGAAGCCCATTCAAATTCATGGGTGTATGTCTTTTCTGAAGAAGTCTTGAGGAGTGCCTCTTGAAGGCTAGCATTAATTGGCTGTTGTATCTTTTTCTGTAGAAGACTAAAATTTATTCAGAACTTTGATTAAGTGTGCTGTGTATAAGGAGTTTCTTGGAGCTGCAATCTCTGTTTTCAAGCTTGGGAAGCGAAAGGCCACGTTTATGGAAGGAAGTCGTGATGATTTTTTACTCTTTTGATTACTTAAACTCTTTTATCGCATGAGTTTGGGTGCATTGATTCATAATGTGATCTCAAGATTTAAATGGAGTCTTCAATCTTTGATAAACAGTCGTTTCATATTCCCACTCTCCATGAGGGCGAGATCGAGTGAAGGTGGCGAAGATGAGACACAGCTACAAGTCTAGCTCATTAGTGTACCAACATAAAGAGATAAGTATCTTATGTTTGTGCCTTTCAATAATGATGTAGATCAATTCATGCTATAACATTGAGATAGTGAATCATGTATGCTTCTAGCATTGGTATTTCTCTTTGGGATAGTTTAGTTCTATGAACTATTAGTAATCTCTCTCTAAAATGCTTCCAGAATGGATTGAGGAGCAAGAGGATGATGAGAGACTAGCTAAGGAATTCAGGGAGGAAGAGCTTGAGGCATCCTGTGAGGAATTCATGCAGGCTGAAGAGATAAACTTAACTGGAGACATCTCTCGAAGACGAAGAACCTATTCAAGTTGTCTTTGATATCAGTTTCTTCGAAGAGTAGGAACTTACATTCAGAGGGAGTTTGACAATTCATCAGAAGCAACCTTGGATGAGGAGGTCAGAAGGTTGATGCAAGTACTTGGAGCTTTAGAGGGAGTTTCAACATCATGGAGATCTGTTGTTAATGCATTATCCTCTGAGACGGAGGAATTTGAGGTGTCAGCCCTTGTTAATGCATTTCTCTTTGCGAGAGAGATTTGAGGTATCAGCCCTTGTTAATGCATTTCTCTCTGCAAGAGAGATTTGAGTTGCAAGCCCTTGTTAATGAATTTCTCTTTGAGAGAGATTTGAGGTGCAAGCCCTTGTTAATGCATTTCTCCTTGAGGGAGATTTGAGGTGCAAGTCCTTGTTAATGTATTTCTCTTTGAGAGAGATTTGAGGTGTCAGCCCTTGTTAATGCATTTCTCTTTGAGAGAGATTTGAGGTGAAAGCCCTTGTGTCCACCCTCTGGGAGAGCCATTGTGAACGTTACGATGAGGTGACAACATCACATTGAGTGATGAACACTTGTACATACCATGTATAGGAGTAGCCATGATGGTTGATATCACGATGAGGTGATATCTGATATCACGATAAGGTGATATCGTTTCTTTTCCACATATGAGTGTAGTCATTGTGGTAGACATCATGATGAGGTGATTTGTCTTGTGCAACTGGAAGTATTCTCCCTAGCTGAGAGGGAGTGTTGATCTTTATGGCAGCGTCAGTCGTGTTCTTCCAACAATGACAGACTACAGGAGAATCTGATGTGTGGACATGCAACTACTGTAGGAGAATCTATAAATGTCAACATGCAAGGTGCGTGCAACATGTAACTGACTTGCACGGGAATCTTCTTTGTAACTCCTCCTAAAATAGACATCTGAAATGCAGAGGTAACTGACATGCATTTAACATGCAGAGGAATCATTCTTTGTGTGTGTGAAGCTGTCTTGTAGAGGAAGTTTGAATTATTCAAGAGTTGTGCAAGTTCTTCATCAAATGCAGAGTGTAGAAGGTTGAGATAATTGTTAGCAGATTGCTTCACTCAATTTTTGTATTTGCATCAGATTATGGTGCTTTGTGTTGGCCTTCTTATCAGCCTATTGTAAAAGTGACATGCTTGTTGAGATTCAATATACAAGAGACATATTTGTGGCTGGGTTTTTCTCCCTCGAGAAGGAGGGTTTTCCCAGGATATGTACTGTGTTCATTTGTTCTTTATGTTGCATTTTTGCTTTCTGTTAAATCTGATCCTATAACATTAACATTGGAATCCAGCTTAGAGCGCTTGGCCTCTGGAATCCAAACATATGCAAGAGAGCCGAAAACCTTCAAATGACAGATCCTGGGTTTGTGACCAGTCCAGACTTCCTCAGGAGTCTTCCCCTTAACATCATGAGTGGGTGACCGATTAAGGAGATAGACTGAAGTATTGACTGCTTATGCCCAAAACTTGGTAGGAACACTCTTGTGTTGCAACATGGAGTGAGCCATCTCAACAATCGTACGATTGTGTTGCTATACAACACTGTTTTGTTGAGGAGTGTAGGGTGTGGTCAACTGATGTTTTATCCCATGAGTATTACAGAAGTTGGAGAATGCACTAGAACAAAATTCCCCCCCATTATCTGACCTAAGAGTTATGATACAAGAACTGGACTCTTTTTCAACCAAGGCCTTAAACTTCTGAAATATATTAAAAACTTCTGATTTCTGCTTAAGAAAGTACACCCACATTTTCCTACTATAATCATCAACAAAGAGTAGAAAGTACTTGCAACCAATGACAGAAGAAGGAGACATAGGCCCACAAATATCAACATGAACTAATTGAAGTACCTTAGAAGCTCGCCAAGAGTCGCCATCTTTGAACGGTGTGCGATGCTGCTTCCCGGCCTGACAAGCACCACAAACGCCCTGATGTTGAGTCTAAATGTCAAGTAAGCCATCTACAAGTCCCTCCTGAGCAAGCTGAGAGAAATAGTGCACGTTCAAGTTCCCGTACCGTTGGTGCCAAAGACTGGTGACAGCCGAATTTCTGGCTGCCAAGGCTAACTTTGGAGAATCACATGTGTCCACAAGCTTATAGAGACCATGATCCTCTATCCCAACGGCCACCATTGTGCGAGTCTCGTGATCTACAATCAAACATTTGTGCAAGTTGAACACCACATCCATCTAGGGAGAATGTCGCATTATCTGACTAACTGAGAGAAGGTTGAGTTCGATATCAAGTACATAATACACGTTGAGGAATATGAGATCCCTCCCGCCAGACTGAACCTGAACAGTGCCTGTGCTGACAACTGTGTATTCCTCGCCTCCTCCAAAAATCACTGAGTTAGTGCAAGGGGAAAAGTCTGTGAACCAGTCACGCCTATGTGAGAAATGACGCGAGGCACCAAAATCTATGTACCAAGCAGAGGATTTGACATGGTCTGTTGGTCGTTTTTCCATGAGTGCATAAAAGGTAGATTCCTTCTGCGCAGAGTGCTCGGCAACATTCGCTTTTTGCTGAGACCCTCCCTGCTTCTTTTGCTCAGAAGCCAAATGAGCACGACAATCTTTCTTGATGTGGCCAAATTTATGACAGTAGTTACACTAAACATTTTTCTTCTTCGGGCTAGTGGAGTTCTGACTTGAACCTTTCTGCTGTGGAGGTTGACCTTTCCCGTGTTGCTTCGGTTGGGTTTTAGCTGCAAAGGCCTGCTCCGTGGAGGATGATGATGCATTGCTACAGAACTGTTGTCTCCAGCAATCCTGCTGCAAGAGGATAGTGCACGGATTTGGAAACTTGAGATCAACATTAGCAGACATAATGTTGAGAGTCTCTATGAAGTGTTCATAGGACTTCGGTAGACTCTTCAGGGTGATCACGACCATGTCTTCCTCCATTTTCCGACCAATCGCCTCCAATTGATCTCTAATCTCCTGGATTTTATTCAGGTGCGCTTGTAGAGTTGTCTTCTCATCCATCATGATAGAAAACAACATATTCTTCAACAAAAACGGACAGCTTTTGTCCTAAGTTTCATGCAAACCCTTCAAGTGATCCCAAATCTCCTTAGCTAATTTTCCAAGTGGAATCTGAGGAAGCTGATTATCAGTAACCAAAAGCTTAATAAGCATTACCGCTTCACGATTTTGCTCATCAAACTTCTCTCGATCCTTACCCGTCGTTGTGGGACGAGTAGCATTGTCGAGGATCATCGGATCGAGGCAGCGGTATTCAAAGATTGTCATCATCCACTGCTTCCAAGTGTTCTAATTTTTTCCATTGAATCTTTGATTGCCCTCCAACATCAGATTATTTAAAATGGCCATCTTCACGCTTTTCGAGGCACAAAAAATGAGGTACTGAGAAGAGGCTAATGCACAAAACTCAAGGCACGAATTCCAATGCAAAAAATAGAGGTAGATTCAGGTACAAACTACATAAAGTACAATGTATGTATGGCACAAAAATCGGGGTATGGAAAACAATGTACCCAGAAAAATTCGAGACCAACCCAATTGAGATCTTGAAAAACCCACCAAGAATCTGTGATCAAAAAAAAAATCGCCTTGAAAAACCAAGTAAAAACCCTAGACGAAAATCAAAAAACCATGGTCGCCATTGACAAACCAGAAAAAAATTGTAGAAACTTTTTTTGAAAAACACCAGAAGTCTGGAGAACACAAAACGCAGCTTGCATGATGAGAATCAAAGAAAATAGCACCAAGATTACTGAAACCAGAAGAAATTTTTGCGAGCTCACAAAACACCAAAAAACACGGGTGTATATGACCAAAACACGACCATCAAACAGGTACAATTCGCGACTTGATCACACAGCAAAAATCTTCAACAATCGTGGCTGTTATGACACGGGCAACGAAACCCCGACCACCAGAAAAGAAGAAAATGAAATGAGAAGTCGTCGCGGCCACCAGAGAAGAAAACGTGTCTCAGAGAATGAAATTGCGCCACACAGCAAAGAAAAAAAGCGACGCAATCTCTGCAAAAATCCTCAAAATATTCGCCCACGAATTGCAGAAAGAGAGTTACGATTTTCGAGTGAGGAGAAAATCCACGAAAATCTAAAACCAGAACTCTCAATTTTAATTTCAGAAGAGCCACAAAAATTTCGAAAAAGTTTCAAAATTTTTACTCACCAAAAAAATCTTCCAAATTTGCAAAGAAGATTTTTGAGAATTTTTAATTCAAAAAATTCAAGAAAAATCTTAAACGATTTTTTATGAATTAAAAATTCACTTTTGAACAATCTGGCTCTCATACCATATTACATAGGTAATTGGTAAAATATTCGATGTATTAACAATGAGCAATGTGCTCAATAAATAGTTTACAAGATTTACAAAAAATGGGAAGTTTCTAAAAAGAAACTTCAGATAAGATCAGAGATGATCTTATCACTAAATTACAATAATTTACAATATTGAGCATTAATAAATAAATAATAAACATTATTTAATAAGACGGGCACATGATGCTTTTCTCATGTACATCACCAAAATACTCCAAGGAGGAACTCACCAAAGGCTTACTCATAAAGCCAAAAGCCTGATCAGTAAATATAGATCCTGGTTTATCCAGTTTCCAAGATTCACATACATAAGGATTCAGGGATTCACTGGCAGTCCTTACCGACTTCTAATTTATACTACCAATAGGATGATATTGCTAGAAGTCCTTAGACAGCTAGAGATTTACCAAAACATCCAAAGGCCAAAGTAGAAGGCAGCTATCACTTTCCCGTTCTTCATTGGAAACATGCTAGTCTTGTCCATCGACACAAGCAGCTGAAGGGGCCAGTTTGGAAATACAATGGTATCCATTCACAACTTACCGGTCCAGGGCCAACTTTGACCCTCATAACCACATTCGGACCGTGGATGGAAAAAGGTATAAACATAAAGTAGACCTGGAGGATTTCTGGGCGAATGTTGCAAACGAGTATGAAATCAGGAAAAGGTTATGGTCCAGATTACAGGTGAATTTGATAAGAGCGACTGAACTTTGTTGAGTGCCTGATCAGTCGAAAGATGATGGAGAGTATGTCCAACCGTGCTTCAATGAGAGCTAGCCTCTTCTTGCAGTAAAGTGGTCAGAGCCTGAGCTTGCATATTTAACCACATTAATGAGGTCGGTGATCAAGTATACTCAATGGTGGGTTGACCAACAAATCCAGGAGTTAAGACGGAAAAGAGTAACGCTCACTTATGACTTGTTGGATGAGACGAAATCATACTCCTCGAATGCAAGAGCATCTCACAATGTCGAGTTGATTGAAACTACCAACTCCAAGAAGAGGAAAGAGGCAGCTACAAACGCATAACCTGTTCAAAAGAAACAGAGGGTGGAGCCATCTCATTCCGCTACATCCAGAAATATTGATGAGATAGTGGCCACTATGGATGATTCATTGGCCGACATGAGAATTCCTTCTCCAATTCATGAGGGCAATATTGAGCCAATCCAACTAGATGATGACGAGCCCCCATCCCCTATGGGCACAAAAATACTTGATTTGGAGAACGAAATGGATATCCAAAATGATGAATTTCAAAAGGGAATGATTTCCACTCTTAAAGGAATTTTGGATACTCTAGGTGGAGAAAATGTTCAGGAAGAGGATGGCATTGAACAGCCCACCATTCCTGACTGGTTGAAGGAAAGATTGAAGATACAGGTGCCAGTTGAGACTCAAGAGGAAGATGACACTACAAAATTTTTTGGCTAGCTTAGAACAAGTTGTTGTAAAGAAGCCCACCAAGAAATTCTCCACGATCCAGAGGGATGAGGTCAGAAACCGTTCCGTACAGATTGTTGTGCCAACAGTTGATAAGACACTGGATGATATTGCTCCCCATGAGTACGCCATTACCACTATTGACTTGGGCCCAACGACAAAAGGCCAAGAAGTTTAAGAGTTGGATAACTCAGTCTCTACTATCAAGGAAAGACTAGAGAAAGAAGTGGTGAAGAAGGAATACAAGGAGGTCGAGTGCCTGAAGGAGTACATTCAAGACCTGACCAAACCGCTCAATCAAGGTGATGAAGCAACTCCTCTTCTAAACTCCTCACAAGAAACGACCAAGGACATTGAAGAAGATATGGTCACGGCCAAGGAAGCTAAAGAATGGATGGCAAGTAAAAGCACAGAAGTGGTTGCATTTATGGAGAGATTGACACTAGCCTATGGACAGACTTCCTCGTTGCTTTCCAGACTTACTGTCATGACAAAAGTTTGGGACAACCTCTCGGACATTCAGGAGAGGATCATTTCGTGCCTCAGAGTACTGAAGGGAGTTCCAAAACAAGAGTTGATCGATGGGAAGATAATTGCAGCAGGCATTGCCTATGACTTCCACACTTGGTATTGGACGTTGACAGCACAGAGCGAGGTCTTGGAAAGAGCAAAAGTTGATGGACTCAGAGTTGAAGAGCAGATCAGAGAAATTCAGAACAAGATTTACCTCATAGTTGCAGATATGTTGGAGAAAGAGATCGTCCGAGAGAATGACATGCAGCTAGAAAATCTAAGGCACAAAGTTCAAGAAATCTTCTTCTCCATTACAGGATTGATTTTGAGACAGAACTTCACTTGGGTGGTGAATCTTTTATCCATCCAGGATGACTTCATGAAACAAGAATTGGAATGGGAGAGTGCCTTTGCCAAATATGTTGAGGACTTGGACGGGCTGGAATTTAGGATAAACATGCTACCACGGGTCACAATAGAAGAGGTCATCCCGATTGTGTCCAGATTCATCAAACACACTGTTGCCCAAGAGGATAGGGATGCACTTCCTTGAAAATAGCTTCAGGCGCCACTTCACTCGTTGATTACTCATTGATTACACATTGATTATTGATGATATTTTTGAAAACCCTAATTAGGGTTGATGTGTATTGATCTTGGTCGTTGGTTTGTTTCAAACTTGGCCTTTCATTTATTCTCAGAAACTCTATATAAACTCTTGATCTCTCATTTTCATTTTGTGAAGAACGTGTATGAGATTGTTGTGTATTGCTACTTTCGATAATAAAAGCTCTTATGCATGATTTGCTTTGAATCCCTTTTATTGTCAAGTGATTTGCAAGGTTGCATAGCTTCAACATTATATTAGAATTAAGATAGAATTTGATTCAACATTAGATTAGAATTAAGATAGAATTTGATTTGAATGTTTGTTAAATGAATGAAAGATCTGATAGTATTGATTAGTGAAACTTAGCTCATACTTTCTTTGAATAGATGATTTTTATTCAATGCGTAAAGTTAGCCTGAGTTTATGATTGTGGATGCCTAACTTCAGTCTGGATAAGTATTGTTCAAGACACGAAAATTATAATCACACCCCTTGAAGATTGCACCCACTTTGTGTAGTTGTCCTAGGGAGGCGAAGCAAAGCGTGGTTACCAGTTTCACCTAATCTTTACCGTCTCTTGAATTCTTAGGGATAGATTAGAACTTCTAAACCCTTGTCCTTTTGCACCTTTCTTTTTTGAAATCCTAAACTGAAAATCCCAAAAAGAAAGAGTACTTAATGTTAAATCCGTCTAAGTCCTAAACTTGTGAAGAATTCTTTAACGTAAGTCCCTTTGTGTATATCACAACGCCCATTGAGCTTATCCACAGGTCAAGACCTGACAAAAGAAACCTTGGAGTCGCCATATGATCTTCTCGCAATCTTAGCATACACGGTGATTTTGTTCAAGAGAGGATAGTGTGTCTTTGGACATTTTATTTTGTGTTTGGTGGATGATAAAATGTACACCAACATGATGTAATATCTTTTTTGTGAACAATATTTAATATAAAAAATAGCCCCAACAAAGAACCCAATCTTTTATAGATGCAGCAAGCATATTGAGATTTGATATCATTTCATAAAAGAGCTCATAGAACATGGGGAAATCAAAGTTTTGTTTTATAGATCTAAGAAGCAACTCATAAATATTTTCACATAGCCACTCACAAAAGACTAATTTTGAACTCTTAAGAAACAAGTTGGGCATCATAGATAGCTTGAAGAGTAGCAGCTCTAAAAAGCAACAATTTCAAAAAACTTCAACAAAAAACTTTAGAAAGCTCCAAAAGTTCATCTCCTAAGAACACATATAGTTTAGCTCCAAAAATATACAATGAATATGAAAGAAACTCAAGATTAAGGGGATATCAGAATCTATAATCATAAATAAGAGAATAAATTCCAAACATGTATTTTATCTCTGACCAAGAACTTGATTTTAAAGCATTAGTTCCTACAACTTCCACCAAACTTCATTTATATTACAAGGCTAAAAGTCTTGCACATATTTGGGAATTTTTGAATGAGAATTTAGGGGGTAATTTATTACTTATAGGTGGATGCCAAAAAAATGAAAATAAAAAGCAAAAGGGAAGAACAGAGAAAAATAGTTTGAATTTTAGTTGCATAGTTTTTGTGTTGGAAAACCCAACAGAAATAGCTACAGGTAAGTGCAAAGCAACAACTCCAAAAAGACCAAATATAATAGTAGTTCCAAAACTGCTTATAGACATTTTTGTATTTTGTTTGTAAATATTTTAGATTTATTATTTTTCCAACAAGGTCATCAAGGAGATTGCAAGATCACCATTAGAGCTATGAAAACAATCCACTTGCCCTATTGAAAATTCGAAAAACATTTTGGAAGAACCAGAGACTTTGTGACCTACTTACGCTACTCACTAAACAATAGTTTTCAAGAAGAGAATGAGAAAGTGAATTACTTGGCTAACCAAGGTTCTATCCAGTAGACCCTTAGTGTTGTCTAAGCATTTCACTTAACCAACGGGAAGATTCATGTCAGTTTGTGAGCAAAGTGTTGTATGTTCCTAGGGGCCTATCTCCTTTGAGAGGGAAAATGAGGATGGTTGCAAATGTAGGAAAAGTAGTGCAACTCAAGAAGGTTGTGCAAAAACAAGTATAGAACTTCAGGATTGTGGAGTGATGCACACCATTATAATGAGAAGGGGGAGGAGGGAGGCAGGTGATGCAGGGATAGGTGGTTTCCTTCACAATCAACACGATTCAAGTTAGAATTCAAACACAAAAGATTCACCAAACCTTCAAAAATTACCTTTTCAATACAACTTTGCCTTTGCCAATTAGGTCTGCAGACCGGGTTTTCTTAACTTTTCCTCTCAATGATTCTCACCACAACCAATCACTTGACTATTTTGAACACTCATCAAGACCTTCTAAAACATATGTCAAAATCAACTAGGGTTCCTTTTTAACAACTCTCAAAACTCAGTGATAACGTTGTCCTAATAGGTCAATTAGGCCTATTTTTCAAAGTAAGTGCTCTAAATCTTTGCAACCAATCTTGTATAACCACCTAGACCTTTTAAACAGAAAACAAAATGACAAATTCATCAAGTTTCAGGCTCTCAAACTCTCATCTAATCACTGCTACAGGAAACCCTCACTTTTACTTGAATAGGGTAGGGTTTATTGATTCTACTAGTTCCCAATCACTCACAACCTTGAAATTGCCTCCAACACTCTTCCATTTGCCTACTTAAACTCACAAAACCTTCTCATGGCCTGATCTCACAACTTTTCATCAAACTCACACATTCTCCTTCAAATTTCATACCCTCATTCCTCAGTTTTCTCAAGACAGTCATGTTCACTTCCCGAAAACCTCACCATACAGAAAAAATCCTACTTCCTACCAACCTAGATTAACATTTTTATGCCCATTCCACAGACACAGAGAACGCAGTTTGTGGAATGGGCTTAGATCATGTTGAAGACTTCAAAATCAAAACTCTACCCTACAGACCTGTCAGAAGAAAATTCACAAAATATCAATCCCAATGAAACTAAACCTCCTCAAAATGGATTCAACTCAAGGCTGCGACCAAACTTCAACAATCTCCAATGTTATTTAACCAAGAATTTGATGTACAATCGCACACAAAGGTCTGCAAATACAGATCTAAATGTAAAAATACAGAATGAAAGCAAATAGGGGTCTTCTTTATTGAAAACTACTTCAAAGATACTTCAACAACATTTTTCCTCGTTTGAGGCAATGTATTTAAACATTTTTCAACCAACTACTTCCCTCCAACCGACCAACTGACTTTTAAATTCCCTCATGACCGTTGAGTTCCCCAAAATTGCCTTTTTTGCTTTTACAATATTGACAATTTTGTCAATTTTTACAATTTTGCACATTTAACCCCCAAACTTTCTAAAAACCTCTAGAATGACTCCATACCATATTTAAATAGTCTCAAAAGACTTTATTCACCAAAACCTAAGACTTGACACACTAAACTCTTCAAAACCATTAATTACATATCTTGCAATTTATGCATCATTGACAACATTTCATCCTTGCTTTACAAAAATGACCTCCAATTACATTCCCATGGTCTATTAGACCTTATTGACTTACTCTAATACCAAAAACTCCTATGACAACCTATACAAACCCAACTTGCTCAAATTTGAATGAAAAAGGATTGGTGCTCCTACACCAGCAGGGGAGGGGCATGAATCGGTATAATGCAACTTTTACCAATTTAAAACTTTATCAATCACAATAACATCATTTACTCAACATCAATAATTATGCACATGAGAAGAACACAATAACACATGATATTTATGTGGAAAACTTTACTAGAGAAAACCACAGAACAATATTGCTTATATATAAAATCTTCTTACAACTTTGTAGGCACCAACTTACTGGAGGCACCAACCCCCACTATTAAGCACCAATCTACAAATCAAAATTCCACCTTCAATGTTGTTTATTCAACGGATGATGGACAATTAGATCTCTTCAAGTGTTATACTTTCCTTCAAAAAATATGTCTCACAATCCTCGTAAAGTCTGTTCATAAACATCATAAACTTACTCACAATTTTCTCATAAATTTGCTCATGAAATCTTCATAGACCTGTTCATAAAATCTTCACCAATCTGCATATATTCTTCTTCCAGATATGCAATAATATTCATATAACTTTGCTCTAACTTTCTGCAATACTCTTCATTTACTTTATGAATCTGAATGATACTCTATTTTATTGCTACACGTGTTTTTTTGGTATGTTATATCGGCCTCTTTTTAATTCTCGCTACCACTTCACAGTTATCAATCTGAATTTATATCTTCTTATACCTCTCCATCAAGAGAGGTGATCTTTCCAAGAGTGGCGAACCTTCTTAATATGGATGTCTTTTTGTTAATCAATCCTCAATGCTAATCGCTGCCTTCACTAACTTCAAGTGCTTTTAATATGAATTATTGCCTTTTAAAAACTTTAATCTCTGCTTATAAATTTTGAATAGTAAATGTTTTTTATTTTAATTTCTTCCATTAATAAATCTTAATCACTGAAGGCTGAATCCTTTGAGCTCAGGTTGTGAATCAGGTAGAGTATTTGGAAAATTTATTTTGAGCTGAGCATTTTGGCTTTGAATTTGGTCAAGTTTTGGGGATTCTTTTTAGAAATTCTCATTTTGGGTGTAAAGGATGGGTAAACGTTGAGGTTAAGCAAAAATATTTCCGTTGGAGCAGAGAGTATTCAGAACAAAGCACATCCTGGTGAAGAAATCCCTGCCGGAAAAAAAAATTTAGCAAAAAAAAATGGAGGTGGACAGTTTATTTTGGTTTTATATTGAAGATTTTTTAATCTCATTTTTAGAATGAATGTGTGTGAAGATTTGAGTAAAAATGATTGTCTTGCTTTCTATTTGAAGTGGCGTAAGGATTTTTGTAATGGAGTAATAAGGGTTTTGGTAGGAAGTTAGTTGCTTTATTTATGCATTCTAGAAATTACAATGGAGAAATCATTTGCAATTTTGAAGTTTGGGAGTCATGAATTTCATACATGGCAAGTCAAAGTGTAAGTAGTTTTAATAGAAAAAGATCTTTGTGATGTTGTTAATGGAACTATTAAAAAACCACAAGATGTAGATGAGGCATTAAAATGGATAGCAAAAAATCATAAAGCTTCAGCAGTGATTGGTCTTGACTTATCTGATGCATATTTACATCATATTGATTTGACAAAAACCTCAAAGCAAATATGGGAAAGCCTTAATTCTTTATTTGGTTCACAAGCCTCAAGTGCTAAAATGAGAATGAAGCAAAAACTTTTTGGTTTGAAAATGATAGAGGGTGATACTATTGTTCAACATATTAGTACACTTCTCTTCTTAATCAACATGCTGTCCAATAAAATGTACAGTTGTTGATGATGATGATGATGCCAAAGCTATTTTATTAAATGGTATGCCTTCAAGTTTTGACAATATTGTGTTTACTTTAAACAAATTGAATCCAAACCCGAGCTTAAAAAATGCGATATCTTAATTGATGAAGAGAAAAGAATCACTAAAACTCACTCAAGTAATGAGGAAACTGTTTTGTTTGTCAAAAGGAAGACTAATGTTTCAACAAGTAAGAATCTTTTCAAATGCTTTTATTGTAATCAAAGAGGACACATTCTAGTGAATTGCATTCAACGTGCTAGAGATCTTATTGATGACAAGTTAAAAACAGATAATGCTTTAATTGCTATTGAAACTGAGGGAGAAAGACGTAATATTGCAGCGTGTGATCAAGAATCTTCTCACAATGACATTGAAGAAGTATATCTTCTCTAAGAATTAAACAGGTGGCACCAGAGGCTAGAAGCATTGGAGGTAGGAGGATCTTCATCATCTTGAGCTAGATTCTTGCTCAAAGATAATGCCTTGCATGAGAAGCATTTGTTTCATCTCTAGTCCCTTCAGGAGCAAGAGGGGGCATGATAATTTTGTTTGGTTTGCAGATAATTGAGTTACTCTCGATCTACAAATCTGGCGAGTGGTACTTATGGTAATTGAGTTTGTCTCAATCCATGGTTTTGCAAATGTGTATTTGTGGATAATTGAGTAAATCTCAATCCACAAATAGAGGAGTGATACTGTGGATAATGGAGTGAGTCTCAATTCACAGTTGGTTGGTGATTTTCTTGTGAATAGTGAAGTGAGTCTCAATTTTGTAATGTCCCTTACCCAGTTTTCCCTAGAATTTGCTTGTAGATTAGGTTTAGGATTTCTTCTTTTCAAATAAATGTTTTCTTTGATGAAATAATCTTGGTTTGAAATCTGCATCCACCATATTAACACATTTCCACATACACATATCTGTTAGCATTAATATCTAGATATCCATATATAAATATATGCATAAATGCAATCATGAAAACGCATGAGGGATGGAATGGAAGGATCCACCCGAAGTCGTAATCCCTAATACAAAGGTGGTAACCTACAACCCTCCCCTCTTAGCGACTTGTATCTGCATTATCTATCCTTGTGGATAGATCCGCCCCAAGTCCTTGGCGAAGTTCAAGGGGTTGTAGCCTACAACCTCCCACTCTAGGGGACTTGTAACTGCATTATCCATCCATAACATCTCCTCAAAAAACATATGACCTACTGGGGGAAGCCTGTGGAGCACTTAGTGACCTAGGCCTACCATCGCTCCATGGCCACAGCAAAATCTTAGGTGGGACCCCCACCCCTCCATGGCCCAACCCTTGCTTGGGATTAGTGGAACCTTAGGTGAACTTACCACCCCTCCATGGCACCTCCCTACCTAGGGTCCTAGGGGCAAGACCTTAAGTGGGGTTTTTAGGTACCACATGCTCAAGCCCTTTCCTCCCTAGTAGGTTTACAAACACGGTGAAGACAATCTTTTAGCAATTAAAGACATTTGCATTTATTACTGATTCCTTAAGTCAATAACATCATTATCATCATGATAATACTAAAGAAAACATTACACCAATAATCAAATTAGCAATGCCTCTTTCTTATATTCAAATATGCTAAATATTATTGCTAAGTAAGTACATCACCTGATCTGTTGTGTCTTCCCATGTCTCCTTATTCCTTAAACGCCTTTCTTCAACCTTACATTTGATTGATCATAGGATAAAAACATATATAAATAAATATTAATCTATTCATTTTTATATTATGATCGTAATTACTCATAAGACTCAATAATTGCTACAAGCGTCATTATTGCATAATCTAAATTTTATATATATATTCTTTACTTATATCAATTAGCATCTGTATATATATGTTTATATAATTCTCCTTATATTAGTATTCATATATATATTCTTTATTCATTTCATATTATTCATTATAAAATTTATCCATATTTATGCATATATACTTGTATACCTATTAAATAATATTTACATATCAAATGACTATATTCCAATGCACATCAGTCATATAGATTATATCACTGTGTTGCTGTTCTGAATGCAGATCGCATTTCTCGATGTTTCCCCATATTATTTTCCATTTCCTTCTATAATCTGCTGCTTCCTTTATCCTTCGATCTGATCTCCTTATTATATCTTGATATTTTAATTGAAAGGATGTGACTCTCTTTAAGAGAAATGACGTTCCCCAATAGACAACCCTTTTTATTAAAGACAAAACCTTTTGTCCTTTCCTACGTGCTGCTTTACTAGGATGATGGATGTTAATGTTTTCTTATATTATACAAATCACTGCACTTTAGGGGGTGGTTGAGTCAGAACGGCACTTCGTCATGGAATGCACAGTTTATGAAGACATCTGTAAACAGTATGCAAATAGTTTGTGTATGGACAATATGCAGCAGTTATTTGAGGAGGATAAGATCAACCAGACGGCCAGCCTTCTGGTCAAAATCAATAGTAGGAGATCTGATTTGGAAAAGAGCATGAAAGAAAATTAAGTTGTGTCTTGGTCCCATAGACTGTTTAGTCTTGTGGACGTCATTAAAATATTTCATTTCATCAGATATTAATAACAGCATAATCTTATCTATGGTAATTGGATTTATAATGTTATTTTAGTTGATCTTTAATTATATATTTATTATTATTATTTTTATAAGTATATTATTTTATATTTACATGTTTTATATTAATATAGTCTATATTTATTGTTTTATTGGTTTTATGTACTTTATTTAATATTTATTATATTATAATGGTTATAATAGTATTTATTTTTACTATTTATATGGTTATTTATTATATTTATTTATTTACTTGAGTTTTTAGTGTTGCAATTTCAGGGACATGACAGATTCACAGGTAAATGTTTGGATAATCGAACATTTACCTAGACATGAGGAGTTTGGGTTGGTGCTGATGCAGAGTTGGATAATCAAAACATTTGCCTAAACAAAGAAGTTTGGGTTGATGTTGATGCAGAGTTGGCTAATCAAGACATTTGCCTAGACAAAGAAGTTTAGTTGATGCTGATGGAGTATTTTTGTTTTCTTTTTTTAGTGTAAACCTTAAGGGGGGGGTTGTTAGGAATTAAGGTTTACATATAATAATTTAGTTATTAGGTTAGTTAGTTGGGTGGGAAGTTTTTCCCGTATGGGGAAAATAATGACTTTATAAAGCCAATGTATTGGATGTAATGAGACGAATGATAATATTGAAATTAACTTTGTTTACAATGTAAATAAATTTCTTTTATGTTCTTGCTGCTCTATAGTACTCTTGTACTAAAACGTTTATATATCTTGAAAGAGTGGTCGCTGAATAAAAAAATATCTTGGAATAATGCCAAATGAAAAACAACTGGAATAAATTTTAATTCAATGGTGATTTAATAAATTGCTGCATTTAAAAATAATTATTTCAAAATATGATTAAGTTTATGTTAAAATTCATTCAAATATGAGTCGGTCAATATTAAAGTAGTTTGCCACCTGAAACATCCCCTAAAAAACATACTGGGAAGGAAGCAACGACTGCTTATCCCTTGTTAGATTTCAGCATTACAGCCTATGGTGGCTGTCAAATGTCAATTCTTCCTGGCATGCATCCTTCCAGATATATCTAGAATGCAAAGCTTTTTATGGCACTGGATTGCCACCTTGCTAGTCTACCAGATGATACAAGAGAGATGAATTTGACCCAGATTTGTCCCAGTTGATACTATGAACTCTGTTGATAATACTTAGCTGCTATAGCTTTTGATTTTGAGGATTTTGTGTTTATAATGTAGTGGATTGTGTTCAATTATGTTGATAATAGCTAGACTCCCAAGGCAGTTTTGTCATAGCCTGGGACAGTTTTCGGATATTTTCCCATAATCTTTGTCAAAGGGTTTAAAAATCTAATGGAAGAATTGTTCTTTTATTTTTAATTCTTAGACGTGCCTCAGCTTTTTAACCTTCTTAACTGGTGGACCCACAATTACGATCCCATTGATGTGGCTGAAGAGCAAAGTGGACTTGTGTATCCACTAAACTGAGTTACAAACACACAACAATGCAAGCAAGCAGTAAAAATCTTTAGAATTTTCATAACAATGTAATCACTAATACATGACCGGATTTTGCCTCACAAAATTTCTCAAAAGAAACATTCAAACAAGGATGCCCAAATTGCATCAGGAGTAACTTGAACCAAATTGGTTGAGGAAATGTTGTCATCATGAGAAACTATGGTAAAACTATCAAAACATGGTCATTTCCAAATGTCCAGATTTCTTGTAGTAATGATTCTTTGTGGCTAATTTGCAAAAGATTTACATTTCTTTAAAAAAACATATTTGAAATGGGTACATCAGACCCATTAGAATGACAGAAGTGAACATTATGAAAACATGGTCTACCTGCACAAACCTACATTTTATTATTCAGTATCATGTACAGTCAGCATCGACCAATATGCATTCATGGTTATGTAATCAAAAATTGCACGAGCTGCTATCAGAATAAATTTATGAAGCCAAAGTTCCTGTATCTTCAAAGAAAATCCATATTTCATACAATATCTAAGGTGAGAAATATACCATTCTAGGTTAATCTTGCGCCGTATGTACAGAGAAGATAGGTCTCCCTTGGGTATCATGTGGCTGTGCTGGCTGCAGAATTCATTTCAACATAATCTTTGATGAGTATAAGCTCCCCTAAAAATTTTTGAGGTACCTGATCTAGTTTTCTGCCTTCTTGCCATACTTGACCCACTAGAACACTTGGTCCAGCAGAGCGTATGTAAACTACAAGTTCATCATTAAAAGGCCATAGGTTCTTGGCTGCATAACAAGGCAAACATATAGCACGCTGTTAATCAAACAAAATCAATGACAGATTTTCAATATATACAAGATAGATTTTTTATAACATGCATATTATAACATTGTGATGCCATGTGCATTGTTTTGCTTTTGCAAAAGTACTTAGTAATTTCTGCAATTAGCACAACACTAACTAAAACATCACAGTAGAAGTTCTATATTCAAGATTACTTATCTACTAAAAGACAAGATCTGCATGCTGCTTATTTAGTAAAAATGCAATTTAAAGTTGGCAATTGACAAAGAAACAACACAGTGCAGATGGACCATCTAATTAATATGTTGGATGACCTAACTTACTGAGAAGAAACTCAAAACTCCTATGTCATTGCATGATTCGCATGTGATAAGCACTACTACTACTATAAGTTTATAACATATTATATATATATATATGGACAAAGCGGATTTTTCAAAACAAAGACAACAGAAGGAACATATTTTCTGATGCTGAAAACAAAACACAATATTTTTATCATTTATGTTGGATCTGACAGAAAAAGTGAATGCTGCATCAGTAAAGAACAGTTTGCCCAGACAAAGTAGTTACTGGAGTCAAATGCCTAAAAATTCCTAACCAGATAATTGCTGCAGGAGAAATTTGATCTGTGGTAGTTAAAACAATTCTCTGTAATTTGGAAAGTGGCAAACATAATCTTTTGGAGAAGGTTGAATCATTTGAGCCACACTAGCCTACCATTAAGAAAGAGCAACAAAGTATATTTGACATCAATACGAGATTCCGTTCTAAAATTCCTATAACATGAATCCACATTCCACTCATCCTATAGAAGAATCCAACCTTTTGTTTTTCACCCAAACCCCTGGTAAACTGAGACTTCTTAAGTTCAATCCAAGCAACAGATTTCAGAAGCTGATTCAGAAGAGTATCTATGTGAATAAATAAGCCTGAGAAACATTTCCGGATGGATGTTCCAAACAAAAAAACAACTTCAGAGGTAGATTGTTTCAGAATCTTAAGTCTTTATATGCGTCCTGCTTCATTGTAAGGGTGATACAAATCTGGCAGCATGGAAGAATTCTGGCAGTTGAAGACAACTGGATACAGAGGAATGTGTGGTTGCTCGTACAGGTTAGAGCAATTTATTCTATGTTTCTTTTTAAAAACATAACATCAAATGTGGGAGGAATAATCACTTCTCTAGGATAGACAAGTTTATTTAATCAGGAAAATTGTAGAATCAAACAAGCTTGCATGAGCTATAAGTAATTTCTTTGGAGTATGATGAGAGAATAATTTGAAAAAATACAACTAAAGTCATGTCATCAAATTTAAATGGTAACATTCACAAATGTTTTTCCTGATAACTTCTACAAAAGAAACAAATAACAAAATCTAAACATCATGAACCACACGTTGAGCCATTGTCTCAAAGTTCAAGTCAAATGACCCACCATCTATAGAACAAACAGCCCTTACGGACCCCACATGAAAATAATTAACAATGATGTCTTCCACTACATCAATTATATTTTAATTGTGGGTAAACTGATCTTGTATATATAATGAATGCCTCAAAGTATGCTATCTTTCTTTGGAATGTAACAGAGAATCAAAATTAAGTTTTGTTTTAAAATTTAATCTAATGCAGCTAAATATAATTACAACTGGGGTGACGAAACATTTAATACAACAGCTGAAAGAACTACAACAAAATGTTGGAAAAGAGTTCAACGGTCAACCAATTAAAATGTGGATGAACTAACTAAAATAATCTCTACCTGGCTTTGGAAAGTTTGCAGGGACATCGGAAAGCTGTAGCTGCCCATCCCCAAACTCAAAGGCCAAATCACAACGCTCCTCAGTAGCCATGACTTCACAGACATTTCTGACAAGGAAGTACAATGGGCTTAAGTAGTTTGCAACCATTTGCAAAAGGGATCCACCTGCAAATGTTAAAGTGCATATTAAAAAGGTTAAAAAGTCTCATAGTCAAAGAAGCTTCAGAAATTTAGATAAATAAGAGACTTAAAGTCATCCTTCCTCAAGTAGACCAATCACCATACAACAAAAACCAAGTCAAAACTATCAATTGTTAGCAGCCAAAACATCCATCGCTGAAAACAACACAAAAAAGCCGTTGATTCCTACAACAGGACAGCTTATCTTCTACCTCCTCATTGGGCTTTTATCAAGGGTGCTCCTGCTAGGACTTTGTTACTCTAATAAAATCCCAGCAACAAAAGAGATGATCTCTACCACTGTTACAAGGGAGTTTTATCATTACAATCTTACAAGATGAGCCAAAGAATTTGAACAGTTCATCTACTGGAGCATAATTAACTAATAACTACAGATGAACTAAAAGGATGCATAAGCCATTTGTAACTAACCATTGATAAATTATGTAAATACTATTTTAGTCCACATTCATGATTACAATAGACAAGGAAAAGAAAGAAAGAAATTATATTAATGTCCACCGATGACCAAAAGTAGGTCAATGGAACACAAGAGAACAGCAGTATACAATAGAAAGAAAGAAATTAACTAGAAGTCTACAGGTCTGGAGAATTCAAAATTGCATTTAGAGGGTCTACATTCCGAAGGCGTTTCATGACTGTGTTTATGCATACAAAGGGAAATTTCTATAGATTTTTGTTGTATTACAAAACAAACATCAGCAAAGAACCAAGGGATAATGGGACAGCTACGTGAAATTATACTTCACGCTGCAGAGGAATTTAATCATTTAATGAACATGTTTTATATACAAAATAGAGTCACTCTTTCACACTCAAGGGTGAAGACATTTTCATGAAAGACTCGTGAAGGAGAACAAACAACATTTTTCAGAGTAGATAAATTATATAAAGGCTATAAATTTATAATGTTTCATATGTGAACTATTTTATGGTTAAAAATATCATAATCTAAAAATATAACCCTGCCTATAATTTTGAGAATTAGGTGCATGCATTGGATTTAGTAATGAATAATAACAATTTTCTATTATATCTCTTTGTTTACTTGAGTTGATGAAGTATATAAAGGCATGTTTGTTGACTGGCCAACTATGTGTGTAATGTGTGGGTGCTTTTGAAATATCCCCCGTGGGATCTGCCCTAAAATTCTGATTTTTATTTCTGCTCAAAACCCTAATTCTGATTTTGATTTTTTATTTTCTGATTTCCAACAAAATATCACACCAAACATACAAGTGCCCAAACATGACAAATAATACATGCCAAATGTTGCTACCAATTGATATCCGTATTAAACATGAGATTCACCATGAAAAACACAAGATAGGGCATCTAAGTGAACATACAGGTCTGATTTTCTGTATATAACATCTGCTGTTACAAATCTGAATATTTTGGACTGATTTTACAAGGAACTCAAAGGCTCAAACATGCCAAACATAAGCCCAGATTTCTGCTCTACAAATCAGATCTGAAACGTACCAAATATATGCAAAAAAGTCTTCAAATATCAAACCCTAGATGGGTGAAATTCCTCCTTGGTAAGTGCTTGGGGTTTGCTGCTCCAAATGTGCTCCAATATGCAAGATCGCCCTCCAAAGGTTGGCGCCCAGGTTTGCTCCAAGTGGCACTCCAAATTAGGGCAAAACCCTAATGCAATCTGCTAACAAAATGCTACAATAATTCTGCTCCAAATCTGCTCTGCAAATCTGATTATGCAATGCTGCTCCAACCTCCAAATGTCTCCAATGAATTGCAAATAGAACTCCATTATGAGTCTGTAATGTCCCCTTCTTGCTCCGGAGCAGTGCAGTGTTTCAATTAGCCTATTCTAGAGTTCCCATAGGAGTTGATGTGGTTAGGGGACTCAGTTGCCAGCATTGATGCTCAGTGTTGGGTTTGTTGGAGGGGTTACTATTTATAGTGGTGGCCGGTCTTGATGTTGCCATCCTCAGTTGGTCACAGCTTCCTCATTGGTCTTCAGTTTCATTCAATTTCGGGTGTTTGGCATATACTTACTATTTATAGTAGTGCTATTTATAGTAAGTCACCTTTGGGGGAGTTGGTCCTAGGCCAATGTACATGCAGCAGCATTATTATCCAGTTTTTAGTTGGAGAGCCCAAGGTTGCAATTTAATATTTGCTTGTTCGACTGCTTAAGTGATTTTATAAAGTTAAATTATAACTTATATTGAGGGAAAAGTGGTCATTGAAGTGTACCAAGGCGCCTAATGAAACAACTTTAAGTTGTTTTTAAAAGATCAATTAATATTATTTTCCCTCCTTATGTTTGGACACCTAAGAGAAAAGGGAATGAAATATTTAAATGTTAAATATTCAAAGGGAGAATGGCGTTGGTTTTATGTTGAAAATTAAGAGATTTTTGGAGCCCATTCGCCCTAAGTCTTATATTATGAAGTTCGGCTCTCATTTTTCATCATCCAAACTTTGACGACATACTGAAATGTTGTCAAATTGTCTTTTGGTTGCCTAGGCTGCGTTGTGAGGACAAGAACCCTCCATCATATTGGTCGGTTTCGGTGGTGAAACATCCACCCTAATCAGATATTGGTGTTTACAAACAGTTGAGATCACAAGAGCTTCAAAAGATTGATTTACGGTGAAGAAAAGATGAGGATATTTCAGTATTTTTGATGGTTTTTGGTGTGGAATGCTTCGTATTCAGTTTTGGTGTGTTTGCTAAATATTTTGGTGTGTTTGGTTTCATTTTTTGGGCTTTGTATTTCTGGGTCAGAATCCACCTTTTTGCTCATACCTCTAAGTCAACTTGAAGAATCAAAATGGGTATTGGAAATAATGATGAGGCTCTCCATGGTGATTATTTCAAGCACTAGTTTGTATTTTTTGATGAAGATTTGGATTTTCTAAGGTGAATCGAACTTTTGAGAGGGACGCCTCTTTGCTGCTGTGAAACCTTTGTTTGCAACCAGCAAAGCTAGGTTTGGTCATTGTTCTTTGTGAGCCAATGCAGGGTTCCAATATAGTGGCATTGTTGATTGTTGTTCTTTGGCTTTAACTATATTGTTTCATTTATGGTTTCCATATAGTGGCGACGGTTGGAAGGAAATAAACAGTTTATGCTATTTTCGATAAGGCATTGTTGGGAAAAAAAATTGTCCACATGCGGGGTTATTTTGGCTTTTTTTTGCATGGGTTTGTTATTGTGAATTCTTCTGTTTTGTGGGTTTTTTCATCTGGGTCACTATTGAAACCAATATTGTTTCATTTATGGCTTCCGTTTTGTGGCGATGGTTGCAACACAATAAAATAGTTAATGTTATACAGTTTATGTTGTTTTCCATAAGACATTGTTGATTATTGTTCTCTAGCTTTGGCTATATTGTTTCATTTTCGTTAAGGTACTTTTGAAAAAAGAATGTCCATGTGCAGAGTTTTTTTTTTTTTTTTGCATGGGTTTGTTACTATGAATTCTTCTATTTGTGGGTTTTTTCATCTGGGTCACTGTTGAAACCAATATTGTTTCATTTATGGTTCGTATTTTGTGGCGATGGTCGCAACGTAATTAAATAGTAAATGTTATACAGTTTATGTTGTTATCCATAAAGCATTGTTGACTATTGTTCTCTAGCTTTGGCTATATTGTTTCATTTTATGATATTTTCCAGAAAGCTTTATTGATTGTTGTTCTTTGGCTTTTGCTATATTGTTTCATTTATGGTTTCCATATAGTGGCGATAGTTGGAATGCAATAAAACAATTTATACTATTTTCGACAAGGCACTGTTGGGAAAAAAAATTTGTCCACGTGCGGGGTTATTTTGTTTTTTTTCTGCATGGGTTTGTTATTGTGAATTCTTCTATTTTGTGGGAAATTCATCTGGGTCACTGTTGAAACCAATATTGTTTCATTTATGGCTTCCGTTTTGTGGCAATGGTTGCAACGCAATACAATAGTTAATGTTATACAGTTATGTTGTTTTCCATAAGGCATTGTTGATTGTTGTTCTCTAGCTTTGGCTATATTGTTTCATTTTTGATAAGGTACTGTCGAAAAAAGAATTTGTCCACTTGTCGGGCTTTTTTTTTTTCATGAGTTTGTTATTGTGAATTCTTCTATTTTGTGGGTTTTTTCGTCTAGGTCATTGTTGAAACCAATATTGTTTCATTTATGATTCACGTTTTATGGCAATGGTCGCAACACAATAAAATAGTAAATGTTATACAGTTTATGTTGTAATCCATAAGGCATTGTTGACTATTGTTCTCTAGCTTTGGCTATATTGTTAAATTTTCGATAAGGTACTATTGAAAAAAGAATTTGTTCGGGTGTAGGGTTACTTTGTTTTTTTTTTTGCATGGGTTTGTTACTGTGAATTATGTTGTCGTCTATGACACTGCTGAAACCAATATTGTTTCATTTATGGTTTTCGTGTGGTGCCGATGGTTGCAAGGCAATTAAACAATTTATGTTATTTTCGTTTAAGGCATTATTTACAATAAAATCTTCACGTGCGGGGTTGTTTTTTCCCCCCTTGCATGTGTTTGTTGCTGTGAATTCTTTTGTTTTGTGGTTTTTCCCGTGTAATCCACTGTTTTAAAAAACTTGTTGGGCTGCGGGGTTGTTCTGTTTTTTTGGGCATGACTTTGTTAGTATAAAACCTCATGTTTTGTGGTTTTCCCCCCTTGAAGTTTTTCAGACCTTGCATTTAAAACTTGTCGAAATAATAAAACAGTTTATGGTATTTTCCATAAGGCATTGTTGATTATTGTTCTATGGCCTCGAATAAATTATTTGATTTATGGTTTATGTGTAGTGGCGATGGTTGCAAAGTAATAAAATAGTTCATGTTCTTCTCGATAAGGCATTGTTGGCTATTTCTGTGTGGCCTGCAAAAACAGCTTGCACTATTTTCCATAAGGCATTGGTGATTGGTGACATGTGGCTTTAGCAATACTATTTCATTTGTGGTTTTCATATATTGGTGATGGTTGGAAAGGAATTAAACAGGTCCTATGTTTATACTTTTTGAAGGATAGTTGTTATTTGTCTAGGCCTCAATAAGGATTTCTTAGAATGACAGGCTGTATATTAAGTGTGATATGAAACATTAGTCTCACCATTGATTATAGTGGCAAACTAACATACATTGTCCACCAGCGTAATCAATGGCGATATCAATTTTTTTTATTAAACTTAATATGCAAGCTATCATACATATGAATGATGTCTACATCTAATTTCACAAACATACATATATGCACATAGGGAAAATAAAATGAAACACAACAAAAGAAGGCCTGCTCTCCACCCTACCATATTGGGTCATGGAGTCTCATAGGCTCTCACCAAACCCCTGAGCAAGAACATACATTGTCCACCACTGTGATCAATGGTAAAACCAATGTTTCTTATTGCACTTAATATACAACCTATCATTCTAAGTTATGCAACCATAGCAATATCAAAGACAGACATGCAACATAACTTTATGAACTCACATGTAGCAGCAATATACTCTGCACTCAGCCAACAAAAGAATATTAAAATCACATAAATAAAATGACAATTATTAAACCTCTTGTTTTGTGGTTTTCCCTTATTGTGTTCACTTTGGCCGGAATTTTTGTCAACCTTCCCAGTTTTTAACCCTTTCGACATCCGGCTCCCGGTCCGAAAAATAGGTGGCAAAATTTTTTTATTTTTATATTAAAAGCATTTGGCACGTCGATAGAGAAGACCAATGAAATTAAACACTGGTTGGCATCAACATTAATTGTTGTATGGTTTGTGTAGTGGCGATTGTTGCAAAGTAATAAAATAGTTCATGTTCTTCTCAATAAGGCATTGTTGGCTCTTTTTGTGTGGCCTATGAAAACAGTTTGCACTATTTTCCATAAGGCATTGGTGATTGTTGACTTGTGGCTTTAGCAATACTATTTCATTTGTGGTTTTCGTATACTGGCGATGGTTGGAAAGGAATTAAACAGGTCTTATGTTTATACATTTTGAAGGATAGTTGTTATTTATCTAGGCCTCAATAAGGATTTCTTAAAATAACAGGTTGTATATTAAGTATGAGATGAAACATTGGTCTCACGATTGATTATAGTGGCAGACTAACATATATTGTCCACTAGCGTAATCAATGGTGATATCAATGTTTTTTATTACACTTAATATACAGGTTGTCGTACATATGAATGTTGTCTGCATCTGATTTCACAAACATACATATCTGCACATAGGGAAAATAATGTCAGGTCTTGACAATGCAAAAACAACTCAGTGATAAATCTGAAAATGCTGGTAATCACAAGGGACCTTACAAAACAAATGCTGGAAACTTCAAAATCATCAAATCTTGCAATATGGTGATGCTTTTATTCCTAAAACTAACCCAGATTTTAAAAGAAATAACAAAAGATAAAGGGTTTAAAGAGATTTTCTGAAAAGTAAACTAAACCTAAGACCAACAATGCAAATGATTAAACACTCAAAGTGGACCAATCCTTCAAAACTAATTCCTGCTAAACCCAGAATAAATCTGCAATCTCACAGAAACAGTGCAATCTTCTAAGGAATTAAAGATTTTCAGATCATGAAGCATTCACCCAAATCAACCTTATTTAACAATTGAAATGAAAAAATACCCACAATTGAACTCAGCACACAATATTTAGGCCCAGGCTAACTTTACACAACAACTTACAATCAGCAAGCTACTAAAAGTATGGACCAGGGATTGCTCAAACACTTCAAATATTAAACCATGAACACCATTGCATCACATCTAAATCTAAAATCTAACATGCAACTAATAATCTCAAAGCAATCTTAAAGATCTGGAACAACAAGAACCATGTAAAGTGAAGCAATACAAGAAAAAGCACCAAAAAACAATGTCTTTACTTATATTGAATCACCCAAATTTGCAACAATTCATATATTCTCAATGTATCCACACTTGCTCTCAGAAAATGCTAACTCCTATCTCAATTCTAGCTCTTGCAACTATGTCTTATTGATTCTAACCCTTACAAATGAAGTTGGAGCCTCAATTTATAGAAGAGCAACATTAGGTTAGCCCAGAATTAGGGTTACATGCTTAGGTCGGCCTATAGGCTTTTTTAAATAAAATAAAGTTACATTAAATATTTGCAATTAACTCCAGGTTGACCTAGATCCTTCTAGAAATATTCCTTTTTGATGGCACAAAATTCGAGGTCGCCCTGCTGACCGACTAGAAGTCACATGTCTGGCACAAATCCCTAGGCGGTTGGAGGCTAGCTATCTTCCTTTCCCTGATTGGCTTCTAATTTGTTGGCTAATTCTTTGAATTTCTCCAATATCTCATTCACATCCTCTGGATCTGGAACTAGAATAAATTTAATCCTTGTTTCATGATTTTTGAATTCTTCCAAATACTAGGGCATTACCTTATTCCATTCAATCTGCAATTCATGATACTTATCTAGCTTTGAAATATAAATTGCTGCATCTTCCATATTTTCTTTGGTAATTGGAGCATTATCAGAAGGAGCATATATCTCATGCCACCATCCTTGCAACTTGCCAATGTTCATGTTTTTCTAGCCAAACTTTCTCCTCCCAGTCATTATCTCCAAAAAACTAATACAATTATTGTATGTCTCCTTTATTTTCCCTTGTAACTTCATTATTTTCTTTAAGGCCTTAGTGAGGAGTTCTTTCCTACAATTCCAGACCTCTATCCACTCCTTCACCTTTCCAATTTCATCTGGGGAAAAGATATCCAACTTGGCCAATTCATCTTTAGGTACCTGCAGAATTTTCTTCAACTCAGCAGCAGTTGATTCATCAACCTTATTACAGTCTGCAGCAAACTGTGAAGTATTCTCCAAAAAGTCAGCAGCATTGGTGTGTATCCTAACAATTTGTTCAATTGCTTCATCTCCTCTACTACTGACACCTTGTAGCCACCCTTGAGTGCTATGAACAGAGGATTTTAAACTCTCAATTTCTGAAACTGCCTCCTTACGCAACAATCCTTCTGGAATACTGATTTCACTTCCAACAGTTTGTAGAGGCTTCATCAAATGCTGAACATATTTATAAACATCATTTAGCTGGTTGTGCAACTTCTCCTTTTCCTCAGTTCCTCTGTCTAATCTTCTCAAAATTACTTGAGAAGATTCTTGAAATTCTTCCTTTTCCTGTTCCTTGGTGGTTGGCCCTAAATTAATAGTTTGTACTTTATAATCAGAGGGCCTAACCTCATCTTTGAACTTATCACTTGAAGACACTACTACATGGATAACCCTGTTGTTGAACTCATCTCTCAAAATTTTAAGAATTGTCCTTGCTCTTTTCCGTTGTTTGGGCTTCCCCCACTGTTCTAGCAGTTTATCCCAGCTAGGAGTTTCTTCTTGCACAATTATTGGCTTCTTAATAAGCCTTTTCTCCAGCCATTCAGGGGCAGTAGATTGTTCAGTTGCTACCTCCTTATTTGGACTATCAACCACATTTTCTTCAACATTCCTTTCTATTTCTGGTTGATCTTCTTGTTCCTCTTTGTCTAGATGAGGATTGTTAGCAACTTCTTCCCTATTTTCTCCTGCATTATAATGATTCTCTAGTTCATCAATTATCACTTTCTCTAGAGACCTAGCTGGTTTTTCTGTGACTACCTCAGATTCCATTCTCCACTTTTAGGAGTAGAAATCTCCTCATCTTCAACTTCAAGATGCTCAGGATCATTTGATATATTTCCTTCCTCATGGGCAGCTTCTTCTGAAATTTGCACATTATGAGGAGAAAGAAGAGGGGAATTATTTCCTGTAGCTGCTCTCTTCTCAACATCATCAGTAGGTGCCTTTTCATCTTGCACTTTTTCTTCTGCATTTCTTATCTCTTCTACCGGAGAGACCTTATGCTTGGGAGAATTTCTTCTTACACTTGTGGTTTCTCTCCAAAACTTTCCACATCAACAACTTTTACAGAGGAAGGAGCATCAATAGAAGCATTACCTTTTCTAGCCTTTGCAGCCTTCTATCCTTTGTGACCAACCTTCTCTTCCTCATTGATTGTGAAGTTTCAACTTCTTCTACAGTGGTGCTAACCTGAGGAGCCTTCTTGGTTTTAGGAGATGGCTTCTCCCCTTGATTCACTTGTGTCTGACTCCTGGTCCTCCTCTTGATGGATACTAGTTTATCTCCTTCTTCATGTCTTTCTTCCTCATGAGGCTCAACAGTATCCTCCTTCTTTGCTTCTACTTCTTCTTTAGATTGAGATTCCAAGTCTCCCATCAAGTTGTATGTGAACTTGGTGCCCTCAGCTTCGAGCTCCAACACCTTATGCTTTACCCACAGCCTGGAGTATTTCTTTACCGGCTCAGTAACTTGATCCAAATCAGTAATTTCTTCCTCTGACCAGTTGATTGGGGTCAAGGGCTTGTTCCTGTAAGGCTCATAGTCATGATGCTGAACCAAATTTACTTCATCATCTTGTACTTGATCAGGCACCTCTGCCACCTTATATAACCTAATCAAATTAAGAGGCAATCTGGAAAACCTCCTTCTAATTGCATCAAACTCATCTCTGCAATTGGCCCAATAATCTTCAATATGATCCTTATGCCTGAATGTTCTGTTTGCCTGCTTCATGGCCTTTCCATATGGATCAAACTTATTCCTGTTGGTATGAGAATACAACTCAAATTGTGCCATCTCCTTCTCTAAATGTTGAGCACTCTAAATAGAAGGGCATGCCTCTAAAGTTCCCATTCTCAATGGGAATTATGCTCCCAACCCTTTCTTTTTCAACTCCTGCTAGAGGATCTCCTCAAAGCCTACCATTTGCCTTGTCAATTCTAGCATTAGAAGTTTATTGGTTGGATACCTTGGTAGTTTGAATGGAACAACTGGAGATCCTTTTATCCGGATGTATGTGGACCTTTGAAACTAGATGAACCATTTTGATCAAGTCCATAGCATCAGCAAAGACCCTGACATGGAGAGCATCTTGTAACAACCTGGGAATGTACATGAAAAATGCATCATTTTCCCTCCTATAATTGGATGTTTTATGCTGCAGTTGCGGGTATACATCCCATATCCTGTCCTTCCCAATAGTTCCTTTGCAATTGAGACCTTTGTACTTAGTCTTATGTGCCAACATGTAAACAAGATACGAAGTCATGGTGAATATGTTGGTTTCCTGCACACTTCTCAACTGGGCATCCAAATTGTTGCTTATGATTCTAGCCAAGTGATAATGCTTGTTAGCCACACCCTGTGTAATGGGGTAGAACATCCAATTCTGAAAGATGTGAGCTTCTTCTACTCCCATGACCCTACCCAACAAAGTTATAATGTCATGATACTCCAGCTTGAAATCACTTCTATGCATTTGTTTAGGCAGCTTGGAGTAATGGGGCTTGGGCTTCAATATCCAAGAGTTGTTCATGATTTCCAAAGCCGTATTGGGGTCTTCATCATAAAACTTTATTGCTTCCCCAATGTTGATTTCCTCAATAAGCTTGTGATGTGAGGCAATATTGAAAACATCGGCAATGAACTCTTCAGTTAGATTTGCCATGACTCTTCCTTGTGGCCCAATTACAATCCTTGTTCTAGAGTCATAGTGCTTTGCACATTCTAGGACCAACTTTGGACATAGTTGTGTTGAAGGGAACCCTGCCGCTTGTGCCAAACCAGTGTGAGTAATGATCTATGCCAATTGAATTGTGCATTTCCAAACATCCTTTGCTGAAAGTCATCATAATCTATATGTCCCATATTTGTGTCCACAATCTTTGACCAAGTAGATGCAATCTTGGACTTTGGCCATATGCCCTTGAAGTCATACTTCATCCTTTCTAATCTTCTCTTGACCTCCTCTTGCACCAAAGCAACCTTTCTCTTAGTAGTCTTGTCAGGACACAGCTCTGCCTGCATCTGTTAGAAAGGACTAAAATCACCAAAATGGAAAACACCAATATAACACATTGTAATGCCATTAAATCAAAATGATAATGATATAACTCCAATGGCAATACAATACAAGGCAAGCAATTCATTTTAAAAAGATATTATTCTCACATCATGTATGCATATAAAATTCACCCAAATCAATCGACATCACATACAATGATAATATAACATCATTATGCAAGCCTGTCCATCACTAACATTGAGATATAAACACAAATGGACAAGAGTCGGGTAATCCGAGCAGGCTCGAATTCCTCGGCCAGATTAGAGCTCGAGTAATCCGAGCAAGCTCAGATTGCCCAGACCCAACATATTGCATACGTTTCACTTGCATTTCGATGAAATTTATCATACTCAGGCATTAATCGCTTTAAGAACACTCCAAATGTTGTTCCATTCAAGGGTCAACTCATCTCATGCACTAGGAGCCCAAAGTTCATGAAGCTCGGGTATTTCAGGGGACCTTGAATTACAAGGGTGAACTAATGTTCGGGTAATCCAAGGTGGCTCGGAAATACTAAACAAAAGGTAAGCACGATATTCGCTAAATGTTCATCATTGAGTTCGGGATTTTAAACGCAAGGTGGATTCAGATAATCTGAGGGGGCTCGGATTCTCCAAGCGGATTAGAGCTCGGAAAATCTGAGCTACCTCGTGCAAGCGTCGGCTGATCCATTGCTACAGAAGGTAGCAAATGAGGTGACAATACTGAAGAGACAGTCACCACCTCAAGGGCAACCAGCCTTGCCTGCACCACCACCTTTTCAACCACAACAACCGTACCAGCCGAGGAGAAATAACTTCCAGCCGTACAATAATTTCAAGTCTAAGATTCTGCAAGGACAACCGAGACAAAATAATGAAGCTGAGAAGGCTACAGTATTTTTGCACGTTCAATGATTCAGTTGAGCACACCGGAGCCACTTGTCCAGAAAATTAGAGAATGAATCAGCTCATGGGATTTGCCAATTCTGCTCCCAATTCAGGTTTCATACCTTCCAGTTCAAACGTCGTCTCTTCACAGACAGACGAGTTTGATGGCGACTCCGCAATGGGATACTTTGATCGACAACCCATAAATCAAGAAGAAGAAGAATCCCGCCATTTTTCTCTCGCAATGAATCATGAAAATATCACCTCACCTGTGTTCACACGTGCTCAGCATTTCAAGGCGCAAAAGGAGGAAGAGGAAAAGCGGAATTTGAATACAAAAGCAAAAGAAGTAGTTTCTACTTCTAATCTTAAACCTTCACAAGAGAACATCTTGCCAACTACTTTAGATACATCTTTAGCAAGTTTTGACATCGTGTCTTCCATGATGAACACGAAGGTACAGATATCTCAACTGGAGTATTTACAAGATCATCCAGAGCAGCTAGATAGAATCTTGAAAGTTCTTAAAAAGAAGACTGTCGTTCAGCCGACATTCCTTCAATCCTTCGTTCCTACAGAAGAGAAGCCCAAGCCATTGTATATATCTTTATATATAGGAGATTTCAAGCTGAGCAATTGCACAATTGACATCGGAGCTTCTGAAAACGTTATGCCCTTACAAATTATGAATGCATTGGGACTTTCATGCACCCCGACTCAAGAAAAGTGTTATTCACTTGAGTCCAAGCCGGTGCCGTTAGTCGGTCAACTCAAAGATGCGCAAGTAAGGTTAGCGTCGTGTCCAGAGAAAAAGATCATGATGACCATTCTGGTGGCTGATATTCCTACCAGCTACGGGATGTTACTTAGTAGAAATTTCTGCAAAGACCTTGGAGGAGAAATACAGATGGATTGGTCGTTTGCGACAATTCCATTGAAGAAAGTCACTTTCAAGCTGGAACCGGAAACCAAATCAAAGTTTACGGTGGTGAAGTCCCAAGACCCTCATGCTCAAGTGTTATATCAAGACACGGGTCCAGGCACATATGCTATGGTGTCAGAAGTGACGGAAGATTGTTAGAACTTTGCACTTACCATAGAATTGTCAAATGAAGAATCGAAGATGTGGACGATGCAGTTTGATGGCAATTGGTCGACTTCAGGCTCTGGAGTGGGAGTAGTGATTATCTCTCCCGAAGGTCATTTATATCCTTTTGCATATAGTTGCAATTCGATTGCACTAATAATACTGTTGAATATGAGGCGCTTTTATTAGGTCTCAAAAACGCAAAGGATATGGGGATCAAGCTGCTTCAAGTTGAAGGAGATGCAGAGCTGATCGTTAAGCAGATCAGAGAGCAGTTTCACATGAGAAAGAATCGTCTCCAAAACTACAGGTAGAGAGTGTGGAATGCAATCAATTGGTTTGATGCATTTAACATCAAATATATTCCGAGAATGAACAATAGCAAAGCTGATGCACTTGCAGTTTCAGCCACTCTTTTCAAGCCAAATTCTGACTTTCGTCAGAATTCTTTTGCTATTGAGTTAATCTACAAACCAGTTGTTCCTGATAATTCAGACAACTGGCAAGTCTTCAGTGATGATGAAGATATTGAAGAATTTCTCGTCATGGGGGACAAAATTGTTCTTTGAAGGAAGTTCAACTTCTCACAGAGAGTCAATTGTTGAAGACTCTGAGGTTACAGAATCTGGAATCATACAATTGAAGGGAAATCAGATTCCTAAGGGTTTTGTATCCTTAGAGGATATTTTTGACAGGCATGATCGTTACATCCAAGATCAGAAAAGGTCAAGGGTGAATAGTTCATCAGAATATAATCAAGTCAACATAGGTACTGAAGACAAGCCTCGATTTGTGAATTTGGGCAAGTGTTGTACTCCTGAAGAGACTAAGAGGTTTGTTGCCTTGTTCATGCAGTACAAGGATGTTTTCGCCTGGTCATATGAAGATTTAAAGGTCTTCACACCCATAGAATTGTCTCACACAATTCTGCTGAAGTCTGATGTCAAGCCTTTCAAGCAGAAATAGAGACATTATAATCTGCGAATTCAAGACACTATCTACGCGGAAATTCAGAAAATGGTGGACTCGAGGATAATATTTCCTATTCATCACTCCACCTGGGTGTCAAACATTGTTCCTGTACGCAAGAAGAATGGAAAAATCAGAATTTGTGTTGATTTTAGGAACTTGAATCAATCGTCCTTAAAGGACAACTATCCCTTACCTATCATGGAGCATACTTTGCAGACTGTTACTGAATCAAAGATGCTATCACTTCTTGATGGTTTTTCTGGCTACAATCAGATTGCAGTGGCTGAGGAGGATCAAATCAAGACAGCTTTCACCACGCCGTGGGGAACGTTTGCTTATGAAAGGATGCCTTTCGGCCTTATTAACGTCAGTGCTACTTGTCAAAGAGCCATGGATTTAGCGTTTGGGGATCTTAGGAATAAGATCATAGTCGTCTACCTTGATGACTTAACCGTTCTTTTAGATAAACGGAATGATCACTTTTCACATCTTGTGGAAGTGTTTGAGAGATGCAAGTATCAAAAAAATATCTTTGAATCCGAAGAAGACAATCTTTGCGATGATGGAGGGCAAGTTACTTGGCCATATCGTTCCCAAAGAAGGTACTAGAATTGACCCAAATCAGGTAGATTCGATTAAAAACCTGTCTCTCCCTACAAGCAAAACGCAGGTGCACTCCTTTTTCGGTAAAGTCAACTTTATCCGAAGGTTCATACCTGATTTTTCAGAGCTGACGAAGGAGATCTCAGCAATGATGAAGAAGACGTCCACTTTTGTGTGGATGAATGAAGGCAAACAGGCCTTTACTAAAATCAAAGAAGCTATTGCTAATGCACCAGTGTTAGTTCGGCCTGACTTTCAGATGGATTTTATCCTTTATTGTTATGCATCAGAACACTCACTGTCTGCCATTCTGACACAAAAGCTCAGCGAGGAGGGCGAATCTCCTATTGCTTTTATGAGTGCTAATTTTAAAGATGCTGAGATGCGTTATTCCCAGATCGAGAAAAACGCTTATGCTGTCGTCAAAGCTGTCAAGAATTTCAGGTTTTATCTCTTGAATTCTCATACAACGGTGTATGTCACCGATCCAGCAGTCAAAAGCGTGCTTACTCAACAGGAGATGGGCACAAAGAGAGGGAATTGGATCGCGAAGGTTCAAGAATATGATCTGGAGATTAAACCAACCAAGCTTGGTCGCGGGCAAGGTCTTTGCCAGTTGTTGGCAGAGGATGGAGATCGTAAATTCCAGAGCAATGGTGGAATCAGTTCAAAACAGGAAATTGAAGAGGACCTTCCTTTGGTCCTATTAGTTGATTCTGCGAAAGAATGGTACACACCGCTGTAGTATTATTCGACATATGGTGAATGTCCACGTCACATGGACAAACAGCAGAAAAGAACACTGAAATTGAAAGCACAGAATTTTGTGCTTGTTAACAATGTTCTGTACAAGCGTGGCCTTGACGAAACTTTTCTTCTATGCGTTGGTAGAGACCAGCAACAGAAGATGTTGGATGCGTTTCACAGTCAGGCATGCAAAGGGCACTTTTCATCGAGGGTCACTGCATTCAAGATCTTGCGGGCACAGTACTATTGGCCTACTATGTTCTGTGACGCATATGAATGGGTTCACAGATGTCAGTTATGTCAACAATTTGCTGGTAAAGTCAAATTGGCATCTCTCCCACTCAGGCCAGTGTTCATAGATGCTCCATTTCAGCAATGGGGTATTGATTTTGAAGGTCCTATCAATCCTAGTTCGAGCAAGGGGCATGTTTATGTCCTTACAGCGACAGATTATTTTACGAAATGGGTTGAAGCGGTTCCTACTAAACGAGCTACGTTCGAAGTGGTTTGTAGCTTTCTAAAGGAAAATATCATTTCTCGCTTCGGAGTTCCTCGAAAAATTGTGGCTGATAATGCAACATGCTTCTCGTCAGAAAAGATTTTAAGTTTTTGTTTTGATCACTGCATCATGTTGTCGCATTCATCAGATTATTACCCTCAGGGTAATGGACAGGCCGAATCATCCAATAAGAACATTGTCACAATTATACGCAAGTTAGTTGAGTCAAATCAGCTGATCGTATAACTCCTAAAAGAGCTATTGGCAACTCGCCTTTCACACTTTTGTATGGTACAGAAACTATTTTGCCCATTACCTTGGAGTTGTCTGCTTTACAGCTGGCATCCGTAGTGGAGGATGAAGAATTCAATGATCCTATTCAGAAGCGAATGTTGCTCCTGATGAAACTTCAAGAAGAGAGGACAGAGGTTGTTGATAAAATCACTCAGCACCAGGAAAGAGTGAAGAAAATTTTTGATGAGAAGGCTCGTCACAAAGACTTTGAAGTCGGAGATCAAGTCCTTTTGTGGGACAAAAGGCATGAGCCAAAAGGAATGCACAGAAAATTTGATTCCTTGTGGTTAGGGCCCTTCCAAATTCATGAATCCATTGGAGAGAACACTTATATTCTCTCACATCAGGACAAAAGGCTCTTCCCGCTTCCTTATAGCGGGCAGTATCTTAAGCACTTCAACCCTTCGGGAGAAGAGTAATATTGTAAATATTTTGTAAATACTTTTTATGCTTTATCGTTATGTTGTTTTGTGTTTCCCCGTTCCGTGATGTTTTGTCGTTTTTTAGGTGATTTAGGTAGTATTGTTTTAGATGATTTTTAGGTTAGGTTTTTAGGTTACTCCAATGTTTTTAGGTGATTAGGGAAATTCCTAACTCCAATGCCCAATCGTAAATCACTGGTCTACGTAACACTGAGATTCTTAGGTTCTCCTATGTCGTAGGTATCCGACATGGTCACCAGACGGAGCCTAATGTTGTACCCAAACCAAATTTTTTGCTTCATTAAGGCATTTTGCATAAAATAGTCTAAACCTTGCTAAAATGATGTCAAATACAGTTTTTGGGCAATATCAAGCATGGAGTTTTGTTAATATTTTGTCAGTCAAAGGCAGCATCCATTGATCAGAACCTAAATCAGAGACTCAGAACGAGGCAATTCATGGTGGAGGAGCATTTCACGACGACACTTATACTTTTGTATGGACATTTCAGTGGCTATGATGAAGATTTCAGTGGTCATTTTATGAAGATTTCTCGAGGAAAAGAAAAATTGCGCCCCTGTAGCCTAGGGGCGCCCTTCATTTTGAAGGCCTAAATTTTGTGGTAAATGCTCATGAATATAGTCAATCTCTTCAGAATTAGTCTGCCTAACCGATGAAATATCCTGCGAGGCTATCCGAGACTCATAACTCCGGTTACAGACATCACAAGTTGAAGATTCTAGAAGTTGCAGTTTGCAGAAGCCTGTCTTTTTCAAGCTTTTGCGCCCTTGTAGCTCAAGGGTGTACTTCTTAATGGAGATTTAGATTTGGGTATTCCTAATGGTTGATGCATTTGATCTTTTCACGACTAGTCTGCCTATTCGACGAGTTATCGAATCCTAGAGCTCCGGCAGTTGACGTCAGAAGATGAGTTTGCAAAGAGACTTCACATCACAGGAATCTTTCAAATGGTGAAATTGCACCCCTGTAGCTCAGGGGCGCCCTTCAAATTGACCCTTGAGACAGTAGAGTTTGCAGATAAGGTCCTCCTGACATCTGTGCTACTCTAGTCTGGCTTCGCAATGCACCAACTTTCCTGTTAATCCGACATTTTGAAAGATCGTGGCAGAGATTCTACCAGGCATGTAATTTAGCGAGCGGAGGAAAATGTAAATTTCATTATACTTCTGTAGGCCAAGGGCGCCTAGCCTTCAGGGCTATCAAATGGAGTTGTTCGCATTCGAACTCTTCACGAGACTTGAGCGCAATTGCTCCAGCTATTCAACGAGCCTAGCCGTCAGCCTCCAGGATTTGGCAAACGCTCGTACGTGCGAGGTCTTTTGTGAAATACTGTAAAACGAAGACAGCTCAGAAAATGGCTAAGTTTGGTCGTCTATTCCATCTTGGGAAAGGCGCCTTTCTATTTGAGGTCTTAGAAGCAGTTTTCTTGCTTCGTCGCCTCTAGAGACATCTCTCGTAGGTCCTTCTGGCTGCGCGTGGAGACAAACAGTGCTTGAATCAGAAGTCTTCTATTTTAGTCGAGGTTTTTAAATCTTGCAGTAAACAATGTGGCGCGAATTCTCTTTATTTAAGCATGGCGCCATCATTAATCATTCACACAGCTTAAGAAATTTGTATTTCTTCAAAGCAGAGGCGAATTTTTACAGGTTGGGAAAATTTATCATCACTTTCCAGTGGCTATTGCATCAAACAAATTTCTTTGCAGGTTCAAGTTCACAATCATCAACAAGTTTGAAGAATAAGGGGCGATTTTCACAAAAGAAAGAACATATAAAAAACGTCTTTCTCCTCTTTGATTCTCAAATTTCTCTCAAAATACAATTCGCATGTTCTTGAAGTTGGCAAAATTTGACAAGTCTGAACATCTGGATCATTTCTGTATAGCTTCCTCAAATTAAATTCATGCGCTTGATTTTTCAGGAATTTTTAACTCCAGAGCATTCGTTCTCGAGTTTCTAATTTTCACAACTGAAAATTCTTTGCATGGTCGAGTAGAAGTTAGATTTTCACATTTCTGACGTTCTGGGTTGTCTTAGAATCTTTTTTCTGGACAAAACCCATATCTCAAATTTTTCGCCGAAAATAACTCTTCAAAAGGCTATTTTTAGCTTTCCAGAAATCTTGTCAGAACATAGTCGAGTTCACAGTCAGCAGGCGAGTTTTTCATAATGCAGTACACTCAGCTCGAATACAGGACCAAATCAGTCCTTATGACTTCATTGGGATAGTTGAGACAAATCTTCATAAGGTGTTGCCAGAAGCAGTCTTAGATCCAGTTAAGACCAGAGATTCAATTATTCAAAACATTCAGCAATCCGAGTTATTGGAGGCCGCTTCCATACCTATCTTCGTTCATTGTATTGAGTTCGTAATGTCTTGTATTAAGCATTACAATTCTGCTACTCGTGACATAGTGTTAGTAGATGGACGAGTTATTTGCAGTCTCAAGCCTTTGGACGTCGAAAGAAGTTTTGGTATACCTCAGCACCCGAATAGTCTAGTTATTTCTATGGAGCAGTGCGAGCATGCATTCAATGCTGATGTGGGACAAGTGCCAGAGTAAAATGGCAGAACAATGGTTAAAGCAAGTGAAGAACAGATTGCCAAACAATGTGGGTCGTGGTGAGTACAAGGATGAGTACTCGATTCTAATTACACTCTTGAATCGTGTCTCAGATCAATCACATGCAAATGTTTTCTAGCCTTGCATGTATTACATCATTGGTCGCATCATATCTGGGCAGGAGCATTATGACTGGGCATCCTTCATCAGCGATGTTATCCACAAGCAGATCATCGGTTTCCTAGGTGCTCATGAGTTTCACGTGTTCTTATCTCATGTACTTGATTGCTTATCAGGGTTAGTTCCGAGGACTAAACACCGTGGGCATTCTCAGTGTTCAGAAAGTCTATCACTATTACAATCAACTTGAGTTCACTAAGGCTGAACCTCATTTCAAGCGTGTTCATGAGGCTTTCTTGACTTATACTATGAGAAATTTGGACCGGGAGTTGCACGTTCGTATCTCGGTAGTTGCTAGAGCAGCGATGGATGGTTGGGCGGATTGGTTTACTCAGTTCCCGACATACACCTACATTCGAGTATATGGATTTATAGGAAATCCAGCTATGCTTCCACATTATCCTTCAAATAAGACAGTCTTTATGGAGTTCCTAAGGCAGTTGCATGATGTTCATCGTCTTTTACGCCGCAAGCATAGACCAGCTGCCAACTTTCCTTTTCAGTTTGGAATGTATTGGTGCAAGACGGCAGTTGATGCCAAAGTTGCAGGACAGGAGCTCGAGAGATATCATCTCAAGTATCTTGTTGAGGCTCGTGGCTATGATCTTTGGGGTCATTACACAACTCGCCTTGCTAGTCGCGCATATCATGAGCCTTCTATGGAGGATTATTGGGAAAATTGCGTGGATGACTTCGAGGTTCGCAGACATAGCTACAGCCGCTTTTCTCTCACACAAATTTTTGTTTTCTTGTCAGAGGATGTGGGAGGTTTATTAGACTATGAGGGAGAATTTCTTCCTCAGTTTTTCAGAGAGCAGGTTGACACACAGCCACTGTCAGCAATTGATTGGTATGCCAAGGAGTATGCAACAATAAAGGAGAAGTCAAGTAGAATTATTCAAAACAGTATACTTTACCTCGACAGCAAGAAGATCAGGAGGGTAAGTGCGCATAGAGCAGAGCCGCCAGTGGTGAATCCTTCACTACCTTCCTCGTCAAAACCTAAACAGAAGAAGAGTAACCCTCCTAAGAAAGGTCAAGCGCCAAACAATTCAAAAGGCAAGGCGCTTGCCACTGATACACATAAAGAGCCTAACAAACAAACTATCATAGATCCAGTTCAGAGGCTAGTTCAAAGTCCGCCAATGCCAAAGGTTCAGCCTCAAGTTCCTACACCAGTTCCGGAGCAGTCACCAGTCCCAATTCATATTGAATTGGATTTAGACTCCCCATCTCGCAGTGGTTCCTCTACATATTCACTCTTGTCACAGCCTCTTGTTGCTAGTACAGATCCTTCCAGTAGCATTAGCCGAAATCAGTCTTGGATAGAAAATCAACTAGGAAGGAAGAGGAGGCAGATATCCTATGTCCTTAACCATTCAGATTTTGATCAGGTTTACCTGGATGTGCCAAACAAGAGGATCAAGAACGTGATATGGAGATCGTGGTCGAGACTGCTATACCTCCACAGGGGAAGAGCTTGGATGAGTTGGAATCTCAGGATTTTGAGGTTATCACAGTCAACCTTGGTCATAGCACACGCCAGACTCAAGTTGATCTCTTACAGGTTGCTACAAGCAGTGCCAGGGATAGAATGTTGAAAGACGGAGAGGATAAGGCAGCCCTCAAGGCTGAAATCAGACAGCTTCGTCAGTACATTTCTAGCCTTGTACACAGGTCAGATGTCATTGTCACACTCCCGCCGATGCTTGAGCCTCCAGCAGAACAAGGTCAACTTAATCATTTAGTTGCATATGGCAAGCGTTTGGATGAGTGGGAGGAGGAGTTCGTTGCTAGAGGCCGTTCTATGCTTACAGAGTTATATCAGTTGCGGTACAATGCACAAGAGCTCTGTCTTCGTCTTCAGGATGAGGAGCAAGACATGGCAATTAATAGACCTCGGGATGAGATTATGATTGCTCACCTGAGTATGGCATATGAATCAGTCACAGATGTAGAAGATAGAGAAGCTATCTACTCTTGGAAAACACAGTTGGTTTTCAAGGCAAAGATAGAGGAGACTATGGCGTCAGAATTGGCTGAGAGTAGAGAGCACGTTACTAGTGCACTCCGGTTTGTAAGGACACTAGTATCTCGCTTACCATGCCAATATCAGATCGAGGGTGGTGCGTATGTTGAGCTTACTGATGCACAGTCAAAGCTCCAAGCACTCACTCATACTATTTTCAGTGAGGAGACCATTGGCTGTAAGATTAATCAGCTTACAGTCATGTCAGCATTGTTCGATGAAGCAACAAGGAGTAGGGGTGAACTTCAGTCCCAAATCACAGCTGGTGAGGACATGCTGCGCAGGCATAGCATTCTTCGACAAAGTATCAGAGCTCCAGATGGTGATGCAGTTAACAATCTCGTTGAGGGATTGGTTGCTCAAGATCACAACCAGTAGACTTCAGTTCCCACCTCTCAGAATAGACATTATACACAGGAGTTAAACTTGGCGTTACCTTCTCAACTTAACTCGATGTCTTATCTCATGCATATCTATTCTGAGATCAGCTTTATTTACTTGGAGTTACATTTAGGGTTTACGTTAACTGATGGTAGTGTTCCAGTTAACATGCTTTCAATAAGGACGTGCATGCTTGCACAGTTGTCCATTTTTAGATTAGATGTTTCGGTTAACTGATGGTAGTTTTCCAGTTAACTGTATAGTTTACTTTATTAGGGTTTAGCAATAAATCTTGCATGCATTGCAAGACTGTAGATGACTCAAGATGATTTTAGGGTTCCCAACACCTTTCAATGTCTATAAATAAGAGCTTTTGCTCATTTGTACATAACTTTTGCACGAGAGAGAAATATATGTTGTGCCTACCTTGCCTTCAATATTGCTCGTTTTGTATCTGTTCATGCGTTTTTGCTATTATGATGAATTGTTATGCCACTTGGGTTTCATGCAATTATAATGGTGAATTCTTTCCTTAGTTAGATCAAATTTGTTTTGTGTTCAATAAACTTGTTCAGATTGAGCTGATAGATGTGCCACCTTGCCTTCAAGTTGAGAATCTGCACTTGGTTATCGTGTGATGTGTGTGAATAATAAACTTATTCAGATTGAGCTGATAGTTGTGCCACCTTGCCTTCAAGTTGAGAATCTGTACTTAGTTTATCATATATTCTTGTTTCCAATAAATTTGTTTAGATTGAGCTGATAGATGTGCCACCTTGCCTTCAAGTTGAGAATCTATACCTGTTTATCGTCAAATAGTCATCCTTGCTCCATTTTCTCATGCTCTATTTTCTAAAGGAAACTGGATAGATTTTAAGTAATTAGCCTAGTTGTAGTTAGTGATCTGCGAAACCGGAAAATACTTAGCTGCAATGTATATAGTTTTTGAGAAAGCCTTGTACCTCTTACAGCTGAGACAAAAAGACAGGGTATAGTTTAGTTTATTTTCCTTTACAAGTACTTTTGTCAAGCACAACGAGGGAGCTTCCCCTCCTAATTTGAAGAGCACTCAATGCGTAGTGTGCATAGTTGTTCGTACCAACTCTTACTCCAAAGGTGTTAGTTGTTACGCCAACAAACAAAAGCAAACCCAAACCCAAACTAAAGCAAACCTACACTAACCAAAAGCAGAAAACAAACAAACAAAGCAAAGCAAAAGAAACCAACACCTAGGCTAACTATTTACAAGGGAAGAGCTGCAAGCAACTCAAAGCCGAAAAGTAATGCTTCAAATATTACGGGATGTCCTCTCCAATGAGAGTTTTCAGACAGAAAGCATTATCTCCCAATATCTCTGAGATTTGGAAGGGAAAGTTTTCAGACAAAAAGCATTATCTCCCAATATCTCTGAGATTTGGAAGGGACCAAGCCAAAGCTTGTCAAATTTTCCATGTTCTCCCTTCTTATCATGTGCCTTGTCCCAATACAAGACCAAATCAAAGATTCTAAACGCTTTTACTCTCGCTTTTCAATCAAACCATCTCTTAACAACACCCTGATGTTTCGCAAAGTTCTCTAATGCTTCATCTCTCTTCTCTTCAAGGTGTAAAAGTTCAGCCAGATGAGCCTCACGCTTATCCCCTTTAGCATAGTAATCGTTAATGAACTGCAAGGTGGGGATTTTCAACTGGATGGGAAACATTAGTTCAAGACCATGCACAAGGTGATAAGGAGAAGTTCCTAAAGAGGCTTAGTGTCTAATACGATCTGCCCAAAGAGAAAATCGGAGTTGGGTATGCCAATCTTTGGGATTTCTCTCTAAGAGCTTACGGATGACTGTCAAAAGATTCTTGTTTGAAGACTTAGCCAAACTATTTCCTTGCGGATAATAATTAGAAGCAAACTTGATGACAATATCATGACCAAAAGCCCATCCAGAAATTTTTAACGAAACAAATGTAGGACCATTATCACAGACTAAAGCATTAGGACAAGCAAAACAGTTGATAATACCTAATTCCAAAAAATTGATCACTACCTTGGAAGTACATTGCTTACAAGCAAGAGCTTCAATCCACCTAGTAAAGTAATCAGTTACAGTGAGAATGTACATGTGGCCTACAGAGGAAGGTGGATTGATTGGACCAATAAATTCCAAACCCCACTGCACAAATGGTTTTACCTCAATTACTGGCTGAAGTGAAAGTGTTGCGTGCTTCTCCTTACTCGCTGTAGTTTGACATACATGGCAGGTCCTCACATGATTGTGTGCATCCTTAAACAAAGTGGGCCAATAATACCCTACTCTCAAGATTTGATTTGCAATAGCGGGTATAGAACCATGGCCTGTGTCGTACTTGTCATGAAATTCAATCATCACTCTTACAACTTCCTCTTTCCCAAGACAACGAAGGTAAATGCCTTCATGATTCTTCTTATATAGGATAGCTCCTTTTAGCATATAGCTATCACTTTTAAAATGCAAAACTCTCCTCTGCACTGTGTTAAAATGATCGGGACACTTTTGATTCAGCAAATAATAAACAATGTCATCATACCATTCATCCAAGGAGACATCCTCTACGTGGTACTGTTGGGATGTAATATCAAGACCGATTTCAGCCATAGTCTTCGTCAGTCCTTGCCCTCTCACAAGCTTCATGGGTTGTATTTCAATGTCATACTCCTGCAGCATCGTGACCCATTTTGCTCACTGTTCTCCAAGCTCATTCTGCATCAGTAAGAGCTTAACTACAAGATCAGGCACTATTGCATATACCTAATTTCTCAGGATGTAATGTCTAAACTTCTTCACACACCTGACCAAAGCGTAAGCCTGCTTTTCTACACTAGGATATCTCAATTCTACATCTTTTAAGGGAGCACTCATGAAGGCTATAGGGTGCTCATTTCCTTGGTCAGATTTCTAAGTTAACATACCAGCACAAGAGTGATCAGATGCGAACGAATATATATAGAAGAGCTTGGAGTAATCAGGGCTCACCAATATCGGGGCATCAGCTATTTCCCTCTTGATTTCTGCAAAAGCCTCCTTTGCTTCAACACTCCATTCAACTTTTGCATCTTGCTTCAGCATTGCATTCAGAGGTTTAAACTATTTCTGCAAATCCAGTAATAAAATTTCTAACAAAGTTGATTTTCCCAAAGAAGGACTTCATTTCCTTTTTAGTTGTTGGGGGTTGGATCTTCAGTATCGCCTCTACTTGTTCTAGATCAATAGAGATACCTTTTTTCTGAAATAACATGTCCCAACAACTTTCCTTCTGTTATTCCAAAGATACACTTCTTAGGATTAAGTGAAATGCCAAATTCTCTACACCTTTGGAATACCTTGCACAAATCTGCAATATGATCACCTCGTTTCTTCGAGAAGACTGTTAAATCATCCATATAAATAATGATACACTTACCAATGATGTCTTTGAAGGCAATGTCCATGGCCCTTTGGAAAGTTGTCCCTGCATTGATTAGCCCGAAAGGCATTCTCCTATAAGCAAAGGTCCCCCACTTTGTAGTGAAGGCAGTTTTGTGCCTATCCTCATATTGCACCATGACCTGATTATACCCTGAATATCCATCTAGAAAGGACATCATCTAGGATCCATTAACTATTTGTAACACCTCATCCAATGACGGGACTGGGTAGTTGTCCTTTTTGGAGGCACGATTAAGATTCCTGAAATCAACACATAGTTTGATTTCTTCGTTCTTCTTCCTTACTAGAACCAAATTGGCAACCCAAGTGGAGTGCCTGACTGGAAATATGATACGAGCAAATAATAACTTTTGTACCTCCTTTTGAATGATTGGTTCCAATAGGGCATTGATCGGTCTCTGCCTTTATCTGAACAGTTTGGCACCTGGCTAAAGAGGAATAGTGTGTGTAATTATCGAAGTATCATACATTTTCAGATCTTCATAACTACAACCTATTACATCTTGATATGTGTGGAGAGTATCTATTATTCCCTTCTTTTCTTCTGGAGTACACACTTTTCCAATGAAAACATTCTTGACATTGTCTGGAGTCCCCATATTATATGTATCACATTGACTACTGATGGACTCCTTCTTAGCATGTTGTTCCTGATCTTTTATCCTATCTAAATCAAAAATTCTCTCCAACTATACCATCCCTCTTGGAATGGTGTTTGTTTTCAGATTAATCACTCCTTCTAAATCCATTTCTACTTCCTAGGGCTCTACCTCATCTATTATTTGAGAAGTAAACACATCAGAGCTTGTAATGAAATCAAGAATGTGTTTGTCATCTTTGAATACCTGAAAATTGGTTCATTATCAGGCACGGAGGGTACTGGAGTGAGCTCCACAATGAACTTCAAACCTAAAAGTGACAAGGGCTACAATGTACTTATTGCTTGTGCCAGGGCATTGGCAGTCTGATTCTTGTTGCAAGGTATCAGTTGAATGTTAAAAGCATAACCCCTCTATAAGATCCCAAACCCTATGTCTGTAATTAGTCACTCTTCTATCATGACAGGAATACTGTTTTCTGACTTGCCTAACTACCAACTCAGAATCTCCAAAAACTTGCAGAATTTTAACTTTCTTTCTTAATGCCATCAACAATCCATGAATCAAAGCTTCATATTCAACTACATTATTAGTGCAATGGAACTGCAATCTATGGGGAGCAAAAAAGGTTTTACCTTTAGGACTAATAAGCTCAAACCTAGCTCCAACACCTTGCTTAGACTTTGATCCATCGAACCTGAGTGTCCAACAACCTGCAGTTTTTGGTCCTTTTGATCTCTCATTAGTTTTGTTGCTGCTTGGAAGATCTTCTTGAGGCATTAGGCTTTTACCTTTGGGATCATCTTGAACACTTTGTATATTTATCCTAACAGCTAGAGGTCGATTGATGCAGCTTTGTATTTGTTCCACTGTTGTTTGGCATAGGCAGCACTCCAGCTCTGAGTGAGAAGCATTGTGGACCCTGCACCAGTTTGGAAGAAGTAACTCTTCAAAATTCATGTTTCTGCTTAGTTAGATTTGATCTTCTATACACTTATAAATAAACTCTTGAAAACTATCTAACAGGCTGAGTTGACCATCTTCTTGGTCATCACCCTCCTCTATTGATTCAACCAATGCTCCAGTGTTGCTGGATTCTGATGTGAGCTCATTGGATACACTTTGCACCATGAAGATTTCATTTGTACCCAATTCTAGAGGAGGAGCTGCCAGTACATAATTCCCCAAACTGGCCTCCGATACCAATATCTCACTTGAAGTATTCTAGTATTCAGTACTTACATACTTCATTCTTAGTTCCCTCTCAATCCTAATTTGGTTTGGAACTCCTTTCCAAGGAAGCCACATGTGGGAATGGTCAGTTGAAACATATCCATTCAATGCTTTAGTGAAATCTCTGCCTAGGATCAGACCATAAGTATTTGGAATATCTGCCACTTGAATGTTGATGATTTGTTGAATCCTAGGGTCTAATGCAATTTGCATGGGAATCATATTCAATTCTCCTACCACATTCACCTCTGTCTTATCCAACTGAGTAACTTTTCGTTGAGAAGCAACAGGCATAATTCCTAAAGCTTGACAAATAGCAAAAGGCATAACATTTGTGGAGGCTCCTGAATCTAAGAGGCAACTATGCAGATTTTTCCCAAATAGACGAACATAAATCAAAAAAGGAGGGGTTTCAATCTTTCTTTGAAATAAACTCATAGGAGTATCAGCTTGTGCAACTTGACCTTTATCCTTTTCTTTCCCTTAGTCCTTAAACTGTCCCTGGCTTTGGTCTTTTGGTGGCTGTGAACCAGAATTCTTCACAGCTGCTTCATTGACTACCCTATCTTGGGAGACATCTTTGACTTTAAAAGCTCCTAAGACAGAATTTCTAATAGTGGAAACCCTTAATAATTCAAAAGCTGAGAGGCTTACCTTCATTTTTTTTAGTACTTCAGCTACATATTCGCCCAACTGTTATGTGCTCATGTCAGTAAGAATTTCCTTAGATGGCCCATCTGCTTTTCTTTCCTTGCATCAGCATTGCTTCATTTTAATGGATCAGATTGTCCTCCTTTTGAAAAATACTGTGTTGGTACATGTGGATAAGATGGGTTGTTACTAGCATGAGGATCAAGCGGTGTAGTGAAGTTATTTGGAGGAATTGAAGTAGTAAATGGACCTCCAGCTTGTGTACTTCTATTTGGCCTGTTCCTTAAATCATATTTTCTTGTAGGTTGCTGGAACATCTGAACTTCTTCAACACCTGTTTCTTCTTCATCCAAAGGACCATTATCATTCTCAGTACCTTCTTGAAATAATTGTGAAATTTCATCTCCATTGCATACTAGTTTTGATTCACCATCTGGTTCAACCACCTCTGGTTCTGGTTCATTTTCCTCACGTTGTGGAAATGGAGCATGATTCAACACTAACACTGAAGTATCATAAGGGCTAGATGGTACTATCTCCTAATTGTTGGAGTTGTTTTCAACCTCATACTAAAAGATGGATGCAGCAGTTTGAAACTCAAGACAATCCAACCCTGAATGCTGACTTGTCTTGTGAAGTCTGCACCATCCAAACAAAGTTGCCTCTACTAGATACACACCACTCAGAGGCTTTTCTTGACTAGCTGGTTGATCTAATGGAGTAGGAACACCTCCATTGTTTGGTCTTGTATTCCATGTTCTGTTTTTCCTAGGTGGCTGTCTTCTATCAAATCCCAAGGTTACCCCAAGTTTCCGGGACGGGGACGGTAGGGGACGGTGGGACAAGTCCCCGAGTTTCCGATTTTTGAGACCAAATTTAGGGACGGTAGGGGACGGCTATATAAAAATATAGGGAAAATTTAAAAAATATAGGGAAATTTTAAATATTCAATAGATAACATGGATAAGGCATGCATACTATACATTATAGAACATTAACATATAACATTTGTGTTCAAGTTGATATGGTTTATTAGGTATGAATTGATACTAATGAATAAGTTGGAAGTTATTCAATGGACAGCTTGATTTTGAACTAAGAAAACAGATACAGGATACTCTGATGATAATTTTTTTGTTTATCGATAACTAGAACAAGGGAGTGTAGCCTTCTGAGAATGATAGTGAGTTGCATTAGGCAAATAATCTGCACAGTTATCATGTTATTGTTTTGCATGATTAGATGTCCCAGGGCCCGCTATGTATCATCTTCACAATAGAGTAAGACCTGTGAGACTTATTTATGAGGCACAGTAGCATTAAGAACAAGCATTGAGTGTTGGGTTATTCACTGGAATTCATCTTGGCACCTCAGTACATAAACCAATATTGAATAATTGTATCAGTTACACTTATCCAAAGTTTCAAGACAACAAGCAATGGCACCAATATATTTCATGGGTGGACATAATTGATAATTATGTTCACACTCCCTTGCTATGAAAATGTGTTTTTTTTTTGTTTTGACCATGCTTTGATGAGGGGGACGGTTGACCATCCTGGGGATGGCCAGGGGACTTCTAGGATGGCTAACTGTCCCGAGGACGGCCAGGGGACTCCTAGAAGTCCCCTGGTCGTCCCTAAGTCCCCTGGCCATCCCCGTCCCCCGTCCCTTGGCCGTCCCCAGGACTAGTCAGCCGTCCCCCAACCAATCAACAGCGTCCCCTCGTTTCGGGGACATTTCCTAAAAAAATTGCAAAAAAGGGGACGGTCCCCTACTATCCCCCGATACCTGGGACGTCCCAGGGACAAGGACGGGGCATTTTGGGGAGGGGACGCATCCCCGGGTATCCCTGTCAAATCCTTGTCCACCTGTTTATCCTCTATCTCTATCAAAATTTTGTCCATACCCTTGTGCAGAATCTCTATTCTCCCTGTTGTAATTGGTCTGCATATTCCTCTGGGCAGCCTGAAGTTGACTATTCTAATTCCTCAAATAGGTCACTTCCATATTCAACTTCTTAACTTGTTTTGTGAGCTCATCTAGCCTCTCTTTGTCAGGATTGCTATAAGATGTGGATCCTGCATTGTTCTAATGATATCCTGATGTTGCTCCCGATCCTATGGACTGGTTCAATACTTCAGAATTTTGCAAGTAGGAAAACCAGCCTGTTGTGAATTGAGGGGCTGATTGACATTTTGTTGAGGATAACTGGTCATTGGTGGGGCTTGATTCATTGGGGGACCTGGATGTGGAACTAAAGGCAATTGTGGCAACGGATTCATAATGGGTGTATGATTAGTCAGAGCTTGATTGAGTGCTTGCACCTGTCCTAGGTGAGCAACAGGCCCTAGAGATGGCAAGGGTCCTGACAAATGTTGCCTCAAATCATTGCCAACCTTGATTGCTTCCGTATAGGCACCCAACAATGTGTTAGGGGGATTAGTTCTCCATTTAAGGAAGGTAGCAGTAAGGCTATCAAGGGCTTCATAGTAAACTTCCAAGGCAGTGGCATCATCCACAACATAGGGAGCTTGCAGCGTAGTGTACGCACAATGAAATCTATCATTGAATGACCCTATTGGTTCATTTACTTCCCTCTTAACCTTAGTGAACTGCAAATACAACTCATTGGCACTGATGGGAATTTTAAACTTTTGCAAAAAAGCATTTTCCAATTCAGTCCAATTGTGGATTGACCCAGCAGACAAATGGTTATACCAGTAAAATGCATCCTCCCCTAGGGAATATGGGAAAAGCCTGCATGCAACATCTTCATGATTAATCCCTCTATTCCTAAGACAAGTCTAAAAAATCCTAATGTGCTCCTTTACAGTCCTATTGGGGTCATTGATATGAAACTTGGAGCAGAAATGTTCATGATTTTTTGGCATGACATTTGTAGTTGTTAAAGGATAAGGGTGATGGGTTATTTGCCAAGAAAGCCATTGGTAGTGGTGGAGGTGGTACAGGTTGATTAACTAGCTAGGGCTGCTGAATGAGAATGGCCTCATAATCAAATGATGATGGGCTTGATGATGATTCCCATTCAGTAGCCCTAGCCAGCTGTTAACCAACCACTACCACCTCCACCACTACCAATGGCTTTCTTGGCAAATAACCCATCACCCTTATCCTTTAACAACTACAATGTTATGCCTAAAAATTCTGAACATTTCTATTCCAAGTTTCATATCAATGACCCCAATAGGACTGGAGAGGAGCACATTAGAATTTTTCAGACCTGTCTTAGAGATAGAGGGATTAATCATGAAGATGTTGCATGTAGGATTTTCCCATATTCCCTAGGAGAGGACGCTTTTTACTGGTATAACCATCTGCCTGCTAGGGCAATCCACAATTGGACGGAATTGGAAAATGCCTTTCTGCAGAAATTTAAAATTCTCATTAGTGCCAATGAGTTGTATTTGCAGTTCACTAAGGTTAAAAGGGAAGTTAATGAGCCAATAGGGTCATTCAATAATAGATTTCATCGTGCATACACTAGGCTACAGGCTCCCTATGTTGTGGATAATGCCACTGCCTTGGAAGTTTACTATGAAGCCCTTGACAACCTTACTGCTACCTTCCTTAAATGGAGAACTAATCCTCCTAACACATTGTTGGATGCCTATACGGAAGCAGTCAAGGTTAGCACCGATTTGAGGCAACATTTGTCAGAACCCTTGCCATCTCTAGGACCTGTTGCTCACCGAGGACAAATCCATCCAGTTAATCAGGCTTTGACTAATCATACACCCATTATGAATCTGGTGCCACAATTGCCTTTAGTCCCACATCCAGATCCACCAATGAGTCAAGCCCCACCAATGACCAGTTATCCTCAACAGAATGTCAATCAGCCCCTCAATTCAATACAAGCTGGTTTTCCTACTTGCAAAATTCTGAAGTATTGAACTAGTCCATAGGATTGGGAGCAACATCAGGATATCATCAGAATAATGTGAGTTTTGTACCTTATAGTAATCCTGACAAGGAAAGATTGGATGAGCTCACAGAACAAGTTAAGAAGTTGAATATGGAAGTGACCTATCTGAGGAATCAAAATAGTCAACTTCAGGCTGCCCAGAGGAATATGTAGACCAATTACAGCAGGGAAAGTAGAGATTTTGCACAAGGGTATGGACAGAACTTTGATCGAGGGCAGTCATCTGGGCAGAACTTTGATAGAGGACAAACAAGTGGGCAAGGATTTGATAGGAGACAACCCCAAAGGAAAAAATAGGAAATGGAATACAAGACCAAATAATGGGGGTGTTCCTACACCATTGGATCAACCTCCTAATCAAGAAAAGCCCCCAAGTGGAGTGTATCTAGCTGAGGCAACTCTGTCAAGATGGTGTAAACTTCACAAGACAAATCAACATTTTGAACTGGATTGCCCTGAGTTCCAAACTACTGCATCCATCTTTCAATATGAGGTCGAAAATAATTCCAGTAATCAGGAGTTGGTACCTTCTGGCCCCTATGATTCTTCAATCTTGGTGTTGAATCATGCCCCTTTCCCACGAAGCGAAGAGAATGGACCAGAGTAAGAATCAAGTAAATCAGATGACAAGGTAGAACAAGTATTGAATGGAGATGAGATTTCACAATTGTTCAATGAAGATACCGAGAATGACAATGGTCCTCTAGATGAGGAGGAAGCTGGCATTGAAGAGGTTCAAATGTTCCAACAGCCTACAAGAAAATATGATCTGAGGAACAGGCCAAATAGAAATCCACAGGGCGGAGGTCCATTTACTACTTCAATTCTCCAAATAGCGTCACTACACCACCTGATCCTAATGCTAGTAATAATCCATCCTATCCTCATGTGCCCACACAATATTTTTCAAAAGGAGGACAGTTTGATTCCTTTAAGGGAAAGAACACTGATGAAGGCAAAGAGAAGCTAGTAGACTATCCTAAGGACACCCATGCTGACATGAGCATAGAACAATTGGGGGAATATATAGCTGAGAAGCTCAAGAAATTGAAAGTAAGTCTTTCTGCCTTTGAATTATTAAGGGTTCCCGCTATTAGAAATGCAGTCTTAGGAACTTTTAAAACTCAAGTGGTTCCTCAAGCTAAGATAGTTAATGAAGTAGCTGGGAAGACCCCTACTTCACAAGCATCAAAAGATCAAAATCAAGGGCAATCTAAGGATAAAGGGAAAAAAAAGGATAGGAATCAAGTTGCACAAGCTAATACTCAGTTGAGTCTATTTCAAGGCAAGGTTGAAACTCCTCCTTTTCTGATTTTTGTTCGTCTCTTTGGGAAAAACTTACACAACTGTCTTTTAGACTCAGGAGCCTCCACAAATGTCATGCCTTTTGTTGTTTGTAGAGCCCTAGGTATTACTCCTACAGCCTCTCAACGGAAGGTCACTCAGTTGGATAAGACAGAGGTAAATGTGGTAGGAGAATTGAATATGATTCCTATGCAAATTGCATCAGACCCTAAGATCCAACAAATCATCAACATTCAAGAGGTAAATATCCCTAATACATATGGTCTGATCCTAGGCAGAGATTTCACTAAGGCATTGAATGGGTATGTTTCAACTGACCATTCTCACATGTGGCTTCCTTGGAAAGGAGTTCCAAATCAAATTAGGATAGAGAGGGAACCAAGGATGAAGTATGCAATCACTGAATATCAAAACACTTCAAATGAGATATTAGTATCCAAGGTCAGATTGGGAAATTATGTATTAGCAACTCCTCCTCTAGAACTAGGTACAAATGAAATCTTCATGCTACAAAGAATATCCAATGAGCTCACATCAGAATCCAGCAACACTGAAGCATTGGTTGAATCAATAGAAGAGGGTGATGATCAAGAAGATGGCCAGATCAGCTTGTTAGATAGCTTTCAAGAGTTTATCCAAAAATGCATAGAGCACCAAATTCAATTGGGTAGAGACATGAATTTCGAAGAGTTACTTCTTCCGAACTGGTGCAAAGTTCATAATGCTTCTCACTCAAAGCTGGAATGCTACCTATGCTAGACAGCAATGGAGCAGATACAAAGTTGCATCAATCTGACCCCAGCTGTCAAGATAAGTGCACAAAACATCCAAGATGATCCTAAAGGTAAAAGCTTAATGCTCCCAGAAGAACCTCCCAGCAGTAGCAAAAATAAGGATAAATCAAGAGGGTCAGGAGCCACTGGTTGTTGGACACTCAAATTTGATGGGTCCAAGTCTAAGCAAGGTGTCGGAGCTGGATTTGAGCTGATTAGTCCTAAAGGTAAAACTTTTTTCACTACCCACATATTCAATTCCACTGTTCTAATAACGTAGCTGAATACGAAGCCTTGATTCATGGATTGTTGATGGCATTAAGAAAAAAAGTTAAAATTCTACAAGTGTTTGGAGATTCTGAGCTGGTAGTTGGGCAAGTTAGAAAACAGTACTCATGTCATGATAGAAGGATGACTAATTATAGACATAGAGTTTGGGATCTCATTGAGAGGTTTGATGCTTTCAATATTCAATTAATACCCTGTAGCAAGAATCAAACTGCAGATTCTTTGGCACAGGCGGCCAGTACATTACAGCCCTTATCACTATCTGGTTTAAAGAACTTCACTGTGGAGCTCACTCTAGTGCCATTAGTGCCCGATAATGTAACTAATTTTCAGGTGTTTGAAGATGACAAGCACATTCTTGATTTCATCACAAGCTTTGATGTGTTTACTTCGCAGATAATTGATGAAGTGGAGCCCCAGGAAGCAAAAATGGACCTAGAAGGAGTTATCAATCTGAAAACTAACACTATTCCAAGAGGGATGGTGCAACTGGAGAGAATTTTTGATCTAGATAGAATAAAAAATAAGGAACAGCAGGCTAAGAAAGAGTTCATTAGCAGCCAGTGTGACACCTATAATATGGGGACTCTAGACAATGTTAAGAATATTTTTGTATCGGGAAGGTATGTACTCCAGAGGAAAAGAAAGGAATCATAGATGCACTACACATGTATCAAGATGTAATACCTTGGAGTTACGAGGATCTAAAAATGTATGATACCTCAATTATCACACATACTATTCCTCTTCAGCCAGGTGCCAAGTTGTTTAGACAAAGACAAAGACCAATCAATGCCCTATTGGAACCTATCATTCAGAAGGAGGTACAAAAGTTATTATCTGCTCGTATCATATTTCCAGTCAAGCATTCCACTTGGGTTGCTAATTTGGTTCTGGTAAGGAAGAAGAACAAAGAAATCAGGCTTTGTGTTGGTTTCAATAACCTCAATCGCGCCTCAGAAAAGGACAACTACCCAGTCCCATCACTGGATGAAGTGTTACAAATAGTTAATGGATACCAAATGATGTATTTTCTAGATGGATACTCAGGGTATAATCAGGTAATGGTGCAATACAAAGATAGACACAAAGACTGCCTTCACCACGAAGTGGGGTACCTTTGCTTATAGGAGAATGCCTTTTGGGTTAATTAATGCAGGGGCAACTTTCCAAAGGGCCATGGATATTGCCTTCAAGGATATCATCGGTAAGTGCATCATTATCTATATGGATGATTTAACTGTCTTTTCTAAGAAACGAGGGGATCATATTGCAGACTTGTGCAAAGTATTTCAAAGATGCAGAGAATTTGGTATTTCACTCAATCCTAAGAAGTGCATCTTTGGAGTCACTAAGGGAAATTGCTAGGACGTGTCATCTCAAAGGAAGGTATATCTATTGATCCAAAACAAGTAGAGGCAATAATGAAGATCCAGCCTCCAGCCAATAAAAAGGAGATGAAGTCCTTCTTTGGAAAAATCAACTTTGTCAGAAAGTTTATTACTGGATTTGCAGAAATAGTTAAACCTCTGAATGCAATGCTGAAGAAGGATGCAAAGGTTGAGTGGAGTGCTGAAGCAAAGGAGGCTTTTGCAAAAATCAAGAGGTCAATAGCTGATGCCCCAGTATTGGTGAGCCCTAACTATTCCAAGCCTTTCTATATATATTCGTTTGCATACAATCATTCCTGTGCTGGTATTTTAACTCAGAAATCTGACCAAGGAAGTGAACACCCTATAGCCTTCATGAGTGCTTCGTTAAAAGATGCAGAATTGAGATATCCTAGTATTGAAAAACAGGCTTATGCTTTGGTCAGGTGTGTGAAGAAGTTTAGACATTACATCCTGAGAAATAAGGTTTATGCAATAGTGCTCGATCCTGCAGTTAAGCTCCTACTGATGCAAAATGAATTAGGAGAACAAAGAGCTAAATGGGTTACCATGCTACAGGAATATGATATCAAGATCCAGCCTATGAAACTTGTGAGAGGGCAAGGATTGACTAAGACTGGCTGAAATTGGTCCCGATCTCACAGCACAACATTATCACCTTCAGGATGTCTCTCCAGGTGAATGGTATGATGACATTATCTACTATCTCTTAAATCAATAGTGTCCTGATCATCTCAATGCAGTGCAGCGGAGGAGAGTCTTGCATTTGAAGAGTGATAGCTATATGCTGAAGGGTGCCATTTTATACAAAAAGAATCATGAAGGCATTTACCTTCGCTGTCTTGGGAAAGAAGAGGCTACAAGAGTGATGACAGAATTCCATGACAAGTATGGCACGGGACATGTTTCTGGACCAACTACTGCAAATCAGATCTTGAGAGCAGGGTATTATTGGCCCACTTTGTTCAAGGCTGCACACAACCACGTGAGGACTTGCCATGTATGTCAAACTACGGCAAGTAAGGAGAAGTATTCAGCACTTCTGCTCCAACCAGTAATTGAGGTAAAACCATTTGCGCAGTGGGGATTGGATTTTATTGGTCCAATTAACCCACCTTCCTCGGCAGGCCACAGGTACATTCTTACCGTAACTGATTATTTTACTAGATGGACTGAAGCTCTTGCCTGTAAACAGTGCACTTCTGATGTGCTAATCAATATTCTAGAATCAGGTATTATCAATCGTTTTGGTTGCCCATTTGCTTTAGTCTGTGATAATGGTCCTACATTTGCTTCGTTAAAGCTTTCTGGATGGGCTTTTGATCATGGTATTATCATCAAGTTTGCTTCTGATTATTGCCCGCAAGGAAACGGCTTGGCTAAGTCCTCAAACAAGAATCTTTTGACAGTCATCTGTAAGCTCTTAGAGAGAAATCCCAAAGATTGGCATACCCAACTCCGATTTTCTCTCTGGGCAGATCGTACTAGACATAAGGCCTCTCTAGGAACTTCTCCTTATCACCTTGTGTATGGTCTTGAGCCAGTGTTTCCCATCTAGCTGAAAATCCCCACCTTGTAGTTCATTAACGATTACTATGATGAAGGGGATAAGCATGAGGCCCGTTTCGCTGAACTTTTACACCTTGACGAGAAGAGAGATGAAGCATTAGAGAACTTTTCCAAACACCAGGGTGACGTTAAGCAAAGGTTTGATCGAAAGGCCTGAGTAAAAGCGTTTAGAATCTCTGATCTAGTCCTATATTGGGATAAGGCACATGATAAGAAGGAAGAACATGGAAAATCTGATAAGCTTTGGCTTGGTCCCTTCCAAATCTCAGAGATATTGGGAGATAATGCTTTCCGTCTAAAACCTCTCACTGGAGGGGATGTCCCATTGCCTATCAACGGGCAATATTTGAAGCATTACTTCTTGGCCTGAGTTGCTCGCAGCTCTTTCCCTATAAATAGTTAGCTTAGGTGTTGATTTCTTCTGCTTTGCTTTGTTTTGTTTGTTTTCTGATTTTGGTTAGTGTAGGCTTGCCTTGGTTTGGTTTTTGCTTTTGGCTTTGGGTTCCCCTGTTCTCTTCTGGGCATGTTGCACTTGCACAGCATTCATTATGTTATAGGGGATTGTTCTAAGTATTTCTTTTACAAACTCTAATCATCCTTCCAGAATAAGTTGGTGAAAATCCTTTACTTGGTGTCACATATGCTAAATGCTTGAAGTGGATGAGTCACTGGACTAAGTTAGATCTAGAATGTGCTTGGGTCTTACACTTATACACACATCTTAAGAATTTTGAGGTTGTTAAGGGTTCCTAGCAAAGTCTGGTCAAGTGAAAAATCCTATTTCTGCTTCAGCGCCACTGTGGTTCTCAGCCCTGAGTGTGAGCTTCGTTGCTTACAGGGTGAAAAGGAAAATTTAAAAGATATTAAAAGAATATCGAAAGAAAAGAAAAGAAGAGAAAATATTGAAAATCAAAAGTGAATGTTCACCTTATCAGGAGTATCCGAGTATCACCCGGCTGGTAGTAGACCTATGCTCGAGAGGGCCACAGCGATAACCTCGTCGGGGCTATGGACGCCTAACTGGCAGCGAGGCTCTGTCCAGGTTGCTTTTGGAGTTAGAATCTTTACGTAACTTGATTAGACTGAGTCTGGTTCCGGCAACAACTGAGGGAGGGAAATGAACACATTTGCACGCACTTTGACTCTGGTACAGGAAAGGCCTGCTTGTCCATGGACTTTGAAACTCTGTTTGCGGTTGACCCGATGCAAGGATTGAAACCAGAGATTCTGGGTTCTTGATTCTAGTTTGTCATCGAAATGCTCTAGAGCATTTCTCCAGCAGGAATCGCCATTTATTGTGCAATTTTCGCACACACGCCTCGCTAAAAGCAAGGACCCTCTTTTCTCACTTTGTTTTCTTGTTGGTTCATCGTAGGGTCTTGACTTCATCCCCCTAAGGGATAGGTCTCTCAGCCTTGCTCTTGATTCGCCCGTGTGCTTAATGTTAAATCTACATTTGAGATGTCATTTTCCAACTTCATGATGATTGTCTAACTCTTTGAAATAACAACAATTCAATCTTAAAGGAGGCGAAGAAGTTATCATTTATCCTTTTAGCAAGCTAAAGTTTTGACACTTAGTGAAAATTCCGATCCTGGGCAAATCTCGGAAATTCCGAGGTAGCTCAGATTATTCGAGCTCTAATCCGCTCGGAGAATCTGATTCCCCCCCTCCGATTCTCCGAATCCACTGTCTTTGAAATCTCAAACTCAAAGGTGACTACTTAGTCGAATTTTGAGCTTGAATTTCGTTCGGTGATTCCAAGCTAGCTCGGATTACCCGAGCCTTAGTCCAGTCGAGCAATCTAAGGCCCTTTGAAATGTCTGAGCCTTATGAGTTTAAACTCCCAGTGCATGAATGAATTGAATTTTGAACGGAAGCAATTTTGCATAGTACTTTCAAGATTATCAACACTTGAATTGGTTTGGTTTTGTCAATGAACTTCATCCATCAAAGATTCTACATTATTATCAGTTAAAATGCGGTCGATGGGCTAGTTTCGGTGAATCCAAGCTTGCTCGGATTATCTAAGCCCTAGTCCGGCCAGAGAATCCGAGCTTGCTTGGATTACCCGGCCTTTCTCCATTTGTTCTGAATTTCATGCATTGTTGATAAAAGAGCTTGCATATGGTGATTCCTTGGCATTTATTGATGAATATTAATCCATTTGAGTGTGATTCACTTATGTATCATTGTAGAATCTGATGAAGTGAGTAGTTCTTGCATTATCATTTAGAGCTCATGATGATGTTATAAGTTGCACTCGGTAAAGTCATTTAGCTTGCATTGACAAATCTTCTTGAATGGATGGCATGTTGTGTTGTTATTTGCATTTGGGTAATTATGGTCTTCTCTAACAGATGCAGGCTAAGCTGAGTCCTGACAAGACTACCAAGACAAAGGTTGCTTTGGTGCAAGAGGAGGCTAAAAGAAGATTATGAAGTATGACTTCAAAGGTATATGGCCAGAAACCAAGATTGCTTCTGTTTGGTCAAAGATCGCAGACACAAATATGGGACATACAGATTATGATGACTTCCAGTAAAGAATGTATGGAAATGCACCCACCCAGTTGGCACAGGTTATCACTCACACTGGTTTGGCACAAGCGGCAGGATTCCCTCCAACACAACTTTGTCCAGAATTAGTCCTTGAATGTGCAAAGCACTATGACTCTAGAACAAGGATTATTATTGGCCCACAAGGGAGAGTCATGGTAAATGTAACTGAAGAGTCCATTGCCGAGGTGTTCAATATTGCCTCTCATCACAAGCTCATAGAGGAAATTAACATTGGGGAAGCAATAAAGTTTTATGATGAAGACCCCAATAGGGCTTTGGAAATCATGAACAACTCTTGGATATTGAAGCCTAAACCACACTATTCCAAGCTGCCCAAACAACTGCATAGGAGTGATTTTAAAATGGAATATCATGATATCATAACTCTTTTGGGCAGGGTCATGGGAGTAGAAGAAGCTCACATCTTTCAGAACTGGATGTTCTACCCCATCACACAAATTGTGGCTAATAAGCATTATCATTGGGCTAGAATCATAAGTAACAATATGGATGCCCAACTGAGAAGTGTACAGGAGACCAATAGATTGACCATGACTTCATATCTTGTCTATATGTTGGCACATAAGACTAAGTACAAAGGTCTCAATTGCAAAGGAACTATTGGGAAGGACAAGATATGGGATGTATACCCACAGCTGCAGCATAGAAGGGAAAATGATGCATTTTTCATGTACATTCCTAGGTTGTTACAAGATGCTCTCCATGTCAAAGTCTCTACTAATGACATGGACTTGATTAAACAATATGGTCAATGGTTCATTCAATTTCAAAGGTTCACAAACATCCGGATACAAGGATCTCCTACTATTCCACTCAGACTACTGAGGTATCCAACCAACAAGCTCTTAATGCTAGAACTGACAAGACAAATGGTAGGCTTTCAAGAGATCCTACAGCAAGAGTTGAAAAAGAAAGGATTGGGAGCTGAATTCCCATTGAGAATGGGAACTTTGGAGGCATGCCCTTCTATTCAAAGTGCCCAACATTCTGAAAAAGAGATGGCAAATTTGAGTTGTATTCTAATGCAAACAGAAACAAGTTTGATCTATATGGCAAGGCCATGAAACAGGCAAATAGGACATTTAGGCATAAGGATCACATTGAAGATTATTGGGCCAATTGCAGAGATGAATTTGATGCCATCAGAAGGAGGTTTTCCAAATTGCCTCTTAAACTAATAAGGCTATATAAGGTGGCAGAGGTGCCTAATCAAGTGCAAGATGATGAGGTAAACCTGGTTCAACACCATGACTATGAGCCCTACAGGAACAAACCATTGCCACCAATCAACTGGTCAGAGGAAGAAATTACTGATTTGGATCAAGTTACTGAGTCGATAAAGAAATACTCCAGGCTGTGGGTAAAGCATAAGGTGTTGGAGCTTGAAGTTGAGGGCACCAAATTCAAATACAACTTGATGGGAGACTTGGAATCTCAATCTGAAGAAGCAGAAGCAGAGAAGGAGGATACTGTTAAGCCTCATGAGGAAGAAAGACATGAAGAAGGAGATAAACCAATCCATCAAGAGGAGGACCAGGAGTTAGACACAAGTGAAGCAAGGGGAGAAGCCATCTCCTAAAACCAAGAAGGCTCCTCAGGTTAGCACTACTGTAGAAGAAGGTGAAACTTCACAACCAATGAGGAAGAGGAGAATAATCATAGAAAGACAGAAGGCTGCTAAGGCAAGGAAAGGAAACGCTGCTAAAAATGCTCCTTCTTCAGCAAAAGTTGTTGATGTGGAGAGTTCAGGGGAAAAGCCCCAAGTATATGTCAGAAGAAACTCTCCCAAACATAATGTCTCTCCAATAGAGGGGATGAAAGCTACAGAGAAAGAAGTGGAAGATGAAGATGCACCTACTGATGATATGGAGAAGAGAGCAGCTATAGGAAATAATTCTCCTATTCCTTCTCCTCATCATAATGTACAAGTTTCAGAGGAAGTAGCCTACAAGGAAGGTAACATATCTAATTACCCTGAGCAGCCGAATGAAGAAAATGATGAAGTCTCTACCCCCCAAAGTGGAGAATGGAGGAATTTTGTACAGGAGATGAAGCAATCTACCTCTGGAGCAGAGAGCAAGAACATGGAATCTGAGGTAGTACAAGAAAAACCAGTTAGGTCTCTAAAGAAAGTGATGATTGAGGAACTTGAGGATCATCCTGAGTCAGGGGAGAATTGGGAGGAAGTTGCTGACAGTCCTCACCTAGACAAAGATGAACAAGAAGATCAACCAGAAACAGAAAGGAATGTTGAAGAGAACGTGGTTGAAAGTCCAAATAAGGAGGTAGCAACTGAACAATCTATTGCCCCTGAATGGCTGGAGAAAAGGCTTAGTAAGAAGCCAATAATTGTCCAAGAAGAAATTCCTAGCTGGGATAAATTGCTTGAACTATGGGGGCAGCCTAAACAGAGGAAAAGAGCAAGGACAGTTTCTAAAATTTCAAGAGATGAGTACAACAACAGGGTTATCCATGTAGCAGTGCCTGCAAGTGATAAGTTCAAAGATGAGGTTAGGCCCTCTGATTATAAAGTACAAACTATTAATTTGGGGCCAACCACCAAGGAACAAGAAAAGGAAGAATTCCAAGAATCTTCTCAGGCTATTATGAGGAGACTGGACAGAGAAACTGAGGAAAAGGAGAAGCTGCAAAGGCAGCTAAATGATGTTTACAAGTATGTTTAGCATTTGATGAAGCCTCTACAAACTATTGGAAGTGAAAGCACTATTCCAGAAGGATTGTTGCCTAAGGAGGCAGTTTCAGAAATTGAGAGGTTAAAATCCTCTGTTCATAGCACTCATGGATGGTTGCAGGATGTCAGTAACAGAGGGGATGAAGCAATTGAGCAAATTCTTAAAATTCACACCAAAGCTTATGATTTTCTAGAGCATATTTCACAGGTTGCTACAGACTGCAAAAGGACTGACGAATCAACTATCAAGGTGTTGCAGAAGATTCTGTAGGTACCTAAAGATGAATTGGCTAAGTTGAATATCTTTTCTCGTGATGAAATTGGAAAGGTGAAGGAGTGGATTGAAGTCTGGAATAATAGAAAAGAACTCCTTTCCAAGGTTTTGACGAAAATAATCAAGGTACAAGGGAAAGTGAAAGAAATATATGATAGTTGCATCAGCTTTTTGGAGATAATGACTAGAAGAAAGAAGTTTGGTAGAAAAACATGAACATCAATAGGTTACAATCATGGTGGCATGAAATCTATGCCCCTTCTGATGGTGCTCCCATTACTAAGGACAATTTAGAGGATGCAGCAATTTACATTTCAAAACTGGATAAATACCATGAGCTACAGGTTGAATGGAATAAGGCGATGCCCCAGTATTTGGAGGAATTCAAAAATTATAAAACAAGGATTAAATTCATTCCAATTCCAGATCCAACAGATATGGGAGAAATATTGGAAAAAGTCAAGGAGTTATCCAATAAATTGGAAGCCAATAAAGAGGGAGAAAACAGTCAACTTGCAACCGCCTAGAATTTTGTGCCCATCATGTGATAATACAACTGGAGGATGACCTCGAATTTTGTGCAATCAAGGAAATATTTTGGAAGGGTCTAGGCCGACCTAGATGATGTTTTAAATTAAATGTAAATTTTATTTTATTCAAAAACTCTCTAGGCCGACCTGTCTGGCTGACCTAATGATGTAAACCCTAATTTTGGGCCGACCTAATGTTGCTCTTCTATAAATTGAGGCTCCAACTTCATTTGAAAAGGTTAGAATCAATTAGACATAGTTGCCAGAGCTAGAATTGAGATAGGAGTTAGCATTTTCTGAGAGCAAGTGCGGATACATTGAGAATACATGAATTGTTGCAAATTTGGGTGATTCAATATAAGTAAAGACATTGTTCTTTGGTGCTCTTTCTTGTGTTGCTTCACCTTGCATGGTTCTTGTTGTTCCAAATCTTTAAGATTGCTTTGAGATTATTAGTTGTATATTAAATTTTAGATTTAAATATGATGCAATGGTGTTTATAGTTTAATATTTGAAGTGTTTGAGCGATCCTTGGTACATACTTCTAGCAGCTTGCTGATTGTAAGTCGCTATGTAAAGTTAGCCTGGGTCCAAATATTGTGTGCTAAATTCAATTGTGGGTATTTATTCATTTCAATTGTTCAATAAGGTTGATTTGGGTGAATGCTTCAATTGTGTGCTTAATTCCTTAGAAGATTGCACTGTTTCTATGAGATTTCAGATGTATTCTGGGTTTAGCAGGAATCAGTTTTGAAGGATTGGTCTACTTTGAGTGTTTAATCATTTGCATTGTTGGTCTTAGGTTTAGTTTACTTTTCAGAAAATCTCTCTAAACAAGTATCTTTTGCTTTTCTTTTGAAGTCTAAGTTAGGTTTTAGGATCAAAAGTATCACCACATTGCAAAATCTGATAAGTTTGAAGTTTTCAGCATTTGTTTTGTAAGGTCCCTTGTGATTACCAGCATTTTCACATATTATCACTGAGTTGTTTTTGCATTGTCAAGACCTGACATTAGAGACCTTGGGGTTATCTCTTGAAGCTTGTTGATGGAGATTTACCTTTCAAGAGAAATAGGATATCATATTCTGTTCGACTTGTTGTTGTGCAGAAAACACCATCAATAGAGAGACAAAGGCAACAGAAGCTGAAATGCTAGAAACAAAACCACATAAAGGTAATGTAATAACCACCCCTGATTTTTTCTCTTTTTGACCAAAGAAACTATACAAGAAACATGCAATATAAATGCAAACAAGATACTTTGCTGCCAAATAATTTTGATATTATTTTCAACGTTTGTACATTTGCTGTTACACACTTCTTGTAAGATGAACATTCAAACTGGCATTCCAATTCAAGAAATGAATAGACATATGATGATCAACATAAAGTACCTTGACATAGGTGAAAGCCAGAGAACTAAAGGTCTGATACAGAGTGGGAATACTGTGCAAGTCTGCTGATCACCGTTTGCACTCCAAGGTAGCTATGGAAACAATAACTTTCACTATTTCACCATGTCCTAAACCACCTCCTAACTGTAGCATTAGGACAAGAATGCACCCAGCTTAACCAAGTCACCAACAACGGCTTGGATCAGGCAGATACAGGTCTGATTTGTCCAATTTTACTATTATAGGTTGTCTGTAGTGGATCTGCAGGTCATATCAGCAAGGTAAACTCATGTAGTGACACTTTTCGTGCCCAGCACCCCTCAAATACCCAGCTGTTAACAAAGTTTGCAAAGAGAGGACTGATTTCCAGTTTCAGACCTGCACAGTCAAAATGACAAAGAAGCAACAGCTACAGGTCTGGTATAGTTTTCAGTCACTTCCAGGTTGAGAAACTCACAAACAGCGGGTATATTTCTCAGAAATCGAACCCAATATCATACTCAACTTACCAATTTGATTTTCTTAGATAAATCAATGGTACTTCATCAAAACCCACATGTGATGGCCCCAAAGATAGCGCTCAACAAAGAGGAATGCAATAAAATAATACTTAGCAGTCCCACTGAGTAATGAGCAAATTTTAGTCTTCCAATATCTCAGAAAAAGCACACCAGCACACTGAAAAGCAATTTGATCACTACCAAACTTGAACAACACTCCAAGAAAGCTCACATCACACCAAAAACTAAACACCCATATCAAAAAAAATCATAAATCTTCGTATTAGAAACCTTAGAAAGATCAAACCCCTGAATAGCAATGGTGATTCCTGAGGTAGAATCACTCCAACCAGCTAGGGTGGATCTCTCACCACCAAAACCAGAAACTAGAGATGAGGGTTTTCGTCATCAACCAACAATATACAAACCTTGGTGAAATCCAACAGAGTTTCCTTAAATGAGAGCTCAAACTCATATTTATAAAGTGAGGGAAAAGTTAGGGCAACTTGCATTTGAATTTGAATGTTTTCTCCCTCTCATTTCACTTTACAAAATAACATGGAATTACCCCAAGAGGGGCGTCCAACTTTTTGCCTCCAAAATTTCACTTTGATTTTTATTTAAAATTGAAATTAAGCCCAAATTAGGCATCCCACCTTATGAGGCATAACATTAACCTTAAAAAATGATAAATAAACTCCCTTTCTAGGCATTTGTCATGAGATTCATTGTCCCCCTTTTAAAAACAACTTTGCTCAACTAGGCCAAGGGGGTCTTTTATAACTTAATAACATAAGTCATAAAATCACCTTTTGAAGACTTAAGTGAATAAAATGCCAAAACATTAGAACTCACCAAACTACAATTGCCAAGCACTGCCCAAACAAGAAACCCTACACTGCACTATTGCCAAGACCAGTTTCCCAAAATAGCACTCACTAAAAATAGCATACTGCTAAAAATAGTGTGTCCAAACGCCAAACTGGTCCAAATAGTCATTGCTAAAAATAACAATACTGCCCACTAATGATCAAAGAAAACCTAGAAAGCTCCCTAGCGACATCAATATACTCCTCTAAATATGTCGACACAAATCCCGAAAGATAGCACCAATTGCCATATGAGGAAACCCTAAAAAAGGGGACATTAAAGGTCATAACAACAAACATGCTTAGAATGGAAAGTCCATCTCCTATTTGATTGAAGAAAGCTGCCAAAAATTTAAGCTGATGGCAAGGACAATCTAATTAAAAATGCAAAAATTGTGAAACTATCTAGATGGTGAGTGGCTGGTTGGGACAAAGCACAATAGCTTTATGTCTTTCCAGCAACCCTTCAAAGGGATAGCCATCTAGTATATAGAGCACCCCAACAAATATTTCGGCTCATGGAGTAAGATTAGGAGGGAATTCAAGAGTTGAAGTTATCATATAATGATAATGTAATAGTCATAGAAATTTACAATACCAAATAAGGAGATAGCTAATCATGCAGCTTGTATAACAAGCATTTGAAAGACATTTGATGTATGACCCATGGGATGAAGGCCACAACAATGCCAATTGCACTCAAAACATCTATCTAATATTTGTCAAGTAATAGGTGTTCCAATAATAGACATGGTCATAGAACAGTGAATCTAAATCTAATAATTGGCTCACAAAAAGAATTTAGAGGTGTGCAAAATTGCGCAGTTGTCAAAAAGCATTAAGAACCTCAATGAAGCTATACAATGTCTCTAGATTATGCAAAATCAAGAAGCTATGTTGGCTTTTTATAAAATAACGCACGAGGTATTTAAGTAGGTGAGGTAACAAAGGATAGAAGAATTTTCAAGTTAAGCTTACACCTAACTTGTAATCAATCAAGACCAATCCAAGGATTATCTTGATATTTATAGTGAAGAAGAAGATAGTCAACATAAATGAAGTGCAGAATATCTAACTTGAGAATCGCTTAAAATCAATCGAACTTGATTTTACAATACAAAAATGTATATTTAATTTTAAAAACTAGTGCATGAAATATTAAATATATATTAACATCTCTTTGTAGGCTTATATTGGAGATGAGGAGAAGAAAGGAAGAATTACACACTAACCCCCATAATGACAACTTACTTCACTTCTAACAAAGGCCAACAATGAAGAAACTTGAACTCCATCAAGGGCTTATTGGAAATATTGACAACATAATATTCAATAAGCAAAATTGCAAGTTAATGACATAATATTCGCTTCTAATAAGTCACTTAAGTTATTTTAATAAAATAACTTTATAGCTTAAGTGAGGGGGTAGGTGCTCATCAAAAAGTACCTTGATGCCTAATAAAATAACTTAGCGTTGTTTTAGAATGCTAAATAAGGTAAAATAGTTTTTTTTTTTAGCAAGACGCCCCTTTGAGGATTATTTGATAATGTTTTAAAGTATAAAGCAAAAATATTAAAAGGTTTTTGGAGGGAAAAGGATTCAAATTGGAGGTTGCCCTAATTTTTCCCTTCACTTCTATTTAATCTGTTTTTTGGCTCTCATTTGGTTATGATGGATTTGACAACTTAAGGAGACTCTACTGGATTGTTTCTAGTTTATTGTTGTAACTGATTGAGGACAGAAACCCTCATCTTTGGCACCAGTTTCTGTAAAACTATCTACCCTGGCTGGATTTGTGGAGTAAGTCATTCAGGCTTTCTACAAGAGCATTATTGCAATTTTGCGGGTCACTTTCAGTGGCAAAAATTGAAGTATATTGTTTGTATCTTTATTCCAGTTGGTTTGATAAAGGGATTTGCAGCTAGGTGACTATCTGCTTCTTGGGTGAATCTGGTTATATTTATTTTGAGTTTGGCATACTTGAGAAGTTGTTGCAATGATAGGCGTAGGGTTGTATTGAGATGAAGGGTTGATCTCTGGCTTCTCCGGGTCTGCATGAACTGGTCGAAGTTTCTTCAGTGCTGAGGACACGTTGTTTGGGTTGAGTTTGCTATTCAAAGGCCAGAAGTTTTATTTCTCTTCCAGTCGTGGGATCCCTGGACTGAAATACTACTGTGGTGATTGGGACTTTGGCGCTGGACCATTGTGAGAGCATCTTCAGAGGCGTTTTGGCTGTTAAGGCATTCTGAAGCATTTCTGGGAGGGTGTGTGTGTCCTGGTGTTTAAATCGCTGACTCCTTGACTGGGACATGACTCCCTCTCAAGGCTTTCCAGCTTGCTGAAGTCATACATGGGAGTTTTAAAGTGTTTGCTGCCTTGTGAAGGGTGATTGGGGAGTCCTGAAGCTCATCATGGTTATCCTGGCAAAGTCTGAACACAAGTGCTGGCAATGCGTTTCTGCACTTACTTCCAGGTTTCTCATCTCTAGCTACTTATTTCAATTGCTGTACTGATTTTTGAGTTGTGTAATTTCCGAATATTCCCTGTTAGGGGAAATCTGGGCACTGTGGTATTATTTCTGGTCATGTACAAGTCTCAAATATACTGCTGTAGCTTATCAGGAAACTTAGTTATCACTCTCTGTCCTCACTAGGCTATTTTGAAGTTGTAAAAGTCTGCAAATCAATCTCTGGACAGTCATCTAGTTCGTATCAGCCCATCTTTGCTAATGTACAAGCCCATCTTACATTTCTGAGCATGTAGTAATCTGATATAAATTTCTGTGCATCCTTATATTGCTAAATCAGATTAAGGTGAAGTCAGATTTGTCGTAGAATCTTACAAATATCATTCATGCATGTACTTGACTGTGTGGTTCAATAAATCCATGATGTTGTGTTAAGTTTGATAAAATTGAAAATCTATCAAACTGAGAAAACAAATGAAAAAATCCTCACACACCTGGAAAGGTTAATTTCAGAATGGGGTTGGTCATTACAATCTAGTCATGAATCCCTTGTGCTATGTTTGCCAGTATGAACATTATAATATCATGTGTATAGAATAATATAATATTGTAATATTGGTTATACAAGTGTTTGTAGGAATTGTACTACAATTTGTTAGAACAACTCATTTATGTAAAGGAGTGGTTATAGGAGCTTTCTTATAATATAGGAGATGTAAGTCCTATAAA